>CM050176.1:32460031-32816667 GCA_027410445.1 Discoglossus pictus | reverse complement strand
CAGGACAGGACCGAGAGAGAGAGAGAGAGACAGGACCGAGAGAGAGAGAGAGACAGGACCGAGAGAGAGAGAGACAGGACCGAGAGAGAGAGAGACAGGACCGAGAGAGACAGGACCGAGAGAGAGAGAGAGAGACAGGGACCGTAGAGAGAGAGAGACCAGGACCGAGAGAGAGAGAGACAGGACCGAGAGAGAGAGAGAGACAGGACGAGAGAGAGAGAGAGAGACAGGACCGAGAGAGAGAGAGAGAGAGAGAGAGACAGGACCGAGAGAGAGAGAGAGAGAGAGACAGGACCGAGAGAGAGAGAGAGAGAGACAGGACCGAGAGAGAGAGAGAGAGAGACAGGACCGAGAGAGAGAGAGAGAGACAGGACCGAGAGAGAGAGAGAGAGACAGGACCGAGAGAGAGAGAGACAGGACCGAGAGAGAGGGAGACAGGACCGAGAGAGAGAGAGACAGGACCGAGAGAGAGAGAGACAGGACCGAGAGAGAGAGAGACAGGACCGAGAGAGAGAGAGAGAGAGACAGGACCGAGAGAGAGAGAGAGAGAGACAGGACCGAGAGAGAGAGAGAGAGAGACAGGACCGAGAGAGAGAGAGAGAGAGAGAGACAGGACCGAGAGAGAGAGCGAGAGACAGGACCGAGAGAGAGAGCGAGAGACAGGACCGAGAGAGAGAGCGAGAGACAGGACCGAGAGAGAGAGCGAGAGACAGGACCGAGAGAGAGAGCGAGAGAGAGACAGGACCGAGAGAGAGAGCGAGAGAGAGACAGGACCGAGAGAGAGAGCGAGAGAGAGACAGGACCGAGAGAGAGAGCGAGAGAGAGACAGGACCGAGAGAGAGAGAGAGAGAGACAGGACCGAGAGAGAGAGAGAGAGAGACAGGGACCGAGAGAGAGAGAGAGAGAGACAGGACCGAGAGAGAGAGAGAGAGAGACAGGACCGAGAGAGAGAGAGAGAGAGACAGGACCGAGAGAGAGAGAGAGAGAGACAGGACCGAGAGACAGAGAGAGAGAGAGAGACAGGACCGAGAGACAGAGCGAGAGACAGGACCGAGAGACAGAGCGAGAGAGAGACAGGACCGAGAGAGAGAGCGAGAGAGAGACAGGACCGAGAGAGAGAGCGAGAGACAGGACCGAGAGAGACAGGACCGAGAGAGAGAGCGAGAGACAGGACCGAGAGAGCGAGCGAGAGAGAGACAGGACCGAGAGAGAGAGAGAGAGAGAGACAGGACCGAGAGAGAGAGAGAGAGAGAGACAGGACCGAGAGAGAGAGCGAGAGACAGGACCGAGAGAGACAGGACCGAGAGAGAGAGCGAGAGACAGGACCGAGAGAGACAGGACCGAGAGAGAGAGAGAGAGAGAGACAGGACCGAGAGAGAGAGCGAGAGAGAGACAGGACCGAGAGAGAGAGCGAGAGAGAGACAGGACCGAGAGAGAGAGCGAGAGAGAGACAGGGCCGAGAGAGAGAGCGAGAGAGAGACAGGACCGAGAGAGAGAGCGAGAGAGAGACAGGACCGAGAGAGAGACAGGAGAGCGAGAGAGAGACAGGACCGAGAGAGAGAGCGAGAGAGAGACAGGACCGAGAGAGAGACAGGACCGCGAGAGAGACAGGACCGCGAGAGAGACAGGACCGCGAGAGAGACAGGACCGCGAGAGAGACAGGACCGCGAGAGAGACAGGACCGCGAGAGAGACAGGACCGCGAGAGAGACAGGACCGCGAGAGAGACAGGACCGCGAGAGAGACAGGACCGCGAGAGAGACAGGACCGCGAGAGAGACAGGACCGCGAGAGAGACAGGACCGCGAGAGAGACAGGACCGCGAGAGAGACAGCGAGAGACAGGACCGAGAGAGAGAGAGCGAGAGACAGGACCGAGAGAGAGAGAGAGAGATACGCGTAAAGAGTGACACACGCAGAGAGAGAGAGAGCACAGACAATTCAAGATAACATTCTATGATACCCTCATTTATGACGGGCGAGATACTAGTTATAATATGTTGGCTGTGGAAAAACAGGAATAGAATTTGGAATATCATAACCATTTTATCCAGTATGAAATAAATATATTTTATATCAGGATTTGGCATTACGTTACATTTCCCAGACAAATAGGATGAACACACCGTTATGGTGTGAAGACATAAGATTCACACATTGACATCAAATGAACAACTTGGCTCATTTTAATCATTCTATGTTGGAAAAAAAAGTGTTTTATGATTTATTTGGGGGCTCATTAACAGGCTGTAATTTCCAATACCCAATGAAGACATTATAAATGATATGGAATAACGTGACAGGAATTCCTTGTCACTATTTAAACCACGAGACAAATGTCCTCAAAAGTTTAACTTCCCACATCTTTCTGTCTTCCTGTATCAGATGTTTGATGCTGGGTCCATTTTGACATATATTGGATTCCACTTGAGCTTCTGTTCTCGTCTTGTGAGAGTTCATCCTATTACTTAGTGTTTGTACGTACATAAAGTCCTATGTTTAGACATTTCACACACCTCACGTGTCCATCACTTTAGATGACCTGCAGGAACAAGTCCCGTAGACAGTCGGATATTGGTACCTTGTCTGTGGTATATATAATAAACAAAGCCATGAATACGTAAGGGACACTTATATTCAGTGCCATTTTGCTATTCTCTTGATAACATTTTATGTTAATGTAGATATATTCGGCTCTCAAGAACACTGGTCAAGTCAAGATCAAGTCACCCCAGATGTGAGAGATGATTATGGTGAGGACTATCTAGCAACTTTGCCAGAACTGTACCACCAGATGTCTGCAAGCTGCTCTGCGGACTTCTCCCCTGTCCTTCAAGACGTGAGCCATGCTTTACTGGCACAAAAACCCAACTCCACCTATACACCTGGCAAGTTTGCCTACTTTATTCCCTGCTTGTTTCATTATTTCCCTCTGTGGGTCTACGATTATTTTTCACTGCTAACTTTCCCAACCCGCAAAAACATCCTGCCGAGATCTTTAAGGTTAGCTCAGACTAAAAGTAAGACTACTTAGTCTGCCAAGAATGACTGTAAAAAAAAATGTAAAAGTAGTATCACTAATATAGTCTGTAAAGCGTGCGTAACGCTCCAGTGGGAGCTCATGCGCACTTCACAAACTATTTGTATGGTTTTCCGTACATGCCGCAGTCCCCATGTGCAGTGCCAGCCTCGCTGCGCAAGGAACAGAGGGGGGGGGCGAGGGAAAGAGAGGGAGAAAGGGAAAAGAGACACAGGGGAGGGAGGAGGGGGGGAAGAGACACAGGGGAGGGAGAAGAGGGGAAGAGACACAGGGAAGGGAGATGGGGAAGAGACACAGGGAAGGGAGAGGGGGAAGAGACATAGGGAAGGGAGAGGGGGGAAGAGACACGGGAGGGAGAGGGCGGGAAAGAGACACAGGGAAGGGAGAGGGGGAAGAGACACAGAGATGGGAGAGGGGGAAGAGACACAGGGGAGGGAGAGGGCGGGTAAGAGACACATGGGGGGGAGACACGTCATTTATAACGGGTAAACGACTAGCCTTTTTAATAATATGCAATGTCTCTGATATTTGTTACCTTATTTTTGTCTCTTAATTGTTTTTATTTTTTTAAGATATTAAATGAGCCCATTGTTGACATGACATATGAGGTAAAATAAATTGAATTTTAATAAAAGGTCATGTTGTGTGTGTGTGTACATTTCTTGATCCTCATGTACGGCCAAATCAACAAGTAAGGGTTATTCATTGATTCTTGAGCATATATGAGCTCTGTAGTGTGTTAAAAAGAATGAAATTAATTCAAAATGCAACAAATAAAGTGTCTATCTATCTATCTATGTGTCTATCTATCTATCTATCTATCAATATCCATGTCTATCTATCCCTCTATCTGTCTGTCTATCTATCCCTCTATCTATCTATCTATCTATCTATCTATCTATCCCTCTATCCATCTATCTATCTATCTATCTATCTATTTGCTACCTAATACAGCGAGGGAGTGGAGGGAAAAACTCCAGCATGAATGATCCCTAAAGGGCAATTAAAATAGTAATTATGTGTTACTTAGTTTTATTGGGCTGGGTTCCCTAGTGGTCCAGTGGTTAAGATTCCGTATTTTCACCGTTGTGACCTGGGTTTGATTCCAGTCAGGGAACCATGCAGGATTGGACCTCATCAGTACTTGGATGGGAGACCACCTAGGAATATCAGGAACTGGCAACCAACTCCAGTATATCTTCCATGAATACCAAGTGGATCAGAATGGTGTCCATGTGGTCATGGGGAGTCGTACATGACTGAACAACGCAAACACACACATTATAGGGCTAAGCAGGCTTTTTAATATGCTATATTAAACTTTTCTTTTGAAGGGAAATGACTAAAATAATTTTTATTTTTATCTATTCATGATCATTTGCAAGAACTATAATGGTGAATTTCGCTTTTACCAACAGTGAATTCTAGATATCCAATAATTTTTGCTTCAAACACAAGCAACACTCTAGCAAAAATACATCATATTTACATATAT
Organism: Discoglossus pictus; assembly: GCA_027410445.1. Classification (NCBI taxonomy): domain Eukaryota; kingdom Metazoa; phylum Chordata; class Amphibia; order Anura; family Alytidae; genus Discoglossus; species Discoglossus pictus. Next base: position 32,812,135 of record CM050176.1, on the reverse strand, counting down.
ATTACATCCTAAGGTACCATTTTGGTGGAGTAGTGAAGGGGTTGGCTTGAAAAAATATTCTCCGTTCTTCCTTGTTTCACCCACTGGAACGCAAAACCGAGAAGGGAAACAAGTCAAGAAGAAGAAAACAAACAAAGATGGGTACGAAGGTTACAACTGATGCCTTTCATTTGAGGCAACTATATTACATTACATGTTAATTTGTAAATTGACTATAAACCACAAATTAGCCTTCTCCACAGCATGAGTTAGGAACCAGCCTACACTAATGAGATCCAAAAGATCGAAACTTTGCTGCCTGTGGGTAGGTTTCCTGACTCATGCAAATGTATCCTGTACTGTGCTCGAAAGCTGTGTTATAACAACAGGCATATGCTGTAAAGGAGGCATATTTAAAATGGTATTGGATAAATGAGTGAACATTTATTGTGGGCTTATGTGTATTCCCCCACCCACTTTCCCAGAATGCTGTGCAAGCACTGTATTTCTTGAGATTCTGAACATGAAATACATTTATTAACTTATTTTTAGGCATGCAAATGTACTATTTGACTATTTGACTATAAAAAGACATTGATGTAGAAGATACTTCAAAATATTTGATCATCTCTGAACTGGAGAATATTTACGTGTTCAAAGAGTTGGAATTCCTCAAGAAATACATAAACATCATTGTTTGCATAACACATGCACGTGAGATTTTTGCTAACTTAAAGGCATATCTAAGTTTCCTGGCTTATGAATGCATCTGATAGAGGAGAATCAGTAGTGTATGAAAATCATTTTGTGCATGAATAAAATACCAAAATAAACATTTAAACCCTTACCTTGACGTTAGCAAAATGTCTTGTAATTTCTAAAAGTTGAAAATTAGAGATAACACCCCCTTGAAACCCAGGCTAAATTAGCATGAAATTCATAATTTGTTTTGGCCAATTGGGAGGAGGCTCAGGCAGCTGATACATTTGTATCAAGCTCTGGGATTCCTGGCTGTGTTGTAAAGTCTCTCTACCGAAAAGGTCAAACCCTGTATCTGTCTGCTTCTCCTCTGTGTACTTGGTTATGTAAGCTCCCTGTGGGTGTGGAAATCTGGATTTTAGTTTCCTGCATATAACTTTGTAAGTACACTGAACTTTTCTATATAACACATATTTTTCTGATAACCACACCTGTTTCTTACCAAAGATTTGAAACCCAGGACACTTATATATACCTTTAAGTTAATGGCTCTAATTCATTTGAAGGATCAGTGTAGTTTGAAACAACATTCGTAGCTATGGATGCCATGAACATAAAAACGTTTGTGTAAAATCTTTATTTCAGAAGGCACCACTTCTGATTTGCAGCATGCCATGTTTGTGGCTTTCACCCCACGCTGCTGGCTTGGAATCTGAGTGCATGATTCAGATAACATTTCAGAATGTGAGATAAACCCCCCATGTGCTCTTTAGCAGCCGTCTCGCATGTGTACTTGTAAGCCTTATTTGCTCTGAAGTCTCTTCTTGTGCTTTGAAAATAAGTATGAAAATGTCTTTATGCTCATTTCTTACACAGCTGCTAATGTAGTTTGATACATCCTTCACAAACATGTGAAATTATTTTTCTATTTTCCTTTAGTCCATTAATGCCACTGCCCTTGTTTTATATATTTATATATATATATATATATATATATATATATATATATATATATATATATATATATATATATACCCTGTTGAATGCTGTGATTGGTTCTGGGCATTAAGGGTGTTAAGCAAAACATCACTAAACAGGGTCATTTTAACATAGGGCAGATAGGCAAACTGATGGAAATACACAAAAGCAATAAAATCTCCAAAATGTTTGGCTTTACATATACATTTGTAAGAAACTGCAAACATAACCACAACACAAACTGAACTTTTTTTTTTTTTTCAAATAAAATTTAAAAAAACCGCAATCATTAACTAAACAGTCCACTTTAAATGGCAGATGTGGAAGCTTCAGGCTCATCCTCCATTCTGGCTTTTTTGGACACAAATGCTCATCAGTCTTTGCTTTTGACACTCATCCAGCAGTGCCGCAAGAATGCTTCGTCTCACATTTTCCTTGTCTTTAGCCACAAAATCATCCAGAATGTCATGGATGGACCGCAAACTCTTTGTGAAGAATTTGGTGGAAAGCTTCCAGAAGGCATTGTTCTGCCAGTTGTTTGAGGTCCTCATTGGTAAGGCTCTTGCCTGAAGCTTGCACTGACTCCTCAATGACCTGGGCATCCCAGTCTAGCCGTATTGACCAGGTCTACAATCTCGCCAATGATGGGCTGTTTTGGTTCCACATCCGCACACAGCTCTGGCCATATCTTTCTCCGCACTGCTTTCAGACATTGCTATGTCACTTGCTTCCAGGACAAATTGATGTTGATTATGGTCTGCATGATGGTATACTTTTTTCAAAAATCCACCATGGATCCTTTGTTCTTACTGTCTGTTTTGTCAATGAGCTGGTGGAAAGTGCGGCGAAGATAATAGGCCTTGAAGGTTGCATTGACCCCCTGATCCATTGGCTGGATGAGTGAAGTAGTGTTGGGTGGCAGGAAAACTACTTTCATTGGGATGCAGCAAGCTCGTGCAAGTTGGTAGGGTGGTTTGGAGCATTGTCCATCAACAGGAGCTCTTTGGCCTCAATCCCTTTGAACCTGCAGTAGCGTTGCACCAATGGATAGAAATGTTTGCTGAACCACTTATATATATCCATGGGGATCCAAGCTTTACGATTGAATTGCCAAATGACCGGCACAGTGGACCTTGGAATCCCCTTCATGGCTCCAGGCATTTTTGAATGGCGCACCAACAATGGCTTGATTTTGAAATTGCCACTGAATGTATCCACCCAGAAGAAGCATTAGATGATCTTTGGCCGCTTTGAACCCCTGTTCTTGCTTCTGCTCACATGATTTGAAGGTGCAACTTGGTATTCATTTCTAGGAAGAGTCCATTCTTGTCAACGTTGAATACCAGTGGCTGTAAAGGCTGCAGCATCTTCTGTGTCAGCACTCACTGCTTCTCCCATGATTTTGATGTTATACAGGTTGTTTCTATTCTTGAAGTGGTCAAACCAACCTCTGCTGACTGTGAAGCTTCCTGTCACATCTGGTGTTTGGCTTTGGATATGACTGTAAATGCTTCTGGCCTTCTCTGTGATGATGGCCTGGCTGAAGGGCATGTTGCGCTCTATTTCATCATCAATCCAGATGGAAAGATGCTTTTCCATTTTCTCCAGGGCATAGCATCTGGACCATATAATCTTCTTGACAGACGATGTAGTGCTGGTGGTTGCCAAAGACTTGATCTTCTCCTTATTGTTAATGATGGCGTGGATTGTGGAGGTTGGCAACTTTAAATCCGCTCCAATGTCAACTTGGCATTCTCCTTTTTCCAAGGGGTCCAGCATCTGCATCTTCACATCAAGAGAAATGTTTTGGCGCTTCAATTTGGGCTGATCTTCTTTGTGCTCACTCATGTTCTGTTTCACAGTACTGAAACAATACAATTACTCTATATTTTATTGGAAAATTAACAACCACATGATGTGAAATAAGGGAACATGAAAAATATTCTCTGCAAGGTTGACGTAAGAATTGGTCTGTTTTTGCTCATCACTTTTATTCTCCTCCTTCCTCCTGTCTGCTGCTTTCTCTATTAACCCTGTGGGACGATTCTTAGTGTTAAATGGGGTCTTGCAAGGTAAAAAATTATAGCAGGGCACAGTGTTAAATAAGGATTTATGAAGCGCCAACAATTATTTGTCTAAGTTAATTTATGCATAATATGAATTAATTGATCATTTACAATCTGCACATCTTCTGATGACTTCTAATACACCAAGGAAAGTCTCAGTGTGTAGACGACTCTCTTGGCAACATTGACAATTGTCACGTTTACTGCTCTCTCTCTTTTTTTTTTTTCTACAAAACGCTATATAAGTCCAAATCTCATATGGACATTTTCAAACACAAAGTTGCATATGGTATGGCGCAAACCAGAGTGTCACATTACGTGAATGATTCTTGCTTATGTTAACACACAAATACATCTCTCCTTGTGGAACAGGTGTTAAATATTGTCTGGGAACAGGCAAAAAAAAAAAAAAATAGATACATTGCTAGGTTGTCCTAAATTCAATGATCCAGTTGGTTGTTCCTAATCTGATTCTCCTTATTGCAATTTTGAATTGTGTTTCCTGACTCTTTGTCAACCATTGTTGGCTGGACCTACCGTTTGCCTGATTTATCATGTATGACACTTTTGTGCCTTACCCTGACCACAGTATTTCTGATGAGTACTGCTTCTGAATAAATATTCCCACTTTGTCATAAGTGTGGCATCTTATTTACTCCAATAATGTAGAAAGCTGTCAAGGAATCAGTTCCAATGTTTTGTGCAAGTTTATTGGTGCAAATGGTTCCAGAGTCTATGGAGGCTCATATCCAATGGCAGCGCTGCCTGAAAATACATCCAAAACATTTAGAGATCTCAGTCTTTGTTTAAAATTGCGCTTGACGCTTTGTTTTGGTGAACAATATCTTTCAATCTATATTTCTTTGCGCCAATGTTAACTATTTGTCTACCTTCTCTTATCATTTCTGATAATCAACAAATGTATATTCTCTAGCCTCAATTTCATTCCCTTCCAAACCCTTATTGTGCAACTTTGAAGTTAATCACTTGCACCAGATCAACTATATATGTGAAATCCTACTTTTTCATTAGAATGATTTGAATTTTATACAGCAAATAGTCGGGCTTAGTGTCGCAGTACCGTATTGGTCCGAATATAAGCCGCACCTTTTTTCTGATTTTTGAGCATGCGAGTTACGGGTGCTGCTTATATTCACGACCATCAAAAAATCATTGCCGATTTACGAACTTTGCTTGTAACGCGTTCGACTTCTATTCGCGAATGCAAAATTACTGCTGATTTGCGCGATTGCGAGTTAAGGGTGCCGTTTTTTCGTGCTTTAGACTGCGGTATTGAATAGCGATTTACGTTTTTAGTGATTCTAACATCCTGTAAAGCCTGTAACCTGCAAAAAAAGCTACAGTGCTAATTAGAAACCCTGTTTCTTGCAATGGCTGATCACTTTGAGAGTCTTTTTCTCTCCAATTTTACGGGTGCGGCTTATATTTGAGTACTATTTTTTTTCTATTTTTTTACGGTTGCGGCTTATATGCGGGTGCGGCTTATATTCGGACCAATACGGTATATAAAGAAACAGCCAGTAAGATGACTTGCGTATTCTTTAATGTAACCCTTCCACTTCTGTTACAGCTCCTTCTTGTTTCCTTTTCTCTCCTTATTCCCCCTTTTCTCTGTCTTCCAGCTCCCTTTCTGTCTCTATCCTCCTTATTTATGCATTCACTCTCCGCCTCATCAAATTTTTCTTCTCTATCAACTTTTTTACCTCTTTATTTAATAACAATTTTGTCTCTCACTTCAACTATGTTTTGTATTATGTCTCTCCTTATACCATTCATTTTCATTTTCCACCTTGCATATTCAACAACATTAATATAAAAAGGGCGCCCCGGGCACTAGATGTCACTAGATAGGTCCATCCCATAAGTATCAAAGACGTTAATGGAGGAATGATATAAAATATAACTTTTATTAATTTACTTTGTGTTCAGACACACACTTAAATATGATGATTAAAACTTTAAAACTAGGCAGTCTGGTATTTATCCACTGGTTAGTATACTGTAATAATAGTCTATTCAACAGCAATCACTTATATGATAATGGGCCTCATTCAAATGCGATTTGGCCAATTGAATGGGGCTCTATATAAGCACAGAGCATATTTTTTTACAGAAGTTTTTAGTTAGCGAAGACCTTGCTTTTGGATAGAAGTTCCCTAACAAAAATGTGCTAATATAGAGCACTATTCAATTGGCCATATCGCATTTGAATGAGGCCCAAAGACTTCAAGCCTGCCTTTTTCAGTTTTTAATCAACTCATTTAATTATCTAGATAAATGTTTGACTTAAAGGACCATGGCGCAATGAATACACAAATATATGGTTGAAAACTTTGAGTCTGATTAAGAGCATAATTAATCAGGACAAAGTTCATACATTTTTTAATTAGAATTTTTTTCTCTAAAACACTTTCCCCTCACCGGCCCACACGTAGGACGTTGCAACCGTAGATCTCCAGAAATGTAAATGCCCCCCTCACACATGCAACTTCCAATACATCAATGATCCAGACACGTTATTTCATTTTAAACTAAAATCTAGCTTTTTAATGCCTAATTATAATGTTGTATCAACCCCTGGTTAGAAGGGGGCATGACCTAAGCTGGGAGGGGAGCAGGGAGGAAGAGGGAGGCAGGAGGAGCTGAGAGGTGATTTAAGGATTTCCCTCAGCTTCCTCTTTGCCTTCAGAAGCTCCAACCCTTAACAGCAAAGAAGATAACAGTTTCGGTTATAGAGTAAATTTCATGGCATATAAAGTTAATTATTTGTTTTTTTTAACTGTCACAGCGTTAGCAGCGGGCACTTTGCTGCCAGGAGCCTAAATTGGGGAGAGACCAGGGACCTATGTTAGAAGTTAGTTTAATTTCCGCCCGTTTGGGGGTTGAACCTGGACCACTTAAGGTTAGCAGTCGAAAGGATGCCCCTCAGTGGTCAGTCCATGGGGGGTAGGGCGCTTACCTTGCAGCAAACGCTGGAGCCTGAACCTTGTGGTTGCTCATGTGACCAGTTATGTGTCTTCATGTTGACATTTGTTTAATAAAAGTGACCTGATTTTTCCAATGTTTTGTGATTTTTTTGAGTAAAGGGGAATAGGAAGGTGCTGACTCCAATGAACTTCTCCACCATGCTTGGTCATGAGACCCAACATTTTCAAATACTGTATATACTCCAGTATAAGCCGACCTGAGTATAAGCCGAGGCACCTATTTTACCACAAAATACTGGGTAAAATGAGTGACTGAAGTATAAGCCGAGGGTGGGAAATGTGCTGCCCCCTGTGTCCCTTTTGTGTCCCCCTCTCTCTCCTGTGTCTCTTCTCCCCTCTCCCTTCCCTATGTCTCTTCCCCCCTCCTCATTCTCAACCTCCCTCCTCAACGCCACTCCTCATCCTCAACCTCCCTCCTCAACCTCCCTCCTCAACCTCAACCCCCCATCCTCAACCCCCTACTCAACCTCCCTCCTCAACCTCAACCCCCCATCCTCAACCCCCTCCTCAACCTCTCTCCTCACCCTCACCCCCCCCCCTTATTCTAAACGCCCCTCTCCTCATTCTAACCCCTCCCTCTCCCCTCACTTACCTGCTCCGGCCTCCGCTCCTTCCGGATCTTGATGTGGCGCGCATGTGACGTCACACGCGCGCCACGTCATTAGCATATACTGGGTGCCGGCACCCGGTATATGCTAATGACGTGGCGCGCGTGTGACGTCACAGCATTAGCATATACCAGGTCCTGGAAGGAGCGGAGGCCGGAGCAGGTAAGTAAGGGGAGGGGAGGGGGTGGTATTTAGAGGGGTAGTATGAGGGGGGTTGAGGATGAGGAGGGGGGAGGGAAAGAGACATGGGGGGTTAGAGAGATACAGGGGTAGAGAGACACAAGGGGGGGGGAGCCAAGGGGGGGTTAGAGAGACACGGGGGGGGAGAGTGACTCGAGTATAAGCTGAGGGGGCCCTTTTTAGCCTTAAAAAAAGGGCTGAAAAACTCGGCTCGAGTATATACGGTACATGTTTTCCATTGAGTTGTGGTGAATTTTCTTTTAATAGAGATCTTCTCCTCCCACTTTCTGTGTGGACTTTGTTTACAACCTAGCCCTCCTTTTGTAAAAAAAGCCTACACAAATTACATGGCAGGGAGAGATGAGATGAGTCATAAGAAATGGTACACCCCTATAGGTGAAAAATTTATTAGAAAAGAAAAGTAATAATAAAATGCCTTTTATAGTTAATATCTATACATGCATATTATAATACAACCTAAAGAAGCATGTATTAGTGTCCCTTTAAGTGAACTCTAATAGTTTAAGTCAATCAATAAAAGTTATATTTTATTTTATTCCTCCATTGGCTTCTATCACCCATATGAATGAAGCTCTAGTGTCATTTTCCTTGCTGATAGTCATCAATATCCATCTAGGACATTTCCATTATCAAACACCATACTGCATTACTCAGAACATTCAACAAACTGGCCTAGGGTTGCAAAGGGATTAAATTAGGACTAGTTCTACATAATGTAATCAGTGATATATAAAAACCCGAGAGACGGAAACATATTGAGTGATTACCAGCCTCTTGTGATTCTGCATTGCCTGATCGGGGCACACCTTTCCTCCAGCACTGAACAGGTTTACTATCGGCAGATGTTTTTTATTCTTTGCGTACTAGATTCTAGCTACAGCTGTGTCCTTTTAGCGCTAGTTCTCATTGAATATTCAGGACTCCAAGCCATTTTACTGCAGCTATTATCTGAGTTCCTCATGTTTCATGTATGGAAAGCTACAATTTGTACTTCTCGCAGAATGAAACAATATCCGAGTTTGCATTAGTTTGCATAGACCATGTGCGTAAGAATAAATATAGATCTATAGGGAAATTGCAGAACAAAACGTTCTTACACCTTAAATGACATAATTCCCAAACAGTGGTGTGTCATTTAATTGAGTACACTTGAGTACTTTGGGATAATTTACATGGAGTGTAAGATGTATAATATTATAGATAGTTTAGAAAAATTTAGAACAATAAATTATTAGCATAAGTGGGTGAAGCTTACAGCAGAAAATGGTATAAAATAATAGTAAGAACCACTTTAGTTCTATATTAAAATATACTATTTTGAAGATCTATTTCATGGAACTGGGCCCGCTGGACCATCTGCCAAAGGAACTGAGCTGGCCAGAACTCCAGGGTTTTGGCAACTAGACTGACCAGATAATAGAATCCTGTAGCCAATCTCCAAAAATCCAGAGTTTTCTTTTCTTATGGAGACAAAAGTTACATTTGTATCTTTATTAGTGCACCATGTATTAAAACTTAACTTTTATCACCTTTATCTATAAAAATAAATATGCTGTATTGTTAAAAATCGTTGCTTAAAATTAATGTCAAGCATTTTCTTTATGACATGATAGAGATATATAACCCTATTGAGACTATTGTTACTATAATAAGTACGTCTCAAGTGTGTGTTCTTATTTTGAGAGCCTTATTAAATTGTGATTTGGACAATTTTAAAGGGCACTATATAAGCAAATTTTTTACAGGAGTGTTTAGTTAGTGAAGACCTTGCTTTTGGATAGAAGTTCACTAACTAAAGACTTCTGTAAAAAAATATGCTCTGTGCTTATATAGAGCCCTATTCAATTGGCCGAATCACAATTTAATAAGGCTGTAGATCTGCAATGATCATAGGCACTTGAAAATCAACAGTTTTCAGTACTTCTATGTGAAGGTTATATTAACTTAAAAATACATAACTGTACATTATGAATTATTATAGTCATCAGCAACTTCCACTACCAAGCTCCTCAGTTATGGACATCTGGCAAGGTTTGTTGGGTTTGAAACAGAGGAATTTTATACATATTAGGCGCTGGGAGGGGTAACAACATCAGCGTCCACCCTTAAACAATTGAATTTCCCACCTTGTTGATGGATGGCACCCAATGGCTGGAGTGGAAATGTCAGCGGCCCACTCTTTGGTTCCAGTCCAGGATTTTTGACTAATCATTAACACACTGGCAACCCCAGGAATTAGTAACTGACCAATGACAGCTGAGCCAGTAGCCTATGGCAAATAACATGGATTAGTGATGGTGACTGTAAGTCTGGCCACTCCTGATCTGTGTCTGGACCCCATACAGGGCTGGGTGCCAGGGCCCCAGAAAGCGCAAGTGCAAAGGATGTGTTTATGTTTATTTTGTTATATATATGTACTCATAATTGGATATATTTTTAAATAAAAAAGGGCATTAAGGGCTATCCTGGATAAATAGAGAGCGAGTATTGATCCAGGGATGAATCCGATCGCCAGTATCTGGGGTCAGGGAGGAATTTTGAGACAATTGGCAAAAAGTTTCACTGTTTTTTTTTTCTGTTTGCCTTCCTCTGGATCAATTAACAATAAATCTGCATATTGCAGATCAGAGGAGATCTAAAAAGGTTGAACTTGATGGACTAAAGTCTTTTTTCAACCTAAAATACTATGTAACTATAATTATTGCTGAACTTAAAGAGCCACTGTTGTCATACATTTCAAATAGACTATTTTGAAGGACTACACATGAAAACATGCAAAACTTTAGAATGAAAAATCAAATAATACCGTCTTTAATATATTACCTTTTATGTGCAATTCTGCTTCTGTGGATTCGCTAATTGTGTATAGTGTCCCCCCTCGGTCAGTATCTCCTCCTCTATGTGTACAGTGTCCCCCCTCAGGTCAGTATCTCCTCCTGCATGTGTATAGTGTCCCCCTCAGGTCAGTATCTCCTGAAGTAAGAGGAGGCTCTGAATGCATAGGAGGCATCTATAAGTGCCAGAGCTTTCAGTAGCTGTGAAGGACAGATTATCACAATACAGTTTACAATGTCACACCCTCTTGAAAAAGTAAGACAGAGTCATCTGGCGAAAGAAAGTGCATCGCTTCTAAAGAAAAGAACACATTGGTAAAAAAAAAAAAATTCAAAGGCTTTTTTTTTGTTGCTTTTTTTAAAATCATTTTATTTATTATTAAAATGTGGTATTTATTTGTTTGATTATAAAATGTGTGTTAAAATAAAACCAAGTCAAAATAAAGATTTAAAATTGATTATTATTATTATATTAAATATAAGAACCATTATACTGCAGTATATTAAATTCGTATTTGGATATAATTCCATCACTCACGTCACCTTTATAGTATTCAAAACTGGAAAGTACATTTGACACTATTTATTTGATAAATTATACGGTAGATCTAATCAGTTTATAAAGCAAAAAAGAGGTATAATTGGGAATATGTATTCATGCCTCCAATTTTCTTTAATTTTCTATTCCGTTCTTTATCTTGTTCTTATTTTGGTTACTTGGAGAACTGTTAAATGTGGACATGTTTGCACTGAATAGTAAATAATATATGAATATTAGAATTAATATATAATGTCACAGTATAAACACGAATTTCATGTTGATTCAGTTTATTAATAATGTGCAATATATCATTTTGAAATAATATAAAATATTGTTGATATTTAACTGATCTTGTTCCCAATTAACTCTGGAAAAAGCTGCAAATATACAGCCTTATTAAATTGCGATTCAGTAAATTTAAAAGGGCTGTATTTAAGCACACAGCATATTTTTTTTACAGAAGTTTAGTTAGTGAACTTCTATCCAAAAGCAAGGTCTTCACTAACTAAAAACTTCTGTAAATAAAATATGCTGTGTGCTTAAATAGAACCCTTTTAAATTTACTGAATCGCAATTTAATAAGGCTGATAATTTGTTTATCCTATGTCTGACAAAAAATATACCGGGGGGGGGGGGGGGGGGCGGCTCCAGTGCATTTCATAACTTACATATGATGTGCTATTTGTAAAAGTGGATAATAGTGAAGGTAATAATAGCAGTACTGAATTACTGAAATATGGGTTGTGTTACTATACTGTAATTAGGCATAAAATAAAAAAAATCTAAATACATAATATAAGAAAGCCAATAATACAGTCAGGTCATAAAAATAAAGCTAAACGAAGAAAGGCAAAATAAATCTGTTTGTTGAAACTGATAGAAGAAAATACTAAATATTGGTGTAGGAATGAATATGATATTAGAAAAGGTTGCTTGATATTCCTAGTGAACAAATAGTCCAAATTGTTATGGGTTTTTCCATAGTCTCTACTCATAAAGTTCTAATGATAGGAGACACTACTCTTATTGGTTGGGCAAATATTATCTCAAAAATAAAGGGTAAAGTGGGGATAGATCAGGCTTGGGGGACAATTTTTGTGGTCAAAGGATATTGACTTTCTTATTTACTTAATTGGAGTTCAAACAAAAAATGACTCATTAAGTTTTTTTTCTGAGAAGGAAATCTAAACTTTCAATATACACAAAATAAGTTTATAAAGTGATACTGATTCTCTCACCATTCTTTTTACTTTCTCCTTGTATTGTTATGCCAGAGAACTTGAGAATGTTACATTTTAATGGGACCATCGTCCAGATCTTTATGGATTTGTCTCCAGTGACCTTAGAAAAACTTCGGGCAATTGTTCCTGTCAGAATACATGCCCGTCTTGAGGTGCAAGTTGGTCATTTAATCTGATGCAGTATATTTCTTTATGTTAGGGTTAGTTGAAAACCATGCTACAGCTTACAAGCTATAGGGCAACATATGGATGCACCTCCATAGAGCTCTGTACAAGTGCTGTATCAAATCATGGAATCAAGCAGAGGACCATATTGGGTTCCCAGGCCTGACGTTCTCCACCCTCACATTGTAGCACATTCCAAAATGTTTTGTTTGGTTACAGTAAAGACTGAGTAGTTTGGGATGGTAACGTCAGTCGAAAGCTTGACAGAGATGAGAGATACATCATGAAAGTTTTTTTCATAATACTCAAGCTGGTCCAATTAATCTAAAAACCAGAGGATGAGAACTTGCATCCACATTGACCACTTTTATGACTGAAAAGTCACTGTATCCCTCTCACATTCCCTTTCACACATTGTCAGCCCCAGACAATTTCAAAATATTCTTCTTTTGTAAATAATGTTTCAAAGTAACTTGAATCTTAGAAGAATAGGGTCTTTAAGAGATCCAACAAACCATGGACAGACAACGTAAAGAGTTAATTTTATTAAAATCATAATATTGTTATATATGGATTTTGGTATGAGGGTCCCATGAAGCTCTGAAGTGAAGGTGAGCTTTATTTAGACTATTAAAAACATTTTTTTCCCTACCAGATGAAGATGAGATCATCTATCATCATAGCTCATACATTTTACCCACTTGGTTTGGACTCTTACTACCAAGGGGTGGGGAAAAAGAGACCATTGTTATATTTGCTTGTATCCTGTATTGTTAAATATGCTATCATGTTATGTTGAAACGTATCCATGAGTGTTGGTGGGCTTAATAAGAGCAAAAGAGTGTGTATGTTTAAAATAGGGGCCTCTGCCATACTTCTAGTAACAAATTGTGCAGCATAACTTAATTGAAGTTAAGTGATTCAATTGATAAAGGTGAAGTAGTCATAGAAAGGCTGGAGAAGTTTTCAAACTAGTAGGAGAGGGGGGGGAGGACTAGATGATTGTAGTGGGGTAGAAAGTGTTGAGGCGATAAGGGATGAATTAACTACTCATGGGGGAGGAGATGAGGGAGGGTTAGTATAGTCAATAGGGAGGTATTACTAAGTAACTCAAGTACAGAGGCCGGCAATTCCAAATTACAAACTCATAACATAAGGTATACGCTTGCTAATGCCAGAAGCTTGCCAGGAAAAATGGGAAAGTTAAAATGATGAATGAAAAATTGGATTTAATAGGCATTACTGAAACACGGTGGGATGAATCTCATGACTGGACTGTTAATCTGGATGGTTATAACCTATTTAGGAAAGATATGGGGAGTGGTAAAAGAGGAGGAGGGATTTGTCTGTATGTTAAGTCTGAATTTAAGCCTATAGTCAGAGAAGATATTTATGGTGGAACTAGCAGTAATATTGAATGTTTGTGGGTAGAGTTAAATAGCGAAGCAGCAAATTCCAAAAGAATATTAGTAGGAGTATGCTGTAAATCCCCAAATATAGCTGAAAGTGAGGAAATACAATTATTGTTACAGATTGGAAATGCAGCTAAGCATGGGCAAGTTACAGGCAGCAATACAAGGTATAGACCGGGACAGAGAACTGATAAAAAAAAGGTAAAAACACTGAACATAAATGGACAACATTTAAATCCTTACTAAATATACATACTTATCACCATATACCATGTGGGAATAAAAGTAAAAGGATTAAATCACATCCAATGTGGCTTAACAATGATTTAAAGATCAAGTTACGGAGTAAAAAAACAGGCATTTATATTATACAAACAAGAGGGGACAGTGACTGCTTTATGGGAGTATAAGGAAATCAAAAAGGCAGCAAAAGGGCTATTAGACTGGCTAAAATAGAACATGAAAAATGAGTTGCAAAAGAGAGTAAGACTAACCCTAAAATATTTTTAAAATATATTATTGGGAAGAAGGCGATGAAGGAAGCTATAGGAACATTACAATGTGACACAGGCCGTCTGATAATTAGTGACCAGGAAAAGGCAGATGAGCTAAATAGGTTCTTTTCTCCGATATACACAAGGGAGGTACCAGTGGTTGGGACAACGCAACATAGTGGGGCTACACTACCTTTAAAGCAGGAAGAAATCCAGAAGAGGTTGGAAAAAATTAATGTTAATAAAGCCCCAGGTCCTGATGGAATACCTCCAACGGTACTGAGGGAACTGGGCTCTGTAATAGCCAAACTAGTATATTTATTTTCTTAAGATTCACTCAACACAGGGTTGCTACCAGATGACTGGCAAAAAGCAGAGGTGATAACTATATTTAAGAAGGGAGCAAGAGCAAATGACCAGTGAGCCTCACGTCAGTAGTGGGAAAGCTTTTAGAAGGGTTAATAAGGGATAATATTCAAGAATATGTCTATTTGAACAGGATTATAAGTAGGAGTCAACATGGATTTATGCGGGATAGGTAATGTCAAACAAATGTAATTAGTTTCTATAAGGATGTTAGTAGGAACCTGGATCAAGGCAAATCAGTGGATGTAATCTTTTTAGATTTTGCAAAGGCTTTTGATACAGTGCCACATGGAAGACTGTTGTGCAAACTAAGGGATACAGGAATTGCAGTAAATATCTGCTCATGGATCGGGAGCTGGCTAAAAGACAGGAAGCAAAGGGTTGTGGTAAATGGAACATACTCCGATTGGACTAATGTGGTCAGTGGGGTTCGTCAGGGTTCAGTATTAGGTCCTCTCCTTTTTAACATATTTATTAATGACTTAGAGGTGGGACTCGAAAGAAGTGTCTCTATTTTTGCTGATGACAAGAAGTTGTGCAAGGTAATTAAATCAGATAATGATGTACTTTCCTTCCAAAGGGACTTACATAAATTAGAGGATTGGTCATCTGAATGGCAGATGATATTTAATATTTAAGTTATGCATCTGGGAAGGAAAAAATAGCCATGCAATTTATAATCTTAATGGAGCAGATCTAGGGGTATCAGATATTGAAAGGATTTGGGAGTACTTGTGGACAACCACCTAGGTAACAGTGCTCATTGCCAATCAGCAGCTGCAAAGGCAAATAAAATATTAGCATGTATTAAGAGGGGTATAGAAGCAAGGGAAGCAAATATAATTCTGTGACTATACAAATCCCTAGTACGCCCTCATTTGGAATATAGAGTAACATTTTTGGCACCACTTCATAAAAAGAACATTTTAGAGCTGGAAAAGGTACAGAGAATGGCTACAAACCTAATAAGGGGAATGGAGGTGCTAAGTTATGTAGAAAGACTAACCAAATTAAACTTATTTTCTCTAGAAAAAAGGCGTCTAAGAGGAGATATGATTACATTATATAAATACATCCAGGGTCAGTATAAAGCTTTGCCAAGTGAGCTTTTTGTGCCAAGAGGTTTTCAACTGACAAGAGGACACCCTTTGAGGTTAGAAGTAAAAATACTCCACCTTAAAGAAAGAAAAGGGTTCTTCACAGTAAGGGTTGTTAATCTGTGGAATTCTCTACCAAAGGAGGTGGTGACAGCAGATTCAATAACTTTAAAAGGGGACTTGATATATTTTTAATTAAAAAGGGTATTCAGGGTTATCCTGGTTAATTAGAAAGAGAGAGAGAGAGAGTGAGAATATTGATCCAGGGAGGAGTCCGATCGCCAGTTTCTGGGGTCAGGACGGATCTTTCTTTTTTTCCCTTTTGAGACGATTGGCAAAGTTTCCCTAGGGTTTTTTTTTCTGTGTGCCTTCCTCTGGATCAATTAACAACTAATATGCATATTGCAGATCAAAGGAGATCTTAAAAGCTTGAACTTGATGGACTGAAAGTCTTTTTACAACCTCAATTAATATGTAATTATGTGTCAAGTATTGTAACCGATCTCCCCTTTGTACTGTAATTGAAACCATTTGATCCGTTGTCTGCTGTTAACCGCACATTTGCATGTGTGCTAGGAATGGCATTTGGAGTAGAACTCCCACACACTACTATGAAGCCCATTCATAAAATTGTGAATGAAGCTCTGAGCCCGGTTAAGATTTGCGAATCCTAGTATAGTAAAGGCTATGCCAACTCACCAATGTTGATATTTTCTCTTATTATTGTCTCCCAATAGATTAACCCCCTTCTCAATACTACAATGAGCCAACAAACAATCAGGCCATATATTCCCCACCTTACGAATAAAGTATGCATGCATTGCCAGATGTCCATTGTGTGTGCATTATCCCATCAGCTAGATAAGCCGGTCACGTTGGCCAGATAGTGGCCAGTAGACTTGGTAACGCCCCTGCTTTTGGGAAGACTAGTAGCTTCCTTCCCCAAAGTCCTATCCTTGGGCCACTTGGAAATTGCCAAACTGGTTCTGATCTATGGGTAGGATTGGTCCCATTGACCTTTTCAAGCCGATAGAAGAGTAGTTCTTGACAAGCATTGTACAACTCACATTACTAGAAACCATCAAGTTGGACTAGTGAACAATAGACCAAATTAATGATTGTATGATGAGACCAACACATAATCACATGCAAACTATATCAGATGAAGGTTTGTGCGGGTAGGTGTCTTCATAACAATGACTGACACTGTTCACTATAATTTCTGATTGTCTCAACCATTCTACTAAATAAAACACAAAAGTGTTAATCATAATGCACATTCTCAAATATTTACTTTTTCAATAAAGTCTCTAAAGTTATCAGCAAAATATCATATATCATAGAGATATTTCTAAGGAATACCCTCTTTTGCTTGTGTGAATTTTTTCAGATCATGTTAGAGCCTTCAGAGAGAGTAACGTCTTTCCCACATACTATTTTATAAGATGGGGTGAACAATCATTTTGCTCTGCCACATGTTCTAGGCAGCAAAATAGTTAGACTGCCTTATGCCCTGATCTAGTCCAATGTGACGTAGCCTTCACAGCCAGTAAAAGATCCAATTACCTGTATTTATTTGGCAAGCATACACAAGAATCCTAAATTGGTTGAAATAGGTAACATATGTTATTAACTAAAAATTATATTTTCATGGTGAAGTTACAGAACCTTCAAAGCTCAATATAATTATAATATGAGCATGCTTGTTCTCTGCCCATTTTTGAGTAACTTTTAATGTTCCGTCAAAAGAACAGTGTCAGACTTTCTCAATAAGAAGAAACCAGAAACCCTTCCAGATTAATACTTCAGATTGTACTGTCTTGTAATGCGATTTTCCAGCAATTTGCATCAAAGCCCTACTGGTTTTCCAACATAGCAAACTTTGTAATTATAATATGAAATGTGATGATAACTTATAACTTTGCATTCCAATATTTTGACATGTCCTGCGTTGGTTTGCACAGCTGTGTAATTTGTCTGATGGCTCAGAGATTTGGGAGTTTATGAAATATTGTTTTTCAGAATTGAATCATTTCCCAGTATGTGAATTCAGCTCTGGGCAGTAATAAAGTTGAAATAGAGCTATGTTTATGGTTTGTTATTGAATGCCACTGGAGTGCAAGTAACAATCGTTATACCTGTGTCCCTCCAGCGGTCAATTTATATTTAGGGAGAAATATGCTAAAGAGACACAAGGATTAAAGAAGAGAAAAAATATATAGTTCTATATGTAAGACATACATGCATGGGCGTAGGAGCCCTAAAAAATAATAATTAAACTCTACTCCCAGGACATGAGGCAGGGGCAGATCTACACCCAGTGCACCAGGTGCAATTTCCTGGGACCCTGCTATGGGAGGCCCCATTGCTGCAATGCTCCTCAAACACTTTTTTTTAATTTCTTTGTTTAAATCCCAAATCCCCATGCCCCCCCCAATATAATTAAATACTAATATATATATATATATATATATATATATATATATATATTTTTTTTTTTTATTAATAATTACTAAATTACTATATATATATATATATATATATATATATATATATATATATATATATATATATATATATATATTATGGGTCAAAGCTTTCAAAGGAAAGACAAACTGCTCTATAGCACTGGTGAATCTGGTAATGCAGATTCTCCTAGTTCCTACACCCCTGCATAAATGT
The DNA here is from genome assembly GCA_027410445.1 of Discoglossus pictus. Classification (NCBI taxonomy): domain Eukaryota; kingdom Metazoa; phylum Chordata; class Amphibia; order Anura; family Alytidae; genus Discoglossus; species Discoglossus pictus. The sequence continues at coordinate 32,793,764 of CM050176.1, read as the reverse complement.
ATATACTACAACACCAGTGAATTGATACAATGATTCATGATTTTTATTAGTAGACTAGCGAATTGCCCGTCAAAAAATGACGGCAATGAAATTGTAAGGTAGCTAATGCTGTTTAGTGTGTAATAATGAAATATATAATAGATTAATAAATGAATATACTTTACCTATTTTAAAGCATTGTGTGGAAGAGCTGTGAATGTGTTTTGATGTTGCTGCAGCATTAGTGGTGTGGATCTGCTGTGTAAGCGTGCTGAATGTGTGCAGTGTAACACTGTGCGTGCGCGAGCCCAAACCGTTGTCGTGTACTTCCGCATTGGCGTAAAATGGCGAGTAATGTGTGGTATACGTCTGTATCGGAATATCCGTAGGTGTTTTGTGGTGTTTTGCGAGTTTCTTGTGGTGTTTTGCGAGTTTAGAGTGCTGTAGCCTCGTTTTCGTTTTGTTCGGCGGCCATTTTTTCTCTCGCTTCGATTTTTTTTTAGTCTCTAAACTGTTTTATTTCGATTAAAATCGAGGTGTAAGTTATATTTTTGAGGTGCTGGGTGCTCCCTCTTGGTGTAGGTAAGTTTTTTATGTATGTGGTGTGTGTATGTATTGTGTTTTACATTTTGTAATGTTCGCGAGTTGCGTCCGAGTGTTGCGAGTCCGTAATGTGTGTGAACGTGTGTCGTATGTTGTTTGCGAGTGTCGTAATGTGTGTGTCGTAGTGTTTGGGTTGCGACGTGAAGTTTGCGAGGGTCGCAGTTGCTGGCATGGAGCGCCTTCGGCGCTCCATGGCAGCAACTGCGGCCCTCGCTTTGCGAGGTCCTCAGGTGCTGGCATGGAGCGCCTACCGCGCTCCATGCCAGCAACTGAGGCCCTCGCTTCGCGAGGGTCCTCAGTTGCTGGCAAGGAGCGCCTTCGGCGCTCCATGCCAGCAACTGAGACCCTCGGCCAGTGCCCTCGCTTCGCGAGGGCACTGCCCGAGGGTCTCAGTTGCTGTCAAGGAGCGCCTTTGGCGCTCCTTGCCAGCAACTGAGACCCTCGGCCAGTGCCCTCGCTACGCGAGGGCCGCAGCTCGCTACGCGAGCCCGCAGCGTTAGCAACAACTCGTACGCTCACAACTATATATGTGATATATATATATATATATATATATATATATATATATATATATATGTATACACACTGCACATTACACACACACAACACATCATTATATATATATATATATATGTATACACTCTGCACATTACACACAATACATCATTATATATATATATATATATATATGTATACACACTGCACATTACACACACACAACACATCATTATATATATATATATATATATATATATATATATATATATATATATATGTATACACACTGCACATTACACACACACACACAATACATCATTATATATATATGTATACACACTGCACATTACACACACACCTCACACACACACACAATACATCATTATATATATATATATGTATACACACTGCACATTACACACACACAATACATCATTATCTATATATATATATGTATACACACTGCACATTACACACACACAATACATCATTATATATATATATATATGTATACACACTGCACATTACACACACACAATACATCATTATATATATATATATATATATATATATATATATATATATATGTATACACACTGCACATTACACACACACACCTCACACACAATACATCATTATATATATGTATACACACTGCACATTACACACACACCTCACACACACACAACACATCATTATATATATATGTATACACACTGCACATTACACACACACCTCACACACACACACAATACATCATTATATATATATATATATATATATGTATACACACTGCACATTACACACACACAATACATCATTATATATATATATATATATATATATGTATACACACTGCACATTACACACACACCTCACACACACACACACAATACATCATTATATATATATATATGTATACACACTGCACATTACACACACACAATACATCATTATATATATATATATGTATACACACTGCACATTACACACACACCTCACACACACACACACAATACATCATTATATATATATATATATGTATACACACTGCACATTACACACACACCTCACACACACACAATACATCATTATATATATATATATATGTATACACACTGCACATTACACACACACCTCACACACACACACAATACATCATTATATATATATATATATATATATGTATACACACTGCACATTACACACACACCTCACAGACATACACAATACATCATTATATATATATATATATATATGTATACACACTGCACATTACACACACACCTCACACACACACACAATACATCATTATATATATATATGTATACACACTGCACATTACACACACCTCACACACACACAATACATCATTATATATATATATATGTATACACACTGCACATTACACACACACCTCACACACACACACAATACATCATTATATATATATATATGTATACACACTGCACATTACACACACCTCACACACACACAATACATCATTATATATATATATATGTATACACACTGCACATTACACACACACCTCACACACACACACACAATACATCATTATATATATATATATATGTATACACACTGCACATTACACACACACCTCACACACACACACACAATACATCATTATATATATATATGTATACACTCTGCACATTACACACACACCTCACACACACACACACAATACATCATTATATATATATATATGTATACACACTGCACATTACACACACACAATACATCATTATCTATATATATATATGTATACACACTGCACATTACACACACACAATACATCATTATATATATATATATATATGTATACACACTGCACATTACACACACACAATACATCATTATATATATATATATATATATATATATATATGTATACACACTGCACATTACACACACACACCTCACACACAATACATCATTATATATATGTATACACACTGCACATTACACACACACCTCACACACACACAACACATCATTATATATATATGTATACACACTGCACATTACACACACACCTCACACACACACACAATACATCATTATATATATATATATATATATGTATACACACTGCACATTACACACACACAATACATCATTATATATATACTAGCGTATTGCCCGTCAAAAAATGACGGCAATGAGATGTGTATGTTTGGAAAGTTGTATAGTTATTAATATACATATGGAGCACTTTGCTCCATAAAAAAAGGGGTCCGTATTAACGGCTCGCCTCGCTAAGCGAGGCTCGCCTGCAATGAGCGCCTGCGGCGCTCATTGCCAAAGTGCTCCGTATTAACGGGGCAAAAAATGTTTGGAAAGTTGTATAGTTATTAATATACATATGGAATTGTAAGGTAGCTAATGGTGTTTTGTGTGTACTACTGAAATATATAAGTTAAAATAATAAATAATTAATGAATGACTATACTTTACCAATTTGTATGCATTGTGTTTAAGAGCTGGCAATCTGTAGTGATGTTGCAGCAGCATTGGTGGTGTGGAGGTGCTGTGTAAGCGTTTAGAACGTGTGCAGTGTAATAGTGTGCGTGCGCGAGCTGAAACCGTTAGCGTAGTACTTTAGTTCCGCATTATCGTAAAATGGCGGGTAATGTGTGTTATGCGTCTTAGCGGATAATCCGTACGTGATTTAATGGGCGCTAATGTGTAGTATGCGTCTTATCGGATTATCCGTACGTGTTTTCCGTGGTTATAGTGCTGTAGCCTCGTTTTCGTTTTTTTCGGCCGCCATTTTTTCTCTCGCTTCGAGACTTTTTTAGTGTCTAAACTGTTTTATTTTTAATAAAATGAAGGTGTAACTTGTTTTTTTGAGGTCGTGGATGCTCCCTCTTGCTGTCGGTAAGCTTTTTATGTATGTGCTGTGTGTATTTATTGTGATTGTATTTTTTTTTCCTGTTCGCGAGTTGCGGCCGTATTTTTGTTCTGCGTATTAACGCTGATTGGCAAAGTGCTCCGTATTAACGGCTCGCCTCGCTACGCTCATTGCCAAAGTGCTCCATATTAACGGCTCGCCTCGCTACGCGAGGCTCGCCTGCAATGAGCGCCTGTGGCGCTCATTGCCAAAGTGCTATGGTTTAGCAGTGTAACGGCTCGCCTCGCTGCGCGAGGCTCGCCCGGCGATGAGCGCCTGCGGCGCTCATCGCTAAGCCCGCTACTGTACTACGGTTTAACGGCTCGCCTCGCTTCGCGAGGCTCGCCGGGCGATGAGCGCCTGCGGCGCTCATCGCTAAGCCCGCAAAGTCGTACGGACCACGCAAACAGCGTGACGACGACTCGTAGCAGGACAATTATAATATGTGATATGTATACACACTGCACATTACACACACACCTCACACACACACAATACATCATTATATATATATATATATATACACACACTGCACATTACACACACACCTCACACACACACACAATACATCATTATATATATATATATATGTATACACACTGCACATTACACACACACCTCACACACACACACACAATACATCATTATATATATATATATGTATACACACTGCACATTACACACACACCTCACACACACACACACAATACATCATTATATATATATATATATATATATATGTATACACACTGCACATTACACACACACACACAATACATATAATATATTATATACTTATAATCTGTATAATATAAGTGTGTATAAAATCTATAATATATTTATAATATATACAGTATATATATATATATATATATATATATATATATATATATATATATATATATATATATATAAATAATGTCCCAGTGCACATTTTGTTGTATATATGTATTTTTTTTTATTAGTTTATGGCCTCCAGCCCATGATGCCATGTCCCCCCAGGCTAAGCCTTCATGTCCCCCAAGGCCAGGCCTTCATGGTCCCGATCAGTCAGATCTGTCACTATCAGTCAGACCCATCAGACTACTTACATTCATCGAAGCTGTTCAATTATCCACCACTATGCATCTCCTGCCTGTACGTTTTTCTGCAGAGGCAGGGACTTCCTGAATGACTTTGCATGCATGTGACGTAATTCTGAAACTCCCTGCCTCTGCAGAAAATGTGCAGGCAGGGGAGACATGGCGGAGGTGAATTGAAATGCTCCAATGAATGTAAGTAGTCTAATGGGGCATGGAGTTCTGCTCCCTCTCTCCAGCAGCGTGCATGCACAGCTCCCTCTCTCCAGGGGCGTGCACGCACAGTTCCCTCTCTCCAGGGGCGTGCACGCACAGCTCCCTCTCTTCGCAAAGGCCGCAAATGCTGTCAAGGAGCGCGAGGGCTGCAGTTGCTGCGAGGGCTGCAGCCCTCTTCGCGAGGGCTGCAGTTGCTGGCAAGGAGCGCCTGCGGCGCTCCTTGCCAGCAACTGCGACCCTCGCTTCGCGAGGGCCGCGGGCTCGCTATGCGAGCCCGCTAGCGTGAGCAACGGCTTAAGCAAGCTCGCCTGCTCACAACTATATATGTGATATATATATATGTATACACACTGCACATTACACACACACCTCACACACACACACACAATACATCATTATATATATATATATGTATACACACTGCACATTACACACACACAATACATCATTATATATATATATATGTATACACACTGCACATTACACACACACCTCACACACACACAATACATCATTATATATATATATATATGTATACACACTGCACATTACACACACACCTCACACACACACACAATACATCATTATATATATATATATATATATATATATATATATATATATGTATACACACTGCACATTACACACACACCTCACAGACATACACAATACATCATTATATATATATATATATGTATACACACTGCACATTACACACACACCTCACACACACACACAATACATCATTATATATATATATATGTATACACACTGCACATTACACACACCTCACACACACACAATACATCATTATATATATATATATATGTATACACACTGCACATTACACACACACCTCACACACACACACAATACATCATTATATATATATATATGTATACACACTGCACATTACACACACCTCACACACACACAATACATCATTATATATATATATATGTATACACACTGCACATTACACACACCTCACACACACACAATACATCATTATATATATATATATGTATACACACTGCACATTACACACACACCTCACACACACACACACAATACATCATTATATATATATATATATGTATACACACTGCACATTACACACACACACACACAATACATCATTATATATATATATATATGTATACACACTGCACATTACACACACACCTCACACACACACACACAATACATCATTATATATATATATATATGTATACACACTGCACATTACACACACACCTCACACACACACACACAATACATCATTATATATATATATGTATACACTCTGCACATTACACACACACCTCACACACACACACACAATACATCATTATATATATATATATATATGTATACACACTGCACATTACACACACACACACACACAATACATCATTATATATATATATGTATACACTCTGCACATTACACACACACCTCACACACACACACAATACATCATTATATATATATATGTATACACACTGCACATTACACACACACCTCACACACACAATACATCATTATATATATATATATGTATACACACTGCACATTACACACACACCTCACACACACACAATACATCATCAGTCAGACCCATCAGACTACTTACATTCATCGAAGCTGTTCAATTATCCACCACTATGCATCTCCTGCCTGTGCGTTTTTCTGCAGAGGCAGGGACTTCCTGAATGACTTTGCATGCATGTGACGTAATTCTGAAACTCCCTGCCTCTGCAGAAAATGTGCAGGCAGGGGAGACATGGCGGAGGTGAATTGAAATGCTCCAATGAATGTAAGTAGTCTGATGGGTCTAATGGGGCATGGAGTTCTGCTCCCTCTCTCCAGCGGCGTGCACGCACAGCTCCCTCTCTCCAGGGGCGTGCACGCACAGTTCCCTCTCTCCAGGGGCGTGCACGCACAGCTCCCTCTCTTCGCAAAGGCCGCAAATGCTGTCAAGGAGCGCGAGGGCTGCAGTTGCTGCGAGGGCTGCAGCCCTCTTCGCGAGGGCTGCAGTTGCTGGCAAGGAGCGCCTGCGGCGCTCCTTGCCAGCAACTGCGACCCTCGCTTCGCGAGGGCCGCGGGCTCGCTATGCGAGCCCGCTAGCGTGAGCAACGGCTTAAGCAAGCTCGCCTGCTCACAACTATATATGTGATTTCACTATAAACATCTTTTTAATGTATTTGATAAAAAGAAAAATGAATCTTTTATGGGAAAACTTACACTGAAAATAGTTGGTTTTCTCTGCATCTTTAGGCTACTCCCATTTTTTCTATTGGCAGTGATCTGTGCAGCACATTTTCTGCCATTAAAGTTGTTCAGTGATGGGAATTCAACAGCAAACTAAGTAACTATCGCCTAAAACATTGATACAGCAATGATTTTACAGTGTAAGCCTTCTCACAAAAGTTCAGAAAAAAGTTATCCAAGGGAAACTTGGCAGGGACATGCGAATGGGTCCATAATGCATGTCCACTATTTAATCCAATGCAACTTTATATATGGCTCCTTGTAGTCCTTATGCCTGCAGTAACAATTTTCATGCATAGCAAAGGATGGACTTGAAGAAGTTAGGACAACTACCCACAAAGTCAATGTTTTAATCTTAAATGGATCTAATCTCTGTATGTGTCTATTGTTCTTTTATTTTATTTTTTTGTCTTTTTACTTTTTATTTTTTATACATAAAAAATATACAATTTACAGACAAATATAAAATATACATTTTACAGACACAAAGATACAAAAACATAACAATATGTTCACCCATAAACATTCAAAAAGCTGCCATTGCTTTACATATTGCACTTGTATCATCTAATAAAACAATATACGGTACCTTGACCATTATTTTTCTTTCCTTTCCCCTTCTCTCCCTTTTCTCTTCTCCTTTCCTTTTCTTTTTTTTTATTCTCTTTTCCTTCCCTTTTTAGTTATGATCTATTCTTATTCTCTATGAGTTAGCATTATATATTGACTAGCGACTTGCCCGTCAAAAAATGATGGCAAGATCAAGTTTTTTCCCAAACATTTCTCTCTCCCATGTCTCTTTCCCTCCCACCTCCTGTCTCTCTTTGCCCTCTCTCTCCCTCCCTTGTCTTTCTTTGCCCCCTCTCTCCCCCCCTTGTCTCTCTTTGCCCCCTCTCCCTCCCCGTCTCTCTTTGCCTCCTCTCCCTCCCCGTCTCTCTTTGCCTCCTCTCCCTCCCCGTCTCTCTTTGCCCCCTCTCTCCCTCCCCTGTCTCTCTTTGCCCCCTCTCTCCCTTCCCTGTCTCTCTTTGCCCCCTCTCTCCCTTCCCTGTCTCTCATTGCCCCCTCTATATCTCCCCTGTCTCTCTTTGCCCCCTCTATCCATCCCGTCTCTCTTTGCCCCATCTATCCCTTCCCTGTCACTCTTTGCCCCCTCTATCCCTCCCCTGTCACTCTTTGCCCCCTCTATCCCTCCCCTGTCACTCTTTGCCCCCTTTATCCCTCCCCTGTCACTCTTTGCCCCCTCTATCCCTCCCCTGTCTCTCTTTGCCCCCTCTATCCCTCCCCTGTCTCTCTTTGCCCCTCTATCCCTCCCCTGTCTCTCTTTGCCCCCTCTATCACTCCCCTGTCTCATTCCCTCCTCTCTCCCTCCCCTGTCTCTCATTCCCCTCATCTATCTCCCCTGTGTCTCTTTCCCCTCTACCTCCCCTGTGTCTCTCCCCCTCTGTCTCTCTTTGCCCCGTTCTTCCTCCACCGGTGAATCTATGCCCCCTTCCCCCCCCCTGTGTCTCTATGCCCCCCCCCCGTGTCTCACCCCCCTCTCCTGGCTCCCTTCCCCCATCCTGTCCCTCCCTTCCCACATCCTGTCTCCCTCTTGCTGTGGGCCGCTGGGGAGCATCAGAGCGGCAGGGGGAGCCGTGCAGGCTCCCGGGGTTCGGTGAGCCTCGGGCCGCAGGCTCGCTGCGCGAGCCGCGGCCCTCGTTACGCTCGTCTCTCGCCCCCCTCTCCTGGCTCCCTTCCCCTATCCTGTCCCTCCCTTCCCCCATTCGGTCTCCCTCCTGCTGTGGGCCGCTGGGGAGCATCAGTGCGGCAGGGGGAGCCGTGCAGGCTACCGGGGTGCGGGGAGCCGCAGCCAGAGCCGCGGCCTTCGTTACGCGAGCCTGCAAGCGTGAGCAACGGCCCGTACAACAACTATATATGTGATCCCATAATTCCCAATTTGCACATAGCTGCTTATTTATAGGATTAAATTCAAAATTGCTCTTCATATTCTCCCGATTGATTTTTATTGTATTTACCACTTCATTCCATGATGGAATTGTCGGTTGCTTCCAATATTTTGATAGAAGATTTTTTACAATCATGAGAATATGAGAAATTAGAAATCTTCACGTGGCACACCCGTATCATTGTCTATTGTTCTTGGTAATTTAAGGTGAAATTGTGATATAACAGTTGAATATAAGAGCATTAGCCACAGACTTAAACAACAGTGTTTGTTATAATCACACTGCCTACTGTTTATATCACATAATAGTATAGTCCATGCATCAGCCCAGATACCCATAATAAGGATGCTATATCTGACAAAATGGACTTGTTTACGTGGCAGCTCAAACCAACGGTTCTGATCGTTGAAACTGATTTTGGAAGTCAAAATATGGTTGAGACCAAAGTCATCTCAACTACTCAACTGTGGTCAAAACACAGACTGACAATGAGGTCAACTAAATCAGAAGACCCAGGCATAGGAAGGAGTCCTTGGAGTATGTGGTAACCCTACTGAAGAGATCCGGATTGGGGGAATTAAGGAGGAACATTTCCAGGAGCTAACCAGATGTTTCCAGTACTGGCACTGAACAAGAGTGTTACTAAAGGCTACCTGGTTTTCCCAGAGTCAAAGATTTCCACAGTGAATTATTTTGTAAATATCCTGTTTTAATCATTGTCTCTGAATTTTGTAAAATAGGTTGTGTCAAATATTCTTATATTGCAGTTTTCTTATTTAAAGGATCCTTATACAATGAAAAACATCTATACGTTGAACAAAGTAGGCCCAAGACCAAAATTAAGCAGGGAAAACATTATAAAGCTAATTTCAAACTAGGAAATACACAAAATGTTGATGGACCCTAGAGGCATCCATGACACTTTGGTGAAAGTGTGTGTGTGTGAGAGAACTGTGGCTGCTATAACAAACACAAAATGGATTCCTATTCTTACATATTGATGCTTGTTATGCGCAAGCTGTTAAAACTGCATTATTTAAGTGATTCTGTACACGTAAGTGCATAAAAATAATTGCATTGTATACTGGAGTCTTGCTAAAGTCCAATTTCCAAATCTACAGTATGTTTTTTAAAGAACTACACTTCATAATGGACAAAATGTTTATATAAATAAAATTAAAAGACAGCTTTTAGTTTATAATCCATTAGTAAGCTTTCAAAACAAATCTTTAATAAAATATGTAAAACATCAAAATATTTTTTGACACCCACTAGACATATTTTTCAGGGGTGGGTCATTTTTTGGTATGACACCATATCATATCTCAATATCATTAAGCCTAAAGTGCTCTTCATAGTGTGAAAGAGCACAAGATTATATGTTAAAATGATCTATTTTTTGACACTAATAACAGTTAAAAAATCTACAAAGTGTATCCTGCCTACTTGCTAGCACATGAGTGATAACAATCACCAGTGTGGTGATGGTCTGTAGAGAAGACAGTGATTGATAGCAGTTTTTCCCTGGACTCAGGACTGCACTGACCAGTTAACCTATAGCTGACCTGTTTAGTTGAGCAATGCACTGCTCTGCATTGTTCACATTTTTCAAAGAGACAACAGAGCAGAAACTTGTATTTTCCTCCATAAGAAATTACAAAAATGATAAGGTCTTTTGCCTTCAAAGTGGAGATGTAAGCAGTCTTACTATTGATGTGAATGGGGGACAAACCTCGCAAACTGATTGGCTACAATAATGCAAAAGCAGTCTATTACACATGTAAGCACAGATTTTATTTTATTTGATATCTCAGTAAAAAATGCATGTATTTCAAAATTTCAAAAAGTATTTCAACATGTTTTTAGGAGATCTTTACTGTGATGTGGTCCAAATTGTGCTGAATTAAATTGCCCTTTAATAATAAACAGTTCACTTGACAGATATCATATTGTCTTACGATTATTATTATACTGCATGTCACTATCTGCTTGCTATCTACATTACACTGGTAGTAAGAAGCCCCTTCCTGTGGGTATAGCTGAGGTCACAGCTGTGAAGCATGGCAGGTACACAAGACAGAACAAGAGAAGAGGGGGCCGTCATGAAAGGTGAAAAGCTGTTACTCTGGGGGCTTCTTGAAAGTAAGTGAAGTGCACTTTTTATACAACAATTATAATATTATATACTATACGACATTAAGGAGGATTCAAATAATTAATTAAGCTAGTTAAAACCCACACTGCTTGGACCTATCAGAATATACAGTTTCAACAGAAAGGTTACAAATGTTAACGGTTAACATAAGCTTATGTCTTTTATAAAAAGCTTGAAATTATATGTTAATATTTCTTACTGTAAATTTTTTATTTTTTATAGTAAACTTGAAAAAGAGGAACCCAAGAACAAGATTTGAAGATGGAAAGTGGGATTTTTTTGGGTAATGTGAAAGAGTAATGGATAAATGGAACAGCCTTCCAGTGAAAGTGATAATTTCAAACTATATCCTGAGGCTTAATTAAGCCAAACTTTTAGGTAGATATTATAGGCAGACCAGGTTGGCCTTTTTGGTTCAGATCTGCCATCAAATCTTTGTTTTAAAGGTTCTGTTCTTGAGCCTTTCTAATGCTCTCCTGTAACTTTTCCATAATGTCCTGTTGCTAGTATCTAACCATTTCTAATTACTCCCTGAAATAAATGGGTGGTATTGGTAAAGAACTTTGATTATGTCATATATATTCCATCTATTTATAGCTTGAGGGCGAGAGTTATTCCATAGGACTTACTCTTCCACTGAGTTCTACCGCCAAGGGAACTATTTAGCTAAGCATTTAAATAACTGGATAAAGGTGTTATCTGAATCCAAAGTTGCTCCCACTCACAAGACACAAGGGCCCCTATTTAATTGAGCAATTGTTGATTACTGGAGGGCATAATGTAGCCCGTAAACTAATTTGCTATTCAATTGGCATCTTTCAGCGAGCCACAAAAGGTCTACAAGTTACAGGCTGAAAATCCCTGCGATTGTTAAAATCATAACTCCCAACCCAGCTAAACCTTTGATCTTTCCCGTCAGCAAAAGTTGCAATCATGAAAATCACAAATCGCTATTCAATTGCTACATATCCTCAAGCCCGCATATGTTTTAACACCCTTATATACCTAAATGCAAAGAAAAAATCAATACTGCACTTAAAAAAATGGGGAAAGTGATGAAAGACGTTAGAATTAATTGCACAACAGTCTCAAGATCGCGAATCTGCAATAAAAAAATATTTTTTGTATGTTTTATTTTTATGTTATATTGATCCCAGGAATCAAGGAGTTAATATATATCAGGCACCCACATAGACTAGAACATTTTCTTTATTCATTTTTATTATTTTGTATATTGCCGGATTGCGAGTCCGATCGCATATTGGATGTCTAAACGCTAATTGATTGACATGTAACCTCCATGTTTTACTGACGTCATGATGACTGTCTCATTTACTATTGGCTGTTTCTACATCAGTAGTTACGGCCTTGCTTAATTGATCATGATCATGCTCTGAAATGCTAATTACGGGTGCATGGTTTATGGTTCAGGCTTTCGGTCAATCGCTCTGTAAGTGTTGCAAATTTCAAGCCTGCAGACTTACGGCCGGTACGAAGGCAACTGCGGGCTTGCAATTAAATGAGGCTCAATGTTTGTCAGCATTAAAGCAAAATTTAAACCATGTTATAACTTTCAAACAAAAAGAGCAAATTAATTCAAACTTCTGTGGTGTCCCCTTCCCTTGACTCCCTAAGCAGGTGCTTATTTTGCTTAATGGTTAATCCAGCCCTGACTAAACCTGTAAGTAAAAAATAATAATTTCTCTCCCATTAAAGCAAAATAGAACACAAAAACAAAAAAATATATATTTTGCCCATTTAAAAGAGAACAATATATATCTGACACTTCTGTCAATAAGTCAAGAAAAAAATCATTTGTTGAGTCTTTTTCTTGGAAGACTTTTATTATTCTTTCTGCATGTGGAAAGATGTGAAATTAAAGAGCATATTGACATATCAGTGACCTGGAAATATACCCCAGGTTACATGTTCTTCTCATTATCACAAATATCTTGAGAATGTCATTTCTCCAGGGCAAATTCCCAATTGTTTTGTTGGTTTAATTTGTTGGGTAGTTGGGTTGTACCAAAACCTTAAGGGAATATTCCTTCATTACTAAACCACATAAACTAGTCTGAATGCAAATTCATTTCAGCCTTTGCTTGGTGTGTGGGCAAGTAAAAATGACAATGAATGTTTATTGTTGGAAAATGACATTTTTTAAAGAAAACATTGCCATGAATTGTTAATGCTTTGCTCAGTGGATGAATCCGAAAGGTTGATTGACAGGCAAAAATGGAACATTGCATTGTAAGTTTAAATGCATTTTTTAAAATAATATTCAATTAGCTATTCAAGTACTTATTATTATCTACAGTTTTATATTATATCATATTTTTAAACCATCCTGGGGCACTTTAAAGGTACCGGTATATCTTAATTTCTCTGTTTTTAGTTTTTCCTAATCTAATACCTGCTGCTTATATCAGACACACACATTACATGGAGTCATTCTATACACATACAGATTTGTTTTAAATAAAATTTATTTTCCACTCCCCCAGAGCTGCTACATAGCACAGTGCAGGGCTGGATTAACCATTAGGCAAAATAAGCACGTGCTTAGGGCATCAATGGAAGGGGGCACCACAGAAATCTTCCATTGATGAATTTTCCATGGACCATATGATGCGAAACTGCAAATGGTGCAGGCTCAATTAAAAGGGGCCCCCACAATAAATAAATACAAATTGTATATGTGTATATATATATATATATATATATATATATATATATATATCATTTAAAATTAATAATAATATAGTACTGATAGGCTAATTATATACATTGTTTATTATTGTATAGTATTTTTAACTTTATATATATATATATATATATATATATATATATATATATATATATATAGAGGCACCAAATCTTTTAAGTGCTTAGGGACTCTTAATCCGGCCATGGCACAGTGTACCTACCAATAGAAACACTGCATTTGGGTACAGATTTTACCCTTTACTAACCTTCAAGCCAGCAGCAGCTTAATGCAAAAATCCACACAGTCTGAGCTCCTTCTTGCTTCCTGTTCCTGTGTAAAAACAGGACTACACATCCCACTTGATTCCTTAGTGCACAAACTGGTTTACAGATTGATATAATGTATTCTCTGCCTCTGATTGGCCCAAGCAAATTATTTAGGCAGGGTGAGTTTGTTATTTTGGCATTTTTTCATGTAAAAAATGTTTTCATACACTACTGATTATCCTCTATCAGATGCATCCATAATCCGTGAAACTTAAATATGCCTTTAATGTGTTTTCTGGGATTCTCCACAAGAAACTTAAAACAAGGTGAAGAAAAAAATCCAGCTAGTTTAGCATGAAAACAGCATTTATTATTCCATCAGCAGATATACTGACAAAAACAATGACAGAACAGGCATGTTTCTCCCATACAGGACTTCTTCAGGGATATCAATGGTAATAAAGTGTCTTGCAAATGATGAAATATGCAAAAATGCCTTTAATGTATTTTCTGGGATAATCCATAAGAAGGTTACTTAAAACAAAGTGGAAAAAAAAACTCAACTAGTGTGGCATGAAAATACTATTTATTATACCATTTGCAAATTTACTCACAAAACAGTGGTATCAGCAAAACAATGAAAGAACAGTCTGTCTTCAGGGATATTTAAGGTCATAATGCATCTTCCAACTGAATAGAGTTCCATTACTTTCTACCTTAGCACCCACTTGTACTGTTTAGTTCTAAGACAAGGTGACATAAATATTTTCTGACAATTACAGAATAGCATTTCATGGTTTTTACATTATATCATGAAATTCTGCTTTGATTTATGACTTTAAATATATATTCTTATCATATATTCCCCATCTGACACAACAAAATCAGTTTGCATTTCCTTTCTTCCGTCCCTTAAGTGAATCTCCACAGCTTGAAGCTCTCTGTTCCCAGTCCTTTATTTCTTTGCCTTTTCTCTCCCTCTTGTGCATGAGATTTATACCTTACAACCCCATCTTTCAAAGAAAGTAAAATTACATTGCGACAACCTAAACAAATTGACTTTGTCATTTATGTTGAAGTCAGACAGGTAATGTCTGAAACAAAAAAAAAGAAGAAGTAGCTGTGCTTGTAATGGCTAAATTCTGTCAACCTTGAAAAAAAAAGGACCAGCCTTTGTAATATTTTGACTTTTAAAGCATGGCAATGCCAAAGGAATAAATCTAGTGGCTATAGTGCTTTGTCATAGAAGGTCAATGACAGCTTTATTTCTTATGGAATAACTGTGGTTTTTAAGTACGGTGAACAGGTCACAGTAACCCAAGTTTGTGATTCCGCTATTAGCTTTCTGGATGGCAGTATCTGGCTGTTATATCGGCTTTCAATCTCCAAGAAAAAATGCCTTCATAAAACTTTATAGCCGTGCAGCACGCGTTTCACCTGCCCACTCACAGCCTCCTCTGTAAGGACATCCACAAGGGCTCGCTACCTGCTCATTTTTATTAAACATTATATAGTTTGTTAATTGTTACAAATAAAGGATTTTTGCTACTCTATGTCCATTGTAATGTCCCGCAGACCCTCAGAGATATATGGTTTTGTTTTCATATCCACTGGAGATTCTGCAGAACGTTGAGATTGATTGCACATAATATCTACAGAATTTAATTCAGCGGTGCATGTTTCAGCAGAGACTTGGTAATAAAAGGGGTAATGTGCTACCTAATACAAAGGTAAAGTACATTTTTCCTTGCATGTCATGGAGCTGAATTATTGCTAATTATTGAAAGTGACTACCAAATCTTGCCATTATTAGATCATTTGTAGAGTATAATACATTTTACTGAAGTACTGTAATACGGACATCACTCGTCAAAGAAAAAGAGATCAAGCATAAAAATGAAAAAAAAAAAAAGATAAAACCATCATAAACAGGACATCAGAGTACCATAGGAGAAAAGAACAATCCTAACGCGTTTCGCACATTCCTAAATTTGACCTGCTGTTATCCGAGTTCCTGTTTATCATAAATTTCAGAGATCTCACCATTTTTTTAATTCTTTTTATATTTTGTCATTGCTTCTTTTTGAAGAGTTTGGGCATTAGTATTGTTCACAGTTTCAAGCTTTTTTGGTGGATTATTTCTCACTAATGGACTTGAATTGGAACTTTAAGTCAAGTGAGCATATTATGGTCTTTTGTCTTAAAGCTGAAAGATCATTGTAATTTAGAAAATAAAACGCACATGTTTGTGAAGTATGTAAGAAACCAATAACGTAGTAGTAGATATGTAAGTAATGAACATAAAACTATTTTTTAGGGAAAAAAATAACTTCTTGATAGCTTCAAGATTGAGGGCATGTACACAAGTACTGAAGAGTGGAGGGGGTGAGTAGAAGGAAGAGGGATGGGGCGCTTGTTATAAGACTGAGCTTTTAGAATTTTAGACTTTCTCCCTTCCGCCACATATGCTCAGACACCGGCAACTCACAATAATAATTATAAGTACTGCTCCTGCAGAAATATAAACACACCCAACCTTCACCAACGTATCTGGATATTTATTTTTCGAATTGAAAACTAGGCTTGTGACATTTTCTCTGCTTAATTATGTTCCTAGTCTTAGTATTTTTATTATCTTTATTTGTAACGTGCCAACATATTCCCTTGGCGCTAAACAAGGGTTAAGTACAAGGTAAAACAAAATTGACACATTGCAAGAGTGGAGACTCCAATATTCAGACATATATATGTATTATTAAACAATGGTCTTTTAATAAAGTCATATTAACCCAGCTATGAATCATTACTATGTTTAATGTCCATCTGCCCTCTTCTACAGAGCTGGCATGTTGGCTTATCTTCGTCCTCCCATCCATCTGAGCATGCCACTGTATGAGGGTGGGCAGCAACTCCCTAAAGGCAAGCAGATGGAAAATTAAAAAAAGTACTAGGACTACTAGGACTTTCGTTATACCATGTATTTTTTTTTTTACCATTACTGTGTGCTTTTTACAGTTCTTTAAGAAAATATATTGTGTGTGTCTGACAAAATAGTTTATTCGCATTTTATCAGCCCACCCTGTGAATCATTAGGATGTATAATCCATTCTTGTCTGGTTATAACATAATGTTTTCAAGACTCAAGATCATGATGCTCTGTATTGAGGACATTGTGTGTTATATGGCACACAAGCAAAATTACGTAGTTTTTAACATTTTTTAATAATGGTCAGTTTATGTTTTAATAAGCAATATTGCAAAATCCAAGCACAGCAGGGTACCCAGGTTAGCAAAATGTCAGCCTTCTGGTAACCAGGCAAGTAGTTGTGTGAGGTGAGGGGTCATAAAAAGACAGGGGCAATGTTGTCCATCACAGTAGTCACAACTTTATTGTAATAGTGGGTAAAAGCACAGAGATCTTGATGGGCACTCATTATATCAGAGATAGGAAGTCTCTGTCTTATTCCATGTAAAGTCTTCACTATATCTAGTCTCCTGCTGTAATTGCAAACCTGATTAATATGTTATGCAGGAGATTTCTAAGCTTCTCTGGGAAACCAGGAGATATGTTGTCTCTCAGTATAAGCCTCCTGGGGTGATACGGATCTAAGGTTGCAATAAGATATGTAATTTCTTCCCATCTCTAGGCAGATGATAACATAAAAGGACCTTGAACTCAAGACTTGTAGTATTCGAGGTGGCAATGACTGAGTTGCACCTACATATTTAAAACTTGGCCTGTGGGCATATAAAGATCTGCAAAGGTGTGTTCAGGCCTATGAGTGCCAGGTTATTCTGGGGCCAGCAAACAGCTCCTTCTATCTCTATTCTATCTTCTTCCATTTTACTCTTAATATACTTCCCCTCCTTTTCTTCCCATTCATATCTATCCTCCCTACATAAAGGCTTTAAGCCTTTTTACCTGTTTAGGTGGCGCTCACATGGTGCCAACTGTATTTTTGTCATGCCTGCCGGGAACTACATGGTTGAATGGAGCAAGTCATGCAACATCAATGCCGCCATTCATTCGAGAAGAAGACTTGCTTTCATCTCATGAGTCCAGCCTGACCAGGTAAAAAAGAGCTAAAGCTTTAATGAAGCAAGGGTAGAGGGGAGAAGAAGGAGGGATGAAGAGGAAAGAGGACAGCCCTTCATTCAAAATTAGATCTCACCATCCGTGTCTTTTGAAGGTACAGTTCAGCATTTAAGTAAAGAGCCCACTAATTCATCCCACCTCCTTTTCTTGGTATTCACCAAGGACAAACCGTTTTCACCAAGGAGAAACACAGATTCCATGACCCAGTAGATTCCAGTAGTGAGTGTATTTGTGTATGATGAACATATTAGACATATATATATATATATATATATATCACATATATAGTTGTGAGCAAGCGGGTTGTTGCTAACGCTGCAGGCTCGCATAGCGAGGGCCGCAGTTGCTGGCAAGGAGCACTGAAGGAGCGACTTTAGGCCCATTTCCGGAGGTGGAGGCTCCCACCTCATCCGCAAAATTTACAGACTTAGCATCCACAAATACGAGCTGCAGGACTTAGAAAAAAAACATTACGACCTCGCAAAAATGCGACCTTAGCGCCCGAAACCCGCGTACATGAAAACATTAAAAACACAATAAATACGCACAACAATAATATAAAAAGCTTACCCACAGCAAGGGGGGGGGGGGGGGCACCCAGGACCTCTGCAAGTGAAGTTACACCTTAATTTAAGTAGAAATTCAAGAGTTTAGACACCCGAAAATCCCCTAAGCGAGAGAAAAAATGGCCGCCGAAAAAAACAAAAACGAGGCTACAGGACCATAAACACGCAAAACACCACGAAACACATACAGATTTTCCGAAAAAGCCGTACGAGGTCCAACAACAAGGACGCAAAATCAGCCATAGCCGCGTACCACACACATTAGCCGCCATTTTACAACACTACACAATGCTGGAGTACACAGCTACCCTAACGGCTTCTCCTCGCGCACGCAGCCTATTTACACTACACAGTGCACACATTACTGACACTTACACAGCAGCTCCACAGCAGTGAAAACCGACATTGTATGCTGCAGGAACATGAACACAGATTGTCAGCTCTTCAGCACAATGCTTCCTGCATATATTACTTCAAAATAGGTAAAGTATATTAATTTATTCATTTATTATTTCATTAGCATTAGCAAAAAACACCGCCAACGTAGCTCATAGCACACAAACAACCAACAGCCTCGCAATGAACACCAAAGGCGCTCCATGCGAGCCACATGATGAGCGCAGAAGGCGCTCTGCGCGAGGCTCGCAATGAGCGCCCAAGGATCTCGGAACACCAACAAAATTAATGTTGCAACCAAACACCATTACCTGCCTTACAATCTTATTGACTGCATTTTTTGACGGGCAAGTCGCTAGTATATATATATATATATATATATATATATATATATATATATACTAGCGAATTGCCTGTCAAAAAATGACGGCAATGAAATTGTAAGGTAGCTAATGCTGTTTGGTGTATAATAATGAAATATATAATACATTAATAAATGAATATACTTTACCTATTTTGAAGCATTGTGTTGAAGAGCTGCAATCTGTTTTGATGTTGCTGCAGCATTAGTGGTGTGGAGCTGCTGTGTAAGCTGAATGTGTGCAGTGTAATAGTGTGCGTGCGCGAGACCAAACCATTAGCGTAGTCGTGTACTTCTGCATTGTCGTAAAATGGCGGGTAATGTGTGGTATGCGTCTTAGCTGAATATCCGTAGGTCTTTTGTGGTGTTTTGCAAGTTTCTTGTGGTCTTTTGCGAGTTTCTTGTGGTGTTTTGCGTGTTTAGAGTGCTGTAGCCTTGTTTTCGATTTGTTCGGCGGCCATTTTATATCTCGCTTAGCGAATTTTTTAGTGTCTAAACTCTTTTATTTTGAGTTAAATGAAGGTGTAAGTTGTTTTTTTGAGGTCCTGGATGGTTCCTCTTGCTGTAGGTAAGCTTTTTATGTGTGTGTTGTGTGTATTTATTGTGTTTTGTGCTTTGTGCTTTGTATTGTGCTGACGATTTTTGCGAGGTTGTAATGTGTGGTAACGTGTCTCGTATGTTGTTTGCTTTTGTAGCCTCGTTTTCGTTTTGTTCGGTGGCCATTTTTTCTCTCGCTTAGCAATTTTTTTTGTGTCTAAACTCTTTAATTTTGAGTTAAATGAAGGTGTAAGTAGCATTTTTGAGATCCTGGATGCTCCCTCTTGCTGTAGGTAAGCTTTTTATGTATGTGCTGTGTGTATTTATTGTGTTTTGAATTTTGTAATGTTCGCAAGTTGTGTCCGATTATTGCGAGGTCATAATGTGTGTTAACGTGTGTCGTATGTTGTTTGCGTTGCGAGGTAAAGTTCGCAAGGGTCGTAGTTGGTGTGTCGTGTTGTTTGCGTGGTCGCCCTTGTTGTGTGGTTGTTTGCGTTTGAACATAAATTTTGCGAGGGTCGCAGTTGCTGGGAAGGAGCGCCTTTGGCTCTCCATGCCAGCAACTGAGGCCCTCGCCCGCAGCACTCGCTATGCGAGGGCCGCGGGCTCGCTATTGCGAGCCCGCAAGCGTTAACAACAACTTGTTCGCTCACAACTATATATGGGATATATATATATATATCATTTAGATACTCAAGGTATAAGTAACATGAGTATCTAAAAAATATTGTATCTATTTATATGTATATGTCCCTATGACTTAGGAGTACTGTATTGTTTTTGGATAAAATAGCCCCTTTTTCTCACAAAAAGGATTTTACTTAAATATATATCTTCTTGATGCTAAACTTTCAATAGAAACGGAATATATATCAAATGCATTGCTCTTATATGTCAGCTTTATCAGTCAGTTAACCAGTCCTTAAACTCTCTTTTACAGATTATTCAGCTTCCAAACAGTTGCCAATAATTAAAAGGCCACTAAATTCAACACAGTTTGGAGCACATCACACTAAAGATCCCCTAAAAGCATAATGAAATACTTTATGAATTTTTGAAACAAATGCATTTCTCACTGAGTGATCAATAAAGTAAAGTCTGTGTTTACATGAGTCACTGACTGCCCCTTTCCAGATACGCACTACAGCTCTGCATAGTCAGCAAAATAAAAAATAGAGATAGCCCTCAACAAATCTATTGGTTCAGCGCATGGAATGCTGTGATCACCTGAACAGGTCAGTTATGGGTTACCTGGTCAGTGTAGTCTGGAGTTCAGGGAAAACTGCTCTCAATCACTGTCTTCACCACATGGCTCTACCTGCTCTTATAAATCATGAAACAGCTAGTAGGCAGGACAGACTGTTTTTGTTAACAGACTTGATTTTTTAGCTGTTATTAGTGTAATTTAAAAATAGTTAATTTTAACATACAATCTTGTGCTCTTTCACATCACGAAGAGCACTTACAGTGAGGTTAATGGCCCTTTAATATATCTGTGGGAGAGTCTTCTGTGGTGTTATATGGACATCAAATATGGCTAAATTTGTGTCACCAAAGATTCACTTATTTACTCATAATAATATTTCTGTCACACATTACACAAACATTGATACATTTTGCAGCAAACCCCATGAATCCAATAATTATTTTATTAATACATATAAGCCATTTTTGGATGTTGTTATTGCTTGTTTTAAGCATTGGCTCGTTGGTAGTGATACATAACACTAATAATTACATTGTGAGGTACTGTATGTATCAAACTGGAAACTAGCATAATAGACGCAAAGGCAAAAATATAAAAAGAAAATGAGTTGGATTGTTTTAGTACAAAAAATTTCTGCTGTGACCCCTGCAGGGAAGGAGGCAAATAAAGACTCCTCCAACAACAGCAGCCTGGGCAAATTTGTTCTGAGCCCTAGATACCTAATAGGGGTGTGGAGACTGCAGATCTGCTACAGTCTTAAACACTAAAGTTGAAACGTAAATGCATTGATTTGTATTGCTTATAAAATAAATAAACAAATGGTACTGCATCTTATGAGCACTAAAGTGGTAATTTGGTGTAAAACAATATACCGTAGTTTATATGAAGCATACAAAATGGTGCCTGGTCTCATCAGGATTAGACAACATCAATCCTGGAGTGCTGAACACAGGCCAGGATTTTAGATGTTTTATTGTCTGTTGAATTAATCAGAAAAAATAAGGAAGTGACTGGTACATGTATGCACAGCAGGATAATACAAAATCCTTAATCCTTACCTGTGTTTTGCATCCCTGGACCAATGTTGACTTAAAGTCCCGTATATGTTAACCTTCAAACAGAGAAACCAATGGGGGCACTGCTTAGATACTTCCATTTGTAGCTGTTGCCAATATGCAAAATGCAGTTTTGAAGATGTAGAATTGTGTTTTAGACAGTCCAAAACAATAAATACAATCTTTATTTTTAAGAATCTGTATGCTGTAGTGGGACACACATTTTGTAACTTCTTCTACTATTGAATAGGACTAATAGAAATCTCATCGCCACATTAGACCCATTCTTTTTGAGACTAATAGATAATGTCTATTCCAATAAATAATACTTTATTATTGTAGGTGTCACAGAACAAAGCTGGACTGGCAAGAGGGATATCACTCTTGAACCCAAAAGATTGACAGCACTTGGAGCTTGGTCAACAATACAAGAGCAGATATTCACCAAACAAAAGCTAAAATCACTTTCCCAAGTAAAGAAAGAGACAGCTGTGACCTATGATCTTTCCAAAACAACAGAGTAACCATTGGTTAACAAATTCACACAACTTGTATAGGGTATCAAAACACTGGGGGGGTTGGGTTAAACATTGAACCATAATTGTATATTTAAATTTCCATCCTCTCTGGCCAGTAGCCAATGGTTGGCATGTAAACATTGGAGCTTTACTTTTTGGGTCTCCTACCCAGGAGCAATTCCTTAGTCTGGGAATAAAGAACCCACTAATAAAAGTAGTATTAATAGCCTATGGAAAAAAAAATCATGGGTCGGTACTTGTGACTGTAAATCTCTTGGCTTACTGATGTGGCCCAACCTGGTTAGGGACTTACTCCAGTGACTTAAAGCAGGTTAGGGGCCAGTTAGTGTAAGTGGCTCTACTTGGTCCCTTTGATCTTCTGAGGCTCGTGGTAGCCAGGAACGGTAACCTAAAAGTGGTCATGAAAAAATTGGTACACAGTCAACAGGCATGGGTTCTGTATTATTGTATGCAATTATCCTCTCTATCCCCATACTTCGAAGAAGATAGCATCGGCAGGCCAGGGTACTTTTTGGTAAGCCTAATTTTATACCAGGTGACTAATGTTAATTTTCTGTAACTACATTGGCATGAGGGACCCCAACTTGGTCACCATGAGACATGGGTTAATTGATATATTCCCAGATCTCCTGTGATCTCTACTGCAGGTAATTACAAAATCAGTTGGGGGGGGGGGGAAATGATAGTTTGTTGTGGTTAACCACATAATCAATGGGCTCCTCAGTCACTTGAGTGGAGGCCACTCTCATACGATGCTGCTATTGCCGGTTGATGGTTTTATCGACAGTTTCATTCATTTCCCCACAGCAAGTTAGAGCTAAGTGAGGACCACACGTGTCACATAGTGGTTGTCCAGTACCTTTCATTTCTTAATAGGCAAGTATTCCCAACCCAATGACAAAAATGAATGCTGATCAGTTCTTTTAAGGAGGAAGTGGTGAAGTGCCTCTAAAAAAACCTGTAATTCTTAACAATCTGCAATAAATTAAAGTATTTTTTTATTTAAAATATTTATAGAGACCTTTCTAAAGTCCTATACGCTGCACCCGAGCCTCCTCATAGGGGGTAAAGACAAGCAGCTCAACCGGGGATAAGGATCTGAAGCTTCAAAGTTAGCTTAGCATTAAATATTGCTTTATTAAATTATTAAATATGAATTAATGATCAATGCCTAAATAAAACAACTTGCTTATGATATTTTGGACCTTGCTATGAACTTTTGTGAAGTATGCAATAAACTAATCACTGTAGCAGATATGTAAGCCATGTGCATAAAAACTTTTTATAAAGTTTTGGGGACTGTTTTATGAATAGAGGAAACCATTTTGTCAGTATTAAATCAATTCATGATATCTGGATCAGAAGGGTGTGTTTTTTATCCAACAACGGAGGAATGGGGGTGGGGGAGGAGGGAACAGGGATGCTATGATGCCTTGTTAGATAATTAGATCTGATTGAGGTTGACCCCTCACCCTTTTCCCATTAAAGATCTAGAAGCAGGCAATAGCTGCAAGAATTGCTCTGTAGAATTATAAACACCCTTTCCACCAAAGTATCATGGATTCCCCCATTGTCCACTAAAGACATCAAGATTTATTTATTTTTTCTAATTAATTAAACTAGCTTTATTTCTTTTTACCTACGTAATTAGACCCAAAGGCTTCAAGCATATCATTTATTTCATTGTACAATGGTCCTTTAAGGCTTTTGTAATTCTGCTCAGAAACACAATTGATAATGAAAAGAAAAGAAAAAAATAAGCACACACATTTATATTATGTTTATATATTCTGTTTTTGCAATGTAATATTATTTTCAAATAATGATTTTCTTCACATCAGGAAAGCATAAGAACATTGTGATCTTGTGACTAATAAAATAAACACAGGAGCCTGTCTCCAGCAATTCCTGGGCTGGTGATGATAGTTTTGACTAGCAAGACGTTAACAGGAAAGGGTTTTAAAAAAGAATTTATGTTTAACAATAGGGGCAGGTTTAAAAAGAATATGGAATCATGCTGAGAGTGTGAGAAGAATGAGGAAAAGGAACCGTGATCTCTGCTCTTATAGATAATACAAAATATTATAGAGAACTATATGAATTTTAACATATTCCTTGCCAGAAATAACTGCTTAAAGGGCCAAAGCAAAGGTCTTATTTATGATAGGTAATCGTATACCAATACATATTTTCAGTTGGAAGTTATTAAAATGTTTTAATTTAATAATAAACTGTTATGAGATTCTGACATTTATTTTTGCACATGGCTTTAGAGCCATGGGGCTCCATTCAATTCGGGACTCGCAACTTGATTGCAGATGGACGAATGTGTGCGAGTGAGTTGCGGAGACCCGTTGGTCGCCAATTGCAATGCTATTCAATTGCTCAAGGCAGCAAGTTACGGGCCCCAAACCAAGACCATAAACCATCCACTGTTTTGGAGAACTTCAGGGCGGGAACATGATCAATTAAGCAAGCCCGTAACCTCCCATTTCGAATCAGTCAATAGATAATGAGACTGTCAGTGTTACGGCAGTAAAACCTGGAGGTTACATGTCAATCAATTAGGTTCGGGGGTCCGATATGTGATCAGATTTGCAAACCAACAAATTAAAGAATTATGAAAATCAATGCCAATAATGTTCTAGTCCATGTGGGTGACCTGATATGTATTAACTCATTGATACCCGAGATCGATTTAACCACAAAATAAACCATAAAAAAAAAATCCAAAATCTTGACGAGCTTGAGACTGTTGTGCAATTAATTCTAATGTCTGTCATTGCTTTCCCCATTATTTACAGTGCAGTAGTGATTTTTTATTTGCATTTACAGAGCTACGAATTAGTGTTTAACCCCCTTGTGGGTCCTCTCTCCTTCATTTGCCGTTTACGGGTGTGAAAACATTTGCGCGCTTGGGGAAATTGAGCGATTGAATAGCGATTTGCGATTTTAGCCTTGCGAAAGTGACAGATCAAAGGCTTCTGGTGGCTGTAAGTTACGAGCTTAACCATGGCCAGTTTTTCAAGCCCATAACTCGGAATTTGTTTCGAGAGCACAAATAGACGCCAATTGAAAAGGAAAATGGCTTGCGAGCTCACTTACGGATCTCAATTGAATGGGGGCCATGATGTGCCACACCATCATACAAGGGCTGCCAATAGTCCAGGATTTCAATCTCTCTCTGCAAGAGCCTAGGAGGATCTGTCAGAATAAACCCTGAGTAACCAATGTACATACAGAGAGAGACTGAAATCCTGGACTGCTGGTGGTACTCATTATTATTATTGTTACCCTTTATCTGTGACGCACCAACATATTCTGTATCACTATACAGGAGTAAAGTACGAGTCAAAAAACAATATTAACATATTGCAGAAGAATGAAGGACCCTGTCTTTGAGCTTAAAATCATATGTACATAGGGCTTTTTTCGCAAAGCACCGACACAAGATTGAGAACTCACATCTTAAGGATTTGGGTGTGATACAGGAAGGTGATAGATACAAGATGGCGGTGTGTAAGGCAATAGGCTCAAGCAAGTGGAGGTGACGGTGTGCTGCACTTAGACAGCGGGTGTGAGTGATATTATTCTGTGGAGTATGCAGAGAGAGTCATTAGCAGATCGATGATGGCGGTTGGGGGAATATTTTGAGACAAGAGCAAAGATAGATGCACTGTTGTTGAGGGGTTTATACATTTTATTCTGGAGGCCAAAAGCGTGATTGACAGTGCATCAAAGGCATGATTGAGCGACGAGTATGGTAGATGAGTCTAGTAAAGTGGAGACAGACGGGTGATAGGGAGGCCAGCAAGGAGGGAGTTGGAGTAGTTGAGGTAAGATATGGTGAGAGAATGGATTAGAATTTTGGTTGTATCTTGTGTAAGAGAGTGATATATTTTGGAGATTTTTTTTAGGTGAAAATGACTACATTTTGTTATTGATTGTAGGCGATGAATGAAAGAGCAGGCAGTGTCCAGTAGTACCCCAAGACAACGGGCCTGGAAGGTCGGAGTGATGATGGTATTGTCAACAGTGAGAGATATTTGAGGAGTGGAAGCTGTAGTAGAGGGTGGGAAGATAAGAAGTGCAGTCTTTGACATGTTGAGTTTGAGTTGAAGGGCGGACATCTAGGAGGAAATGTTTGAGAGGCAGTTGGCAGCTTGGGCTATAAGAGAGGGGGATAGATCTGGATCCTGAGAGATAGATTTGAGTGCCCTCTGCATATAGATAATAATAAAATCCAAAAGATTTGATTAGGGTACCAAGGGAGGATGTCTAGATGGAGAAGAGGAGGGGGGCAAGGACTGAGGCAAGGAAGAGGTGCGAAAGAAGGAAACACGAAATGTACAATCTTCTAGGTAGGATGTAAACCATGAGAGAGCTGTGTCGTGGATGCCAAGAGAGTATTGTTGGCTGTTCGTAGATTTTCAACATAAAGCCAGGGAGCCATTCATCAATAACTAAATAATTAGGCAGTGATGAGGGAATCTCTAGATCTGAGTGACACCCAAAATTCAGCAAAGTCAAAGCTTTGTTCCTCTTATTAGAGGGCATTGTAATTGGAAATATTTATATATCTGTACTTTACTATCATACTGCAATTAGGACCTCCGGTGTGTCCCATTAATGTACAACTTTTTTCAGTCCTTTGAATAACTAAGTTCAATAATGGACAATATATATATATATATATATATATATATATATATATATATATATATATATATTATATGCAATTATTCTTTACTATGGGTTTCTATTCTGAAAATGGATTTCTTATTGAAAGAGATAGTAATTATATTAAACATAGCATGTAAAGTCACATACAACATATTTGTCTAACCATACTTAATAAGCCATATGCATATATTACATTTCTAATTTCCATATTGAATCTGTGCTGTGGTCTCATTTCTTGTTTTTCTAAAGAAACTGAAACTCTTTTCCTTTAAAGAAAATATAGTAATAAAAACAATAACAAGAGGAAAAGGAAGGAAAATATTTTAACAAATTGATACATAAAAGAATATTTATATAAACGCTTGATAGAGAAAGAAAGTACCTTTTAATAGTGCACACCTATTGATTTCACACTATATTGGACTTGTAGAAAGAATAAAACTTAACTTTTAATAACTTAATAGTTAAAAACTTAAGACGCAGCAAAATAGAACAGTACTGGTATAAAGATTATTATAAGGTGCATTATTAAAGTGCTTTTTGGGGAATTTTATTATGATCATAGAAGAGGTATTTGTGCTTTGTACATAAAGTGCTTCTGTACATAAAGTGCTAGTGCTTAAATATAAAGCAGAAACATTGACAAAATTCAATGTCTTGCTAAATTACATCCACACTAAAAAATTACCCGTGCTGTCACAAAAATTATTATAAGTAGATCCACCGAAAGATCTATGTTATCATAAGTCTTTTGTGAGACTCATTATAAAAGTGTTAATTTGATATGACCAAAATCAGTGCATTGGAAGTAACTAAGTGCTTATAAAAAATTATAAGTTGAATAAAAACCAACTTCTAGGAAAATTCTAGTATTGGACATTGATATTAATAAATACTAATAGTGTTGTATACTGATAGTATATTAAAGTCCTTTGCAGAATATTGCACTAAAATTGATTCTCCTTTAATATTGACATATAAGATCCTAAATATATGGATCTTATTATCTGTTTCTATAGTAAAGCAATCTATAGTGCTTCTAGAATATAGCCAATTATATGGTGCTAGCGTAGTAATACTACACAACTGTCTTGTTAGCATTCTAATAATTCTAAAGTGAGTTATTAGCTCTATTTCAATTGCTAAAGTAGCTGAATATCTCCTGCAGCTCCTTTCTATTATTAATATAGCTTTGTTTGGCATATTGATTTAGAGATATCAGTCTAGCACGCTGTTCAATGGAGATCGTGGTCCGGACGCCTCGCGATGACGTCACTGACCCGCGTCAACGTGAGACGCGGGTCAGTGACGTCATCGTGAGGCGTCCTGACCGCGATCTCCATTGAACAGCGTGCTAGACTGATATCTGTAGTAACCCCTTGAGTACTGGGTTGGGTGTTACCCTGGATGTTGTATAATAAAATGGGCACAATAATAACATATTTTGTAATTACACATATGCTTTAGTGTCAAATAATTTTGAAATGTTGTGCATTTTTGTGCTATACTGTCACTTACTGTCAGCAAAGGTTTTAAAACCACTTCCGATTGGTCTTTGGTGAACGTAAAATTTTCTTCAGCTTTTAGCAGTGCCCTAATTTGTGAGTAATCGGTAAAGTCTTATTAGCATAGGGTTTTGGGGGAAAAAGTCTCCAGAAGTAACTCATAATTTATCAGGCCAAAAATGAATGGAAAGGAGAGCTGGCACTCTTAGCAGTCCTATCACAATTTTTACTGGAGGAGTGATTAACAGAGGCGGAGCTACCATCGTTGCAACCTCCCACAGCCCCTGCGGACCTCCTGCTGGTCCCCTGTGGCATATGTAAATGTATACGTGTATACATATATATACCGTATATACTTGAGTAGAAGCCGCCATTTTAAATTCTAAAAAGGGCCCCCTCGGCTTATACTTGAGAAACTCTCCCCACCCCCCAGGTCTCTCTAACCCCCCGTGTCTCTCTAACCCCCCTGTGTCTCTCTAACCCCCCCCCCCGTGTCTCTCTAACCTCCCCTGTGTGTCTCTAACCCCCCATGCCTCTCTAACTCCCCGTGCCTCTCTAACTCCCCGTGTCTCTTTCCCTCCCCCCTCCTCATCCTCAACCCCCCCTAGTCATCCTAAACCCCCTCCTCATTCTAAACCCCCCTCCTCACTTTACCCTTCTAAATACCTCCCCCTCTCCCTTTCCCCTCACTTACCTCCAGCTGCAGCGGTTCCTCCGCTCCTCAACGCTCCTTCTTGCGTCGGGACCCGATATATGCTAATGACGTGACTTCACATGCGAGCCACGTCATTAGCATTGGCCCGGTCAAGACGCAGGAAGGAGCGCGGAGGAGCGGAGGAACAGCTGCAGATGGAGGTAAGTGAGGGGGAAGGGAGAGGGGGAGGTATTTAGAGGGGTAAAGTGAGGAGGGGGTTTTAGGATGAGGAGGGGTAAAGTGAGGAGGGGGTTTAGGATGAGGAGGGGTAAAGTGAGGAGGGGGTTTTAGGATGAGGATAAGGATGGGGGGTTTAGGATGAGGATGGGGATGTTTTGGATGAGGATGGGGAGGGTTTAAGATGGGGATGGGGCAGTTTAGGATGAGGATGGGGGGGTTTGGGATGAGGATGGCGAGGGTTTAGGATGAGGATGGAGGGGTTTAGGGTGAGGATGGGGGGATTGAGGAGGGGGTATTGAGGATGGGGGGGTTGAGGATGAGGATGGGGGGGTTGAGGAGGGCTGATTGAGGAGTGGGGGTGGAGGAGGGGGGATTGAGGATGGGGGGGTTGAGGAGGGGGTATTGAGGAGTGGGGGTTGAGGAGGGGGGATTGAGGATGGGGGGGTTGAGGATGAGGATGGGGTGGTTGAGGATGGGGGGTTGAGGTTGAGGAGGGGGGTTAAGGAGGGGGTTTAGAATGAGGAGGGGGTTTGAGGATGGGGGTTGAGGATGAGGATGGGGGGTTGAGGTTGAGGAGGGGGGTTGAGGAGGGAGGTTGAGGAGGGGGGTTGTGGATGGGGAGCGGGGTTGAGGAGGGAGGTTGAGGATGAGGAGGGAGGATGAGGAGGGAGGATGAGGAGGGGGGGTGAGGAGGGGGGTTGAGGAGGGGGGCTGAGCAGGGTGGTTTAGGATGAGGAGGGTGGTTTAGGATGAGGATGGGGGGTTGAGGTTGAGGAGAGGGAGGGTTAAGGATGGTGGTTGAGAATGAGGAGGGGGACGGTTTAGGATGGGGGTTGAGGAGGGTGATAAGGAAGGGGGGAAGAGACACAGGGAAGGGAGAGGGGAAAGAGACACAGAGGAGAGAGAGGGGAGAAGAGACACAGGGGAGAGAGAGGGGGACACAAGAAAAGGGCACACAAGAGGGGGACACAGAGGGCACACGAGGTACACAGGGGGCAGCACATTTCCCACCCTCGGCTTATACTCGAGTTACTCATTTTTCCCAGTATTTTGTGGTAAAATAGGTGCCTCTGCTTATACTCGGTCGGCTTATACTCGAGTATATACGGTATATATATATATATATATATATATATATATATATACTGTACATATATATATATATATATATATATATATATATATATTTATATATAAAGAATAAGTTAATTATGTATCTTGCTGCGCTTTTGGATTAAAAAGCAGGAATATTTTTGTAACACACTTTTATACAATTAAATAAAAATAAGAAATTATAAAAAGCAATTGTGTTGTGTATCAAATACAATATTCTGAATTCTGAATGACAATTTTTAAATTTTAGATCCTTGGCGCTTCATCTTCAGTTTCTTTTTCCTTAGTGCTGAAAAATAGACAAGGAGAAAAGAGGCTCCTCTAAGGTAGCAGGTTTTGCAAATGAGGAAAGTTCTTTAAAAAGTAGGTAATCTCCTTACATTTATGTCAGATTATTCAGGCCCTCAGATCCTGTCACTGCTCTCCTGTGCAGGGTTATGTGTGCAGTCAGCTTTATGCATGCAGTCATCAGGGAGAGAAAGGCATGGTCAATAAAGTTTTAATACATAGTAAAAAAATTAAATAAAAAAAGCTTACATTAGATTTAGTAATGTTCACAAATGGAGTAGGTCCAGATGAAGCACAAGTGTGAAACCGGTTGAGATACAGACACAGACGACTGAAGGAAGTTATCTTCCATTTGTAACCCTGGAGGAACTGCAGAGTTCCACAGCAGAGACTGGAGTGTCTGTACATAGGACGACAATAAGCCGTACGCTCCATAGAGTTGGGCTTTAGAGCATAGTGGCCAGAAGAAAGCCATTACTTTCAGCAAAAAACAAAATGGCACGTTTTGAGTTTGCGAAAAGGCATGTGGGAGACTCCCAAAATGTATGGAGGAAGGTGCTCTGGTCTGATGAGACTAAAATTTAACTTTTCGGCCATCAAAGAAAATGCTATGTCTGGCGCAAACCCAACACATCACATCACCCAAAGAACCCCATCCCTACAGTGAAACATGGTGGTGGCAGCATCCTGCTGTGGGGATGTTTTTCATCAGCCGGGACTGGGAAACTGGTCAGAGTTTAGGGAAAGATGGATGGTGCTAAATACGGGGATATTCTTGAGCAAAACCTGTACCACCCTGTGTGTGATTTGAGGCTAGGACGGAGGTTCACCTTCCAGCAGGACAATGACCCCAAACACACTGCTAAAGCAACACTTGAGCAAACTATCCAACTTTAAGGAGCTGGAGCAGTTTTGCAAGGAGGAACAGGCAAAAATCCAAGGGGTAAGATGTGGCAAGCTCATGACTTTAGGGGGGTGAATAGTTATTTTGCCCTATTCAACCCTAGTTTACCCTCCGCCACTGGTGATTAACATAGCTAGGGCTAGGAGGGATTATCTGTGTTCGGCACTCGCAACTGCATTTGACCGGATTAACATAGGGCCCTATGTATTTTATTGTTTTGAATAGGTAAATCCATCCCAGGGAGTCAAATGCCTTCTCTATATCTAATGAGAGTAACATGAATGTATATCTTCTTTCTTGTTAAGTTATTTAAATTCAATACATTTCTAATGTTATCTGGTGTTCGTCTTGTTGGGATGAACCCCAATCAGTCGCCATGAATCATAATTGGTAGAAAAGTGTTTAATCTGATAGCCATTACTTTGGTGAAAATCCTAATATCCACACTCATTAGAGAGAAAGGCCTATCATTTTTTTACATTTGTAGAGTCTCTATCTGGTTTAGGCGATATTGTAATATCTGCTTGCATCATGTCTTTAGATATATCCATCCATCTATTTTTACCAGAATGGTTTCAGCTACTTTTACAGGAGGATGTGTCCTTATAAACTATTATACTTTATATTAGTCCAGTTGAAAACACTGTCAATTTAAGCTGCCATATTTCTATTTCAGCATATTGAAAGTACAATGGTCCTTTATTAACTAATAATAATAATAATAATAATAATAATAATAATAATAAAAAGGAGATAAATTATTCATTTTATTCAATAAAAAAGGTTAATTCCTAGCTGTCCATTTAATTGTTTTTGGAGTTTAATCTTATCAACTGGTTTTATAAACGTCTTTGGGTTTAATTGTTTTTGTTATTTAGCAGTTCACTCATGACTTGTTGGGACATTATGGTCCTCAGCCCGCCAGGCATATCTGTCGGCCACTGCCCCTCTGAGCTCCATCAAGCTCATGTTCATTGCCTCTGATTGTGCTTGTCCATAAAGTTATCTTAGCAAAGTTACTACTAGTTGCTTCGTCAGTGGACCATGATTTGTCTGATTGCTCTGCCCATCTTGGGGGAACCTACATGGTATAGCTCACAGCTTCATTGAAATATACAAGCCCCTTCACCACGACAAGGTAGCGATCCAGAAGGGGAGGGTTTAGTTAAGGACGGTCTATCTACATTTGTGTTTATTTTTGTGGATGGCAATATTATTATTTTTTTTTTATAACAATGAGTTTTTATTGTCACTGCATATAATAATTAGTTCACAACCTTGATCTCGGCACGCAGGCCTATCCATTTCTCATATGTCCATAGCACCCAGTAAACAAACATTTATATACATCAGAGTACAGAGAGTTTTGGACCCTCACTGTAAGATAAGTCCAGATGCAGGTTAGCCTGTTATAGGTCAAGCCGAGTAGTGCTAGTGTATGCAAGGTGACTATCACTTTTTTAATTTTATTTATAACATTAACCTTTTAGAAACATAAAACGAAACCTAACACTTGAACAGCTTGCTGGCCGGTCCCTTTTCCCGCATATGGACTCCCTAAATATAGGATTTTTTTTTTTTTTCCTTTTAAATAGGATTGTCCCCCAGCCCCATCATTAACCCCTTCCCCGGACTCCCGGGTCTACTTAACTGAGGAAATGAGCCAAGCTTACAACCCGCCGCTAGTTCTAGCACCCTAATGCTAGGCCTATGTATACTGTCCATGGGTCCCAAATTTTCCTGTACTTATCCATAGAGTCATCTAATAGATGGGTGATTCTTTCATTGATGGCAATATAATTAATCTTTTTTTTAATCATCTGGAAGTTTAGGTTACTGGATTTCCAGGCTTTAGCAATATGACTCTTAGCTGCCAATGCTATGTATTGCAGCAGTCTGTTTTGGGAGGGAGTCAGAGTACTATTGGGGATCCCCAGCAGCATGCTATCCATAGACCTGTCTACCGGGGTAAGGAATAGGTCCGAGGCTAGTTCTGAGACTAAGTCCCAAATCTTTACTACCTTGGGGCAGAACCACCAGATATGGGAGAATGTCCCCGTTGCTTGACACCCCCTAAAGCATAGTTGGCTTTCTGACTTTTTCCATTTTGCAAGCTTTTCCGGGGTTATGTATACCCTGTGGAGCACCTTGATGGCGGTTTCTAGGATGCTATAGTTAAGGGAGCCCCTATAGATGTTAGACCACGCTGCCCTCCATTTACTTAGGTCCCAGCTCGTATTCATGTCAGTTTCCCGATCAGCCATGTGTTTGGGCTTAAGTCCAGCTGGCCTGGCATTGAATGTTTTGTATAGCATCCCTAGGGTGCCCTTCGATAGAGGAGCCGCTTGACAGATTTTAGACAGCCAGTTCATTTCTGGGACTGTGTGATTTTCCAATAAGGAGATTGCAAGATGTTTTAATCTACAAAAATTGTAGTGTTCTGACAGGGGCATATCATGTTTATCCCTTATTTTTTCGAATGAGATAATTTGCCCCTTTTCTATCCACTCTCCCAGCCTATCCAGATTTTTATTCTTCCACCAGTGTTGGGAGGATAAATTTAGGTTAACTGGCATCTGGGGATGATTAAGGAGTGAGATCATGTAGGATGGTTTTGGGAATAAATTTGTGTGTTCGCGGGCCCATTTCCAGCATGTCTGAGTATGTTTTATTATGGGATTGGAAATGTCCTTAATTTTGGGGGGAGTTTCTGACAACCACATAATAGAATCCCAGGTCATCGGTTTCATTGATTGGTTTTCTATGTAAATCCACGCCGGCTGATGAGTCGTTGAGTGTGCAATTGGTAGAAAGGATAGTTGGGCGGCCTTGTAATACAATTTAATGTTAGGGCAGGATAGACCTCCATCTAATTTGTGTAGATACATGATTTTTTTTGCGATTCGTGATGGGCCTTGGTTCCAGATGAACCTAAAGATATGCCTTTGGAATTTAGATAGCTCTTTATGTTTAACCTGAATTGGGAGGGTTCTAAAAAGGTAAAGAAGTCTGGGCAAAATGTTCATTTTAATTGTGTTAATTCTCCCTACCCAAGACAGGTGAAATTTCGTCCATCGACCTAAATCGGCCATCAAGGTTTTTAGTAGCTTAGAATAATTCTCATTATATAGATCGCTATGATTTGCCGTTAGCCTTATCCCCAAATAATTTATATATTTAATGTCCCAGTTAAATTTATACCTGTCATGTAAACTGTTTTTTTCTGCTGCCGGAACGTCGATGGCTAGGGTTTCAGTTTTTTCTAAGTTTAATTTTAGTCCCGAGATTTGGCCAAACCTTTCTAATGTTTTAATGAGTACCGGGACTGATTTACTCGGATTGGACACCACGCAGAGAAGATCATCTGCGAATAGGCAGATTTTTCTATCCCTGAAATCCCTGAGTTTGCCCTGATCTCTCCGGCCAGCGGTTCCATTGCCAATGCGAAGAGCAAAGGGGATAGCGGGCATCCCTGCCTAGTACCCCGCCCTATTCTTATATTTGGAGTTGCAGGCCCCGGGAGCTTCAATTTGGCCGAAGGGGAGCTATAGAAAGAATTCAGCAAGTTGATGAACTGGCCACTGATACCGAATTTACTAAGGGTCGCGAATAGATAAGGCCATTCTAGAGAATCAAAGGCCTTTTCTATATCGAAGGCCATAAGGCACGTTGGTGTTTTAGTGGTTTTGGCTTTGTGTATGAGGTTAAGGACTTTCCTAATATTATCTCCTGCCTGTCTGTGGGCCACGAAACCTACCTGATCATTGTGAATCAATCTTGGCAAGAAAGAAGCCAATCTGTCTGCCATAATTTTGGAGAGGATTTTCATATCACAGTTTAGAAGTGAGATTGGCCTGTAGTTTTTCATTTCCAGGGGGCCCCTACCTTCCTTGGGAAATAGAATAATTTCAGCAGCGTTAAGTTCAGCAGGTATTTTTTCTCCGGCTAGAATATTGTTAAAGAGTGTGACTAGATGTGGGCCAAGGGTATCTATAAATGCTTGGTAATAGTTATTGGAGAACCCGTCTGGCCCCGGAGATTTCGCTGCTTTAAGATTGTGAACCGTTTTGCGGACCTCGTCTAGCGTTATTGGGGCGTTAAGGGCCCCCAGCTCTTCCCCCGTGGTGATGGGGAGATCCTTTGAATTTAGAAATGATTTTATTTCATTACCATTAAGAGCTGTGGAGCCTTCATAAAGGGAGTTAAAGTATTTGGTGAAAGTAGACTTAATTTTACTTGGATTGGCTGTTAGCTCACCTTCCCGCGTTCTTATTTTCTGGATTTTATTCTGCATGTTTTTTGATTGTAGCTTTTTGGCTAGGAGTGGGCCTGGCTTGTTAGCTTTATCGAAAAAATTTTGCTGAGTCCACCTTAGGGCTTTCTCAGTTTGGTCCGAGAGGAGAGCGTCTAGGTCTGTCCTAACCTTGTCTATTAGCTGTCTATTTTTGATATCCGGCTTGGATTGGTTTAATTTCTCAAGTTTTGTCAGTTCTGTTTGTAGTTCAATTTCTCTGGCTTTTTTTCGTTTTTTGTATTGGGATGCTATTTTGATAAGGGTTCCCCTAATGTAGGCCTTGTGTGTGGCCCATATAATGCTTGACCTTATCTCTGGGGAGAGATTAACCTGAAAGAACAAATCCAGATCTTGTTAAATTTGTTTCTTTACCTCTGGGTTAGCTAGAAGTCTTTCATTCAGCCTCCACGAGAATGTAGGCTTCCCCCCTGAAGCCCATTCCAAAGTTAGCTTAACCGCGGCGTGGTCTGACCATGTGCATGGGACAATTTCGGATTTCTTTACTTGGTCTAAGAGGGAGAGATCTGCAAGAATGTAGTCTATCCTGGAATAGGTATTATGTACCTGGGAGAAAAAGGAGTATTCCTTAGCCGTGGGGTTAGTTTCCCTCCATACGTCTGTCAAGTTTAGCTTAAGAAGAAGGCTCTTAATTGTCTGCAGTTTTCTAGAAAACCTCTCTTGTCCCCCTTCCCTAGACCTATCTTGAATTGGGTCCATCACCAAGTTCAGGTCCCCCCCAATTATTATTTTTCCCAATCCTGGTTTATCTAGAGTTTTTAGCACCTTTATGACAGTCTGATGAGGGTTTGTTGTAGATAGATAGAGACCAGGGTTGTCTTAATACCCTGGATTAGTCCAGTTATTATTACGAAACTGCCTGCCGGGTCTATCTGTTTGTTTTCTAATGTAAAGGGGAAGTTCCTGTGTAGGAGTATGGCCGCACCTCCTTTTTTAGTTCTTTGGTTGGCTAGGAATACTGTAGGATAATTCTTATGTAGGAAGTTTGGATGGTTATTGTGTACAAAGTGAGTCTCCTGCATGAATATGACAGAGGGGTTGCTATCCTTATAGGAAAGAAAGGCTTTGCGACGTTTAAAAGGGGAGTTAAAACCCTTGACATTGTGTGTCAGGAATACTATGTCTAGATTGTTCTGGTTTACCGCCATGTTTGTGGTGAGGTGAGATGTTGTCCTGACTTACCCCAATCCAATGGAGAAATCTTGATAGTTTTGTGGACTGGTGTGAATGACTGGGAGAGTGGATAGTTCCATAGCCCTGTAGACCTACCGCCTGAGCAAGTATTGGCTGAATGAGGGCTGCCTTCCAACCTGAAGGAATTACCTCTGGGGAGTCTTGCGATCATGAAGGAAGAGATTGAGACCGCCAGCAAGCTAACAAAACAAGGCAATATTAATTTTAATTTAATACTGTGACAGAAATTCTGTATATCCATTGGTTTTGGATACAATGTATCCTCTCTTTTATTTCTATGGTTATTACCCTCCATTAGAGGAACTTTTTGATCTCTAGTTGGCTAGTTCATTTTTTCTCTTTTGTACGTATGAGGGTTGTGAAGCAAGCTTGTGGGGATATATGCCTTCCAGATAGGAGGATCCCTTCGAGAGACACAGGGTTTTCCTTCTCCTCTCTATCTTGAATTAAGCCTATACAAGTAATCTCACATCAACACATCTACATCTTGACTATGTCTAGAGAGTACTTAGAGGCTGAGATCTTCAGCGTTTTACTGTCCTTATTAGTGTTTTTGTATATAGAGACGTCTTCTATATTTTTAAAATTATTTGTACTAATAAAGTTCCAAGTGTCATTGCATATGTAGCCATGAGCATAAACACATTTGTAGAGAAATTCTTCTGTATAGAAAGACCTATGTTGCCTGGCTTCAACATTTTCTACTACCTTGCAGCCTTAAGGAGCTTGTTTTCTTATCTATCTTTGGGGAGGAGTGACGAGTAAGAGGGCAGAGATATTTGTTATTATTGGAGCTTTTGAAATGTTATGCCTATCTCCTTCCTTGCACATGCACAAGTAGCTTGCAACTTTAAAGGGACATGGAAATAATTGTTTTCTTTGTTGCATCAGGAATACAGTAATCTGCTAATGCACCACAGTGTTTTTTTCTTTTTCAAAACTAAGGTCTCAGAGCACAGGAGACCTTCAGAAATGTAACTGTCCTTGGGGCTTGGCCTCTGCCAGCCAATGAGATCTACAGACTACAGTATGCTCTCTGCATTCCTTAATATTTTTTAATGCCAAAAAAACAACTTTTGTTATGTTGAAAACCTGCTCTTTTGAGTGCTTGAAACACAAGTTGTGTCCCATGCCCCTTAAATACATATTTAAGGTTCCTGGATTATGACTGCATCTGATGGAAGAGAATCAGTAGTGTATGCAAACATTTTTTTGAATACAAAAATCCCAAAATAAAGATTAATAAACTTACCCTAGAGTTTGCACAATTTCTTTAGTTTTCTGGCAGTTGATTCTGAGAAACAATGCCCCTAAAAATCTAAACTGAATTAGCATAAAATTCATATTTTGTTGTGGCCAATCAGAGGAAGCTACATGATTGTAGCAGTATGGGATCTGTAGTCTTTTTCTCACCACACAACTCTATCTCCTCCCTTGAATCATGCAACTCATCTGGATCTCTGCTGCTACTGGCTGGAAAGGGTAAACTAGGGTTAAAAACATACCCAAATGCAGTGTTTCTATTGGTACGTACCAGGTGTCTATGTAGGCACCTCTGGGGATGTGTAAATCATTTAAAAAAAAAATCTGTATAGAATGAATCAATGTAATGTGTGTTTCTGATATAAGCAAGATGTGTTAGATTGTGTTTGTTTTTTGTCATTCAGTCGTGTCCGACTTTCCCTGACCTCATGGACTGCAACACACCATGCTGATCCACTTGATATGCATGGCAGAGATACTGGAGTGGGTTGCTAGTTCCTTCTCCAGTGGGCCACAGCATACAGCTCCTGGTATTCCTAGGTGGTGTCCCATCCAAGTACTGACCAGGTCCAATACTGCATGGCTTCAGGGTGGTATGACCTCTTGGTTCCCTGACTGGAAACAAGAAATGAATGCAAATGAAGCAACAATCACAATAAATAATAATTGCATAGAACAGTTATTATTAATATTAAGGTTATTTACTTTATTTTTTTTTATATTCTGCAGATTTAAACCGCATACTCTAATATCACACTACTACAATCATTTCTTGTTAGCTATGACGGTTATCCAGTCCCATATTCCGTTTATGTGTAAAAAAAGACTACAAATCCTATACTGTTTCAATCTTGTAGCTGCCTCTGATTGGCCACAAGAAATTATGAATGTTATGCTAATTTAGCTTGGATTTTCATTCTTTGTCAAAATCAACTGCCAGAAAACTAAATAAATGATGCAAAATCTAGGGTTAGTTTATTAATGTTTATTTAGGGATTTTTTCATACAAAATAATGTTTGCGTACACTACTGATTGTCCTCTATCCTATTCTACTCATGCAGGGACATCTTTATAACATGAATACTGGTGCTGGACACCTATTGAATGTGTTGTTCATGCCATCCTTACTATGCACTGTGGCCATTCATACCTTCTTAACAATTCTAAGGCCCAGTGACTTCAGTTTGGTTTTGCATACAATATTTATCTATTATTGACAAAATAAAAATAGGTTTATGACACATGCTTCAGGAAATGCAACCATATCGCTCCAGAAATGCAAACACACCTCTTATACATGCAAACTTTTACCTTTGTGTCATGGACTCCCCCAGGGCACAGTATGGGCATTAACATTCATTTTTTTCTAATTGAAATGTTTGGGGATTTGCTCACACAGCAAGAGAGCGATATACACACAGAAAAAGGAAAAATGTGTCAGTGTATACCGTATTGGTCCAAATATAAACCACACCTTGTTTCTGATTTCCGAGCTTGGAAATTACGGGTGCTACTTATATTCGCAACCTTGTCGATATGCGGGGTTGAGACTGTTGCCCAATTATTTCTAGTCAATCATCTCTTTCCCCGTAGTTCACAGTGTGGTATTGACTTTTAATATACATTTACGGTGGTACAAACAGGTGCTTAACCCACTTGCGGGTAGGATTTACCGTTTACAGGTGTGAGTGCCTGCAAAATTGAAGTAATTGAATAGCGATTTCCGATGTTAGCTATTGTAACTCTTGCAGGCTTGTAAGATCAAAGGTGATTTTGCCATTTTTCAGCCTGTAACCCGCAAATACGTTTATATACGGGGTTTGTCTTTTTTTTTCTTCTTGATTTTACAGGTGCGGCTTATATTCGGGCCAATACGGTACCTTGGTCACATACTCGCAGGGGCTCCTCCACTTCACTGCCCAGGAACTCCAAATAAGGTAGATCCAGCACTGATCCTAATCACCATTAGGGAATCTGTGTGCTAGATTAGCAAACTTTAAAAACAGGGAAATTTTCATATACCTTTAATCACTGCTCCCACATAAATATAACGGCTTTTACATTTTACAAGTATATTGGATGCCTCTTGGGATCAGCGAATCAATCTCAGATGTTCAGAAATACCTATAAAATGATACAATCTGC
Source organism: Discoglossus pictus (assembly GCA_027410445.1). Lineage (NCBI taxonomy): Eukaryota > Metazoa > Chordata > Amphibia > Anura > Alytidae > Discoglossus > Discoglossus pictus. The sequence goes on along the minus strand of CM050176.1, from coordinate 32,752,085 downwards.
TACTTCCCCTACAGGGGTTACTATTGTTACAGCACCAGGTCTGCCGTCTCCTCTTAAACCTCTGTAATATATTCAGCTAATTTTCATCGTCCAGAAACCCAAGTCCAAATTAATGGTTTAAGCCCGTAAATCATAAATTCTCTAAACAAATCAGACACTGTCTGTTTTTTTACTTAAGGTTCTCTCTCCAAATGCAAGTTCTCTTAACCATTATTGATGCTTATTAAGCATTCGAGTGTATAGCCGTGAAAAAACGATAATTGGCAATGCTATGTACAAACTAAAATCATTAGTGTGCCGGCTCCGGGAACATGGCGCAAAGGAAATCGGTATTCACCTAATCTGCTAGGAATCCTTTAAATGGCCACAGATTAACTAAACTGTATGAGGGCTAAATGTTTTTAGAAAAAGTAAAAAAAAAACATTGCCTTTAAATATTTTGCTTTTCAATGCAATTATTATTTACTACAGATTTCTTTATTGAGCAGCTTCTGTCTCAGAAGGGTGTCCTTGTAAACTAATGTGCTTTCCATTCATCTTAATTAAAGCACTGGCAGTTTTAGATGCATATTTCTATTGCATAGATAGAAGTTTCCTCTGCATTTAAAGGTTTTTCCCCCACCTCAGGAAGTAGATAATTAAAAAACTCAATTTCAGTAGTGAGTGGTAGTTGCATATAGGTCAGTCATTCAGTTGAATCCGACTCTCTGTGACCCTACGGATGCAGCACGCCAGGCACATCTTGTGTCTGGTTGTGCTTATCCATAAGGGTTTCATTGCAAAGATTCGCTACTGTAAAATCACTAATATAGTTTCTAAAGTGTGTGAAACGCTTTGGAAACTATTTGTACGCAAATTCCATACACACGCCGCAGTGCGCGCCGCGCAAGAACAAACGCGAAGAGCAAGGAGGGAGAAAGGGACAGAGAGGGAGAAAGGGGGAAAGAGACACAGGGGGAAGGGGGAAAGAGACAGAGTGGGAAAGGGACAAAGGGGGAAGGGGGAAAGAAACACAGGGGGAAAGGGGGGAAAAGACACAGGGGATGGAGGAGTGGGGAAAGAGACACAGGGGAGGGAGAGGGTTAAAGAGACACAAGGGAGAGACAGGGGGAAAGAGACAGGGGAGGTAGAGGGGGAAGAGACACAGGAGCGGGAGAGGGGGGAGACACATGGGAGGGAGAGCGGGAGAGACACAGGGGAGGGAGATGGGGGAAGAGACAAAAAGAAGGCAGGGGGAGAGACACAATGGAGGGAAGGGGGAAGATAAAAAAAGGAGGCAGCGGGGAGAGACACAGGGGATGGAGAAGGGGGAAAGAGACACAAGGGAGGGAGAGGGTTAAAGAGACACAGGGGGGAGAGAGGGGGGAAAGAGACAGGGGAGGGAGAGCGGGAGAGACACAGGGGAGGGAGATGGGGAAGAGACAAAAAGAAGGCAGGGGGAGAGACACAGGGGAGGGAGGGGGAAGAGACAAAAAGGAGGCAGCGGGGAGAGACACAGGGGATGGAGAAGGGGGAAAGAGACACAAGGGAGGGGGGAGAGAGTGGGGGGAAGAGTCACAGTTGAGGGAGGGAAAGACACAGGAGAGAGGGAAGAGACGCAGGAGAGGGGGAGAGACACAGGGGAGGGGGGTGGGGGAAAAAACATATATATCCTTCTGTCATTTATGATGGGCAAACAACTAGTAATATAATAAGCTACTAGGATAAAAATAAAATCATCATTAATAAAAATTGTTTTCAGTAACTTAAAAAGTATAGTTGAACATAAAATGTACTTTCAAAGATCAGATTCTTCAACTATAAACTAAATGGGGGGAGATGCCTCAGGCTGGCAGGTGGTGCTACATTGTCAGGCAAGATTACATCAACACAATGCTCTTCATTGGCTGGAGAGTTGGTGCATTAAATTGGAAACAAGCACTTGCTGGAGGGGCAGCCTAAGAAATATGACATTAATAGGGTGCAAACCAGGGGTGTCCAAGTTCGATCCTGCTGGGCCGCGCACAGGCCTGGATTTGAGCATATCCCTGCTGCATGCAGGTGAGTGAATCACTTCTTCAGTCATGCTGATTGACTCACCTGTGCACAGAAAGGAAAACCTCACTTCCAGGTCTGTGTGCGGCCCAGCAGGACCGAACTTGGACACTTCTGGTGCAAACAAACAGCGCAACAGGAAGATGGTGCTCCTGTATTTTATGGCAAGTTTATAATTATTACTATATTATATTGTCAGTCAATAAGTTTTTGTTATTGGAGGAGGAAATACTGAATAATTGTTACTACATGTGTCTCCAATGTTACCTAAAATCAGGTTTGCTGCTGTATTAACCATTGGGTGGGATTTGTAAAGAAAGCAGCTCCCTCTTGTGGTCACTTTAATATTGCATCTTGTGATGAATGAAAATGCAAATATATGTTTATTATAATAGTATAACACGATTTATTATATCACCAACACATCTTTTTGACAAAGGTGCATTGCTATTGCAATTTAATACCAATGGCGGTAACCTGAGCAAAGTGTCCACGTTACAGCGATATACACTTTTGAAGGTTTCTTTCATATCATCTCCTCTCCCTTCCATCCTCTACATATTAAGGTCCTTATAAGTTGTGTCTTTTAAATCATAGCCATGGTAGTCACCTTATGTTAAACAGTTTAGAATTTATTACTATCCAAGAAGCTTCTCATCTGGGGGGGCTTTACGGGGCACGGATCTGAGGGATTGCACACTGGTGCCTGATCATGCAGGCAGGAGCAGCAAGGAAGGTAAGGGCAGCCTTGGAAAGGGGTCTTTGGGGGCCGGGGTGTAGAAACTGGAGGGGATGGAGGGACAAATACCACCCCAGATTAAATGAATAAAGGACAAAAATAAATAGCAAAATTAAACTTTATCGTGCATTACCAGCGATATGGAGCAGTATGTCTTTCCCATGAAATCTTTGACCCATAATATATATATATATATATATATATATATATATATATATATATATATATATATATAAACATTTTTTTATTATATTTGGGGGGCAAGAGCATTGAGAATTTAAACAGAAGTATAAAAAAAAAAGTTTTTGAAGGCTATTGAAGCAATGGGTCCCCGTAGAGCAGGGCCCCAGTGCATTACACCGGCTGTAGATCCGTCCCTGCTTCCTGTCATGGGAGTAGAGTTTAATTATTCCTCCAGATCTTTTTGGGCTCCTATGCCCATGTTTTGGGTGGTATTAAGAGGAGCCAGTGGCTGAGGAAAGGGGTCTTGATGGGAAGAAAGCTGCTTTGGGAAAGGGTCTTAGGGATGTTAAGAGGGACCAGTGGTTGAAGGAAAGGGTCTTGAGGGGAATCAAGCTTTTTTGTTAAGGGTCTTGAGGGGCAAGAAAATTTAGGAGGGGCAGTGACTAGGGCATGGAAATCTTGAGTAGAGAAGTATAACCTGGAGCATGGTCATTTACAAGATGCAGGAATCATGGGATTGTAGATTTAGCTATATACCAGGGTCCTCCATTCACTAGCTATGACACTGAATAAGTACCTGTCTGTATAGTGGGTAACAAACTAACAGCTGTGTAAGAAATTAGTAGGAACATATTTTGGGAAAATCAGAATTTCTGCAGGCTCTTTATAATGGATTCCATGTTATCTCTGTTATATCCCTTTATAAGAGCCGGATCATGGGGGTCTTCTTTATGTGTCAGTGGATTGAGGGCTGGAGGATATGGGAACAGGAAGAAATCAGAAGTTTTGCTACATAAGTTGAGACAAGACATGTATCATTTTTATCCTAAATTTACCTTTGTTTACGCCCTCTGTTCCCCATCATCATTATGATATTAAAATATTTGATTATTTTGAATTATTTCTCAGTCATTTTTAAACAATTCTATATATGAAACCTGAAGATGTATTGAAGCAGTTGATATAATTTACACAAAGTCTATACACAACATAAATGCAATGTAACTGGTATGAAGCATAAAAGGAATATGAATAGAAGAGAACATACTTAGATGGAATGCAGCGCGAATACTAAATACAATAAATATATCTCAGCAAATGATCACATATATAGTTGTGGACCAAGAACGCTGTTCGTAATGTTTGCAATGTTGGTTACGCAGTTGCGACCTCGCAAATGCAGCTCGCCAGCGACGCCATAACACGTGCGAGGCGCCCATAGCAGCCAGCGGCGCTGTCAAACATTCAGCCGCGCAGCATTTCGGCTGTGTACCTGATTCCTGACAGTTGGGGGTCGCAATGAGCGCCAGAGGGGCTCATCGCGAAGCTCCCCCAGGTTCACAACACCCTATCACAACCACGTTCCTGGGTGCGACCCTGCCAGCTGGGCCGCACTCACCTCCTCTGCTGTTAACGTCCTACCGAAACTACTTTCAGGATCAAGCCGCGAGGATTGATCCAGAAAGTAGTTCCAGCTGGACAGGAACAGCAGAGGAGGTGAGTGCGGTGCTACTGGCAGGATTCAATCCAGGTATCAGACACAGGGGGGTGAAAGAAGACAAGGGAAGGTCGGCAGACAAGGGGGGGGGAGAAAGGGAGGGCGGGAAGGAGACATGTGAGGGAGGGAAAGGAGACAAGGGAGGTAAAGGGGGGGGCACAAGGGACGAAGAGGAAGGTGGAAAGGAGACAAAAGAGAGGGAGAGGAGGGAAAACAGAAACATGACAGGGAGAGGGGGAGAAGGGGAAAAGGAGGAGGGGAAAAGGAGACAAGGGGGAAAGGAGACAAGGGGGAAAGGAGACACAGGGGAGGGAGAGGGGAAAAGCAGACACAGGGGCGAGAGGGCGGGAAAGGACACACAGGGGAGGAAGAGGTGGGGGAAACTTATTCCCATCATTTTTGACTGGCAATTTCCTAGTTACTATTATTTACCCAGTAGTATAACCTCTCTATATATAGATTTCTAAAGGATCACCTTTTTTTTTGTATGGTCTTTTGAATAACTTAATTGATAATGGGCAATTTGTAAAAAAAAATTATAAACACAACCTTTAAATGTTTAACCATTATAAGCAATTATTTTTTATGGTGGGTTCCATTTTTTAACTGGTTCTAGTTCGAGAAGGTGGTGTCCTTGTAAATAAATGAGCTTTCCATTACTCTTAAATAAAATGCTGACAATGTTAGATGCTACATTCCAGTTGTAACAGAAGCTTTCTTTACATTTAACATCTACTCCCATCGTTGGAAGCAGATCAGCAGAAACAACATGGTAGATCCCACTACAGCATAATATAAGTATATTTTAAAAATTGGTCTTTTTAGGAAATTGTTCTCAACAATCAGTACCTTATCTACTGGTCCTCTGAGATATAGAGGAATGGGGAGAACCTAACACTTTAAACATAACACAACCATTAGTCATAGTTATAGACTGATTCCCCTTCTAGAACACTACCATGTTGTGGTAAAGGTGCTTATGTATCTTAATGAAACTGTGAGCTACAGCATTTAGGGTGGGTTGGTCATAGCAGAGATATCAGACTAATTGCAGTCCACTGGAGAAGGAACTAGCAACCCACTCCAGTATATTTGCCAAGAAAACCATATGGATAAGCACAACCAGAGACAGATGTGCCACTGAAGGTCCGACACGACTGAAGGACCACACAACAACAGACAGATTATTGAGGAATTTATCTGCAGTTAAAATTAACTCTATTCAAATCAGCCCAAAACTAAAATGTATTGTGGCACATGAGTGTGCCACTCTATTCAGAATGTTATGGATCTCAGTGATGGTCCCCATGAGGACTGAAATATAACCAGCTGGCCCCAGATCAAAACTGTTGACAGACTCTGATATGAGAAGCCTTCCACGTGCCTTTAAGGCGATTGCCCTTTGTGATTTGAAATATGTAAAGGTTGTTTCCACTTTAACTATATATGTGTTTAAGTTTTAAGTACTTGCACTATTGAAAAAGCCTGTGCGTTAGATGAAACGTGCTTAATCTATTAATCATTGTTATTTAAGCATTATTGAACCTCTTATGGACTGTGTGATTTTATTATTATTATTATTAGCTGTTTTTGCTTATGTGATTACTGACTTGGGGTTCATATACCGTCTTTCCGCTTTGGATTCCATTCTATACAGAAGTTGACTTTAAGGGTTTGTTCATGCACATCGTATACAGTCCTAACCTATGAGGTAGCAAGTAGTATATTGCCTGAATGGTGGACACCTAGCTAGTCATACAGTGTCTTATTGGGGCTAAATACCCCTAATAGAGATTGTGATATGCAAGGGACTATACTAGGTCCCAAAGGTAGTATTATTTATGAGCTTTACCATACTTGCACCCTTTTAAATATTATACTGTATATTGATGTGGCTTTACATGTGAAAACTAAATGTGGATGTAGGAATACTGCTCAGGGGCAGATGGTGGTGCAGTGCACTAGGGCCCTCCTCTGGGAAAGGGAGTGCTGTGTACATTTTTGTGTAATTATTTTTTTTTGCATATATATATATTTTTTTCTGTAGTATAGGGCCCCCCTGGGGATGGGCGCTGAGGGGGGATGGGCGCTGAGGGGGGATGGCTGCTGACAAGGTTTGGGTGGTGATGGATGCTAAGAGGGGTGGGTGCTTTGTGGGGGGATGTGTGTGTGTGTATATATATATATATATATATATATATATATATTAGGGGTTTTTCGGGTGGAGCAGCAATGGTAAGGGTCTTGTGAAGGTTTACTGCTATGGGAAGGGTTCTGGGAGAGGAGCACTTAGGGATTTGCACCAGGGTCCTCCATTCTTTAGGTCCGCCACTGATACTGCTCGTACATGTTAAAAGATTAAGAATCCTGAGTATTGGACCAATATGTGCATTAAAGGACAGCAAATGTGAGGGAACACCTGTATATATAATTTTTATTTAATAAAAATCATCTTATCAGCACTAGGAAGTGGCGTGCGCTATCTCTTCCCAAACCCTTTTTAGTTGTCTCCACTGATTATTTTTTTTTTTTTATAATTAAAATAACAAATCCTGAAAATGTCAAAATAAAGTTATAAAATAAATGGTTAAAAATAAAAGTGGAATGCACATAATGAAAAATAAGCTGATAATAGCACCGGAAATTCAGTATAAGCCACATTGAACCAGCTCCTGATCTAGCAGATTTGTGAGCTCCCCACCTACAGAATGACACACGCCAGTGAACCTCTAATTTAGCTCTGGAAGATAATTAGATTTCAGTCAATATCACGAATAAGGAATAAAAACACACAAGTTCTGTCTCTTCTGCACAGTCAATAGACTGACTCTATCGGATGCTGTAAGAATAATAACCCTTCGCCACCCTGCAAACATGTAAGCAGATAATTACAAGGGTACACAGGCCATGTAATGACCCTCGTTGCACGCCAATCGCACAAATTAAGCAGCATGAGGCTGATTTTTTTTTCTCAACTCAGGTTCCAGCATCTCATTTTCAAGGCATAATTCTGAATAGGCTGATAATTGGATTAGCACTTACTGCCTGGCCTGACTACTGAACAATGATAATGACCGTGGATATATAACACATAGTAAACATACACTGCTGATAGACCCATAAACACCCATATTACTTGCCGAGTGTGTATTAACACTATACTTGCTGGAAGGACTCCTCACAGTTTGAGAACCAAGAGCCCCATTATATTTTTGGTATACTGCAAAATCTGCTGTGGGAGTGTTTTTTTCCCACTTAACATGACTATTTGAAGCGCCACATCCATAATCTTAGTGAGCACAGCCTAATCTCATAAACCCAAGTCTTTGCAGTAAGTTAGATGGCTCAGGTTTTGCTAGAAAGGCTGTGCTCAGTAAATTACTGAGCCCTAATAAACCTATACTAATGAGAATCGTTGGGGATTCCCTCTATTTAAAAACACTGTGCGGAGAATTCCCGTGATCCTCTTCACAGCTCGCTGCCCGATCGCTTCCTTCCCCACACAAAACCCATCCCCCTAGCCTGATCACCCCATCTACATAGCCATGGGGGTCTATAGAGACCCCAATGGCAATATAAATATTAACCCCAAGTTAGGAAGTCCTTGAAGAATCCCCTTAGCATCTATAAGATAACCCTTGCAGTTGGGATAATGATCAGACGCATGGATGGGGGAATAGAATAGCTAGGTAGTTTTACTTTGCTCAAAGGACCCTATTTAATTCCTTACTAAAAAGTGGTCAGTAAGATTACTTATACATTCAAATGACCCAGTTTTTCGTGATTGCAAGCATGCTACCCGCAATTGAACAAACCAAGTCAAAACCCCCAAATTACAGCAAGTAGACACTTAGGGCCCCATTCAGTTGGCCAAATCGCAATCACATGAACGCGAAAAGCAGCTTGTAAAGGTTACGGATATTCAATTGGCAACATTTAGCTACTCGCATTCCAGTTGCGAGTTACCCACCCACAATCACAGGGGCCAGCCAAAGACGTAACATCTCTATCTCTTCCATTGATTTTTCAAGCCCGCAAAAGTTAACCGTGCAAAAGACGCAAAATCGATATTCAATTACCAAAGTTCAAGTAGCTGGCAAATTAAACCTGACCGCAACTTGAAAATGTATCAATAAATATTATGAGTACTAGATAGGACTCACAAGGTGGTTATATACTAGTTCTGACAACTGCAGCAGCTATTAAACACACTCTACTGTACTTTAAAATACTGAGAGAGCATGAAAAGGCATTAGAATTAATTGCACAACAGTCTCAAGCTCGCGATTCTGCAATAAAAAATAATTATTTTTATATTGATCCTTGGAATCAAGGGGTTAATATATATCACAGAACCTGCATGGACTAGAAAAGTTGCTTTAATGTTTTTTCTTAAATTCTACATTGTTGGATTGCAAGTCCAATCACAAATTTTACTTCTAAACACTAATTAATTGTAATATAAACACCATGTTTTACTGACGTCACGATGACGGCTTCATTTACCATTCGCTGTGTCTAAGAAGTGAATTACGGGCTTACTTAAATCTTGTCAGATCTTATAACTACGTCCCCTGAAATCCTACTTACAAGTGCATGGTGGCTGTGAGAGGGCAGTTGCGAGTTAGAGACAATTAAATGAGTATAAAGGTTTAGAAAAATGCATCCCGCTGCCAAAATATCAAGGCTTGCAATTAAATGGGGTCTTTAATTCTTCATCTTGCAACTTACTTACAGAAAGTGGTCATATTTAATATTACGAGTGAACTCAATCATATACAAGTTTAACATTACTGAAAAAATGCTCCTGCAGTTGAAAAAATGTAACTGCGACTTATGAGTCTTATATTGAATGAGACCCTGAAAGCAAAACTGTCCTGGACCATATATTACTTTTACAACTTACGGCTTGATCACATTAGCTGTTAATCTAAATATTCCCACATTAATTACACTTTAACTCAACATCATATTGGATTAAAATCCCAATATTATTTTTAAAGACCACTTAAATGTTAACAAATGTCCTGGTGGACCACTTGAATACTGCAGAAGGTAGAGCTCCAGAAATGTAAACGTCCGTCTCGCACACACAACTTCCACCCTTCCAGGTTTCTGCAGACCCATCACACATTTTTTTTCTAGTTTTAAAACTAGCCGTATGACTTTTTTTCCTGATTTAGTTACGGTCTTACTCAGACTTAAAATATCTAATTATATAAACTAGTGTATAATCTAACACTACCTTTGCTCAAAGCTGTTTTATACGGCGGGCATATGCTTAAGTGAAGCCATATTTATTAGGGTTATCGATTGCAAGAGCGAAGTCTTTGTAGGCACATTTGCATGTCCCTGCCTAGGTTCCCAGAGTGCAGTGTAATAACTGTATTTCTCGGAATTCTGGGCATGAAACAAGTTTTTTAACTTGTTTTAGACATTCAGATGTGAACACAAATGTACTATTTATTTAATTAATATATACTGTGTGAGTGTATATATGTGTGTGTGTGTGTATATATATATATATATATATATCTCACATATATAGTTGTGAGCATAAGAGTTGTTGCTAACGCTTGCGGGCTCGCACAGCGAGCCGCGTCCCTTGCTACCGCTCCTTGCCAGCAACTGCGACTCTCGCAAACTTTACGTCGCAACGCAAACAACATACAAGACACGTTACCGCTCATTGCGACCTCGCAAATATCGGCCGCAACTCGCAAACATGAAAAAATTCAAAACACAAAAAATACACACAACACATACATAAAAAGCTTACCTACAGCAAGAGGGAGCATCCAGGACCTCAAAAAAGCAACTTACACCTTCATTTCACTCAAAATAAAACAGTTTAGACACTAAAAAAATCTGTAAGCGAGATAAAAAATGTCTGCGAACAAAACGAAAACGAGGCTACAGCACTCTAAACTCGCAAAACACCACAAAACACCTACGGATATTCCGCTAAGATGCATACCACACATTACCCGCTATTTTACGCCAATGCGGAAGTACACAACTACGCTAACGGTTTGGTCTCGCGCACGCACACTATTACACTGCACACATTCAGCTTACACAGCACCTCCACACCACTGATGCTGCAGCAACATCAAAACAGATTGCCAGCTCTTCAACACAATGCTTCAAAATAGGTAAAGTATATTCATTTATTAATGTATTATATATTTCATTATTATACACCAAACAGCATTAGCTCACTTACAATTTCATTGCTGTTTTTTTGACGGGCAATTCTCTAGTATATATATGTTGTATATACTTGAGTAAAAGCCGAGGTTTTTTTCAGCCCTTTTTCTAAGGCTGAAAATGCTCCCCTCGGCTTATACTTGAGTCACCCTGCTCCTGCTGCTCTCTCCCTCCCCTGTGTCTCTCCCCCCCCCCTCTCCCTGCCCTTTGTCTTTCCCTCCCCGATCATCCTCCTCATCCTCACTTCTCATCACTTTCCCTCTCTCCAATTACTTCCCCACCTTTCCCCTCACCTTCATCAGATGCTCCTCTGCGCGTCTTTTGGCTGTGTCGGGACCGGACCACGTCACATGCGCGTCATGTCATTAGCATATGCTGGGTCCCTCCTCATCCTCCTCATCCTCCCTTCTAATCACTTCCCCCCCCTCTCCAATTACACCCCCTCCCCCCCTCTTTCCCTTCTTGTATCTTCATCAGCTGCTCCTCTGTGCGTCTTCCAAGTGTGTTGGGACCCGGCATATGCTAATGACGTGATGCAAATGTGACGTCACATCATTAGCATATGCCGGGTCAAGACACAGCCAGAAGATGCACAGAGGAGCAGCTGATGAAGGTAAGTGAGGGGAAAGGAAGAGAGTGGGGTAATTAGAGATGGGGGAAGTGATGAGGAGGGAGGATGAGGAGGGAAAGAGACACGAGAGGGAGGGAATAAGACACAGGGAGAGAGAGGGGGAAGAGACACAGGGGAGGGAGACACAAGAAAGGGGCACAGAGGGGAGGGAGAGGGGGACACAAGAACGGGGCACTGAGGGGAGGCAGAGGGGGTACACAAGAAAGGGGCACAAAGGGCACACAAGAGGGGACACAGGGCACAAGAGAGTATATAAGGTGTGTGTGTTAGTGTGTGTATGTATGTGTATATGTATGTTTATATATATATATATATATATATATATATATATATATATACTTAAATGGCCACTAGATATTTCTCATATTTGCGATGTACACAACATACTAACATCATTAACAGCTGTTAATTAGCACTTTTACAGAAAATCTTAATTTATGAAGACTCTGTGTCAGAAGCTTTAGAAATTCCTGCTAGCAAGGAGAGTGAATAGGTGTGATTATATTATCTATAGCTGGTGAGTGGCGAGAGATTAGTTATAGTATTACAGCTTTTAGCATTTGACCCCTACACCTTTCAACAGATCCTAATCTTCTCACCCTCCACCACAGCTTCCACTCCACATATCTCTCTCACTGTTGACAATGCCATCATCACATCCACCCCCCAAGCTCTTTGTCTTGGGGTGCTCTTGGACGCTGACCTCTATTTCATTCATCACATACAATCCATAACAAAATCGTATCTTTTTCACCTAAAAAAACATTGCCAAAATATGTCACTATCTTCCACAAGACACAACTAAAATCCTAATAAACTCTCTCATCATATCTCCCCTCAACTACTGCAACTCTCTCCTTGCTGGCCTCCCTGTCACCCTTTCTCTCCACTCCAATCCATAATGAACATCTCCGCTAGACTCATCTACCATACTCAACACTCCGTGTTGGCAGCACCTCTCTGTCAGTCACTCCACTGGCGTCCCGTAGTCTCCAGAATAAAATGTAAGATATGACCCTAACCTATAACTCCCTCAGCAAAAATTCACCTCTACTTTCCTCCCAAAACCGTCCTCTTTGTTCTGCTAACAACCTTCTTCTTTTCTTCTCACTTATTCCCTCCTCTCACACCTGTCTTCAGGACTTTTCTCGTGCTGCCCCTATTCTTTGGAACTCCTTGCCTCGCTCCACTCCACTATCCTCCTGCCTCAAATCATTCAAACACTCCCTAAAACTTCACCTGTTTAAAGAAGCTTATCATCTTAAACCTTAATGTACACATCACATCTAGTATCCTTCTATACCTCTCCCATACCCCTTTAGAGCTACGGAATATGTTGGCTTGTTACAAATAAAGGAAATAATAATAATAATAATAATAATAATAATAATAATGCCTCAAAACAGGCAGTCAGAATAATAATTGCAAGCCCTGTTCCTGTAGAAAAGTAAATGTACCATGCAAACTTTTTATTGTATTAAACAATAGAATTCTGCTATTTATCTTGCCTTATTGTGCTCATTGTCAGGCACAATTTTTTTAAAACAAACATATTTCTTTCTCGTACAGATATATTGGTCCCACAATATCCTCTCACCTGCAGCTGAGAGGCCCAGTCACATCCCTCTTCATTGGTGCTCCCTGGGAGGGCTGCTGATTACTACGGACGCCTGCTGTGATAAAAGCTGGATAATTTGATGATCAGTTATTTGCATATTTTTACTTTTAGTTCCTTTTAAAAAAACAAATTGATATTCACTGGAACAGAACAGATTTGAGTTGTAGTCCGTCACTCATAGGGCACTAATCGCTCCGCTCGCTTTCAGAATAGCAACAATGGAGGCAGAGAAGGCTCATAAAGGGAGTGGGACAGGAAGTAAAGCCAGAGGCTGAATGAGGGAGGGTCTTCTCTTGGATTTCTGTATGTCCCTCATACATCTTATTCCTTGTCCACATTCTATCTGACCCTCCAAGTTTGTTCCATAATCTATTCATCTACCTCTCTTCTCTGTTCTTCTTATCATTGACCATTAACACCTCCTTATCACAAACTAAACTTCTCACTCTCTTGATCTGCTCACAACCACCTTCTTTCCAACTTGGGGCCATAGTCTATTAGAACCTCACAAATGCCTCAAACTTGCAAATTTGACTGTGGGTGTTTTTTTTTTCTCTAAATGTTTATATGTATTCTATTGACTCAAGTTTGCACATTTTGACCTCAATGCTCAACTTGTAAACCCTGCCTTGTTATGTCTGATTTCAGGGGGCATGATCATAAAAGCTGACAATATTTAAGCAAGCCCGTAATTTACTTCTTGGACACAGCCAATAGTAAATTAGTCTGTCAACATGGAAGTTAGAAGTAATCTGCAATCGGAGGATACAAATTAATTAGTGCCAATAAGTAATATTTTCAGATCGGGGTCACAATCTAGCACTCTATAAAATGCATTCAAGCATCTGTTCTAGTCCATGTGGGTTTCATGATATGTATTAACTCCTTGAGTCCCGGGATCGATATTACACAGAAATAACAGTTAAAAATAATATTTTTTAATTGCATATTTGTGGGTTTGAGACTGTTGTGCAATTAACTCTAATGTATTTCCATACCTTTGCATGCTTTAAAGTACAGTATTGTGTGTTTAATTGCTGCTACAGCTTTAATAAGTAAATGAAAAAGCCCTTGCAAGTCCTATTTACTAATTATTTACTAATTATAATATTTTTGATAGAAACATAATACTTTTTTCAATTGCAGGTTAGATTTTACTTGCAAGCTTGAGTAACTTTAATTATTTAGAGCACGTACTAATCAAGCTGTACTAAAACCAATGGGGTTCTAAGGCAGATTTTGTGGCATTGGCTGTCCCGTAGTGATTGTGGGCAGGGAACTTGTAATCAGATTGCAAGTAGCTAATAGAATATGTGTCCATGTTAAGAGTGATTTTAAGTGTGTATACTTTTATGAATTAAGCAATAGAATAGGGCCCAAGGAGCCCTATTCTATTTTGAGACAAGCAAGCTACTTGAAAACATAATTTCAGCTGCTGGAGCTTTTTACAGTAATGTTACACTTTTTTTTTCAATGCAGTTCACTCACAATATTACAGATCTAACCCGACATCCATAAATCGTGCCTTATCAGTAAAACATTTAAGTATAGAATTATGTGTTCACTCGTAATATTACACCAGACCTGGCATTTCACTTAAATTACTGGGGAGACTTTGCTCTAGGAACCAATAGATCTTACATGATAGTGTATCTGTAAGCCCAATGAGTAAAGAATTAACATCTATAATATCATATTTTTAAATTCCACATATGTGCAGATGGAAATTCTTCCATTTTTTTTTTTGTGTGTATTTTGTGCCACTTTAACTGCTGCAGCCACTCTCAGAAATGGTTTTAAAACCATTTGCGAGTAGTGTTTCGTACCTGTAAATTTTCCTTCAGATTTTTGATATTACGGGTCTGCCGTGAGTGCTCAGTCAAGTCTGATTTGAATAGGGATAGTCATTCCAGGTAGCTCTCCAACAATCATGGCTGCAATGGGTGAATAAAATAGCTAGGAGATGTTACTGGGCATTTTTAGCTGGTGTAACTTTGCGATATAGGGAATAGAATAGGGCCCTTGAAAATTTACTAATTTAAAAATTGTGCTGTAATTCAACAAAAAAAGTATACTTGTTTTTCAAGTATTTACCAAACGAAGTCATGGACATAAACACTTTTTGGGGGTGAAATATGTTTATGAGTACAGGAATCCATTCTGTGTTTGTTACAACACCTCCTCAGAGCCGGATTATGAGTACATGTGCTTTGGCTGTCAGTGGAGGCAGAGATGGGGATTGGAGAGCCTTTGTTAATATAACTGGACAAGATTGGAATTGATCCCACAAACCTTTCCCCCTCACTGGTAGAACATTCCATCCAAAAATGCAACCACAGCTCTTCAGAAATGTAAATGCCATCTCACACACATAACTTCCATCCACGTATCATGGCTTCATTCCCAGTCCAGCAGAGGTGTCAATTCTAATTCTAAAAAAACACTTTTTCTGGCTATTTTCCTGCTTAATTTTTGCTCTTAGGGCCTCATTCGATTTGGCCAATTGAATAGGGCATTATATAAGCACAGAGCTTATTTTTTTACAAAAGTTTTTAGTTGGTGTTCTATCCAAAAGCAAGGTCTTCACGACCTAAAAACTTTTGTAAAAAAAATATGCTCTGTGCTTATATAAAGCCCTATTCAATTGGCCAAATCGCAATTGAATGAGGCCCTTAGTCAGCCTCACAGGGTTCAAACATAAATTTGTTTTCCATTGTACAGGAATCCTTTAAAGGGACTTGGAAGGTTTCTGGATCTCACAAGGAATACAATATCCCTGGTGGTCCAGTGGTTAGGTTTCGGCACTTTGACCACTGCGACCTGGGTTTAGATTGCAGTCAGGGAACCAAGAGGTCACACCACCCTGAAGACATGCAGGTTTGGGCCTGATCAGTGATTGAATGGGAGACCACCTAGTAATACCAGGAGCTTTATGCTGTGGCCCACTGGAGAAGGAACTGGCAACCCAGTCTCTCTGTCATGAACACCAAGTGGATCAGCATGGTGTGTTACGGTCCATGAAGTCACTGAAAGTTGGACACAACTGAACGACACACACACACAATATCCCTTTGATTCTATTTAATTTTCTGTACTTTATTTTATTAAGTGCTTATAAACTATCAACAAAGATCCTCATAGTTAGAACTATGGTATTTCCAGTAATAACATATGGATGTGAAAGCCGGACCATAAGGAAGGGTGAGCGCCAGAAAAGTGACGCCTTTGAATTGTGTTGTTGGAGAAAACTACTTAAAGTCCGTTGGACTGCAAGAAGACCCAATAAATCATTACTACAGGAAATCAAGACAAACTGTTCACTGGAAGGTTTGATCATGAGGCTGAAGCTCAACTATTTTGGCCATATCATGAGACGGCAGGAATCCCTAAACAAGACACTAATGCTGGGAAGGATTGTGGTCACAAAAAGAAGAGGGGACAGAGGCGGGGGTGGATAGATGTGGTCACTGAAGCAATGAACATGAACTTGATGGAACTCAGAGGGCAGTGACTGAGAGATGTACCTGGTGTGCTGAGGTCCATAGGGTCACGGGGAGTTGGACACAACAAAATGACTAAACAACAACATGCATTTTTAGTGCACATGAAAACCTCTTTAACAAAAAATTGTTGAGTAATAAGAACATTTTGCGATTTTCATTATTTTTAGTCCTCCGGAGTTAGGTGAATAAGTTAGGAATGTTTTAAACTACAAAAACACATTATAATAACCTGTTTGAAAGCTGTCTATGCTTCACAGTATTTTATAATGTAATACGTTATCTACTGTATGTCTCCCCTTTACAGGTTAAATACAGCTGGTTGCCACTTAAGAATAAAGAAATCTCACAAATTGAAAAATCTTTCTTTATTTAAAAGTTTCCATAGTAACCAAGTGTGGTGTAGATTTGTGTTCCGTCTTATTCTACTCCCCCTTTTGATGAGATAGCAAGGTGAACACTTTCACACTCCTTCTTAGTTTTACAATAATTATGGCCCCATTGTCAGCCAAGATTCTAAGATAACCTGAGAATTATTAACTAAATATAACCAGGTACGGAAAAAAAACAACATCCAGTTATTTAAATTATAAAAGGTTCAATGCAGGTTTCCAGGATATGCCCTTACTCTTCATGTCAGAGCAATTTAATATTTGTGATATGTACTTTGAATAATACAGTGTATCAAGTAGCAGTTCAGATATGGAAAATGTGCAGTTCAGAGATAACATTGTATCTTCATAAAGTAATTTTGTATTATGATTTTTCAGGATGATGAAAACAGAAGAGAACTTTGTTAAAATGAGCTTATTTTTCTTCTAGACCGTAAGCTCTCTGAAGCAGTGCCCTAAATTCATTTTTGTCTTAAAGGTATATGGAACTTTCCTGTTAGCTGGCATCCAGCAGTGGCGGCCAACAGGCACTAGGTGGTGTGGTCGAGATAATAGTGAATGTGTTGTTAGTGTAAAGCTTATTATCTGCCAGGACCCTGACCCCTAAACCTAATCCCTAACTCTAACCCTTAACCCCTAAACCCTAACCCAAAACCTAATCCCCAAACCATAACTGTAAACCTAGGAAATGTACTAAAATCTTCGACATGCCGCCCAGTGGTAGATAACCACCACTGCATGCGTCCCGATAACAGGAAAGGTTTGTTTTGCTGTTTGTAGGTATTTCTAATCGAACACATGCTGCTTATATCACAAACATGCATTAAATGTTTTCATTCTATACACGTATTGTTTTACCAAAAATTTGGTTTCCACACCCCCAGAGGTGCTACACAGGCACCTCATACTAACCAATAGAAAAACAGCATTCAAGTATGTGTTTTTGGTTTTGAACCCTATACTAGCCTTCAAGCAGAACCGTGCAGAGATCCGGATTCATCGCTCAAGGGAGGAGAGAGGTGTGTGTTGGGAACAAAGACTACACATCCCATGATGCTTTGCTGCATAGAGTGTTGTCCTGGCAGGATCACCTATTAGGCCAACTAGGCAGCTGCCCAGGAGCGCTTCCCTGTGAGGGGCGACACTTCTTTAAAAAAAAAATGGTTCCTGGCTTAAAAAAAAATAAAATTGTTGCAGTTCATTGACTGGCTATTTGGGGGTAACCACCTCGAACAAGAGAGTTACAATAGGAAAAGGAACTTACACGCAGAGAAAAGGCAAAAATGGGTCCATGCATACCTTGCATACTCACTCGCAGGGGCTCCTTCACTTCACTGACTAGGTGCTCCAAAAAGGTAGATCCGGCCCTGACTGTTGTACCTGCCTCTTGATTGCCTAAAACATTTATGAATTTTAAGCTAATTTAACCTGGATTTTCAGGAGCATTCCTTCTCAAAATCAACTGCCAGAAAACTGAAGACTTTAGGGTAAGTTTATTAATGTTTATTTTCAGATTCTTTTCATGCACTACTGATTCAGGATGCATTCATAATCCGTGAAACTTCTATATACTTTTAATATGTTAGTGTGATAATACAAGAAACACCACCAAGTATAATAAGTATCTATCTGTATGAACCATATCTACCACACCCAGCTGGAGGGACAGCAGCCAAAATAATAAAATTGTTCTGAAAAGAACTATAATCAAATTCAGGACAAAGAAATACAGCCCATAGCATGTATCCTAGTCCACAAGTGGGCACTGATCTTTGTTGTCACTATACATCCATTTTATACAGAAAATAACAATGAAATCAAAGTCAATTTATTAAAGGCTGCTAAACAGAACAGTTAATATCCAAATATTAATACCAGCAACACACAGATCAGATGATTTATAAATGCTTTTAGTAGCAGGTCATCATCATTTTTCCAATACTTTGTTATTTAGCTTTTTTACATGTCTTTTCTGATTCATAAAAGCAAAATATGTGTTAAAAGTCAATGAAAAATGTTTGTTCATATTTGAAATGAGTGCTTATTATTTTCAGTTTCTATCCCACACAGACAGTTATGGCTTTTTCATGTGAAAAGATAAATGACCTTTCACATTAAATGATAGTCATGAACAATCAAGGCATGCTATCAAATGGCATCAACACAAATTGACAAACTACACTTGAAGAGGCACATCTGTCAATGATATAAGTGCATACAACTGCAGAAAATATTGTAGCTTTAATATTTTATTAAATAAAATGTCTACATAAATGGTATATGAAAAATGTATTTTTGTAAAGAATTGGGTAATTCTATTAATGCAAATTCTCAGGAATATTTTACGACATTATCTGCATCTGCACATATAATAAATACAGGTAACAAAGTCGAGGAAGGAAATATCTTTTTTAGAATATAGGTGCAAGAAAAGAGCTATGAGTTGAATGGTTGAAGATTTAGAAGTAAAAATATTATATTACAGAAAGTGTAGAAGATAGGTAGAACCCTTCCATTGAAGGGTTAAGGATAGACATGGTAGAGGACACTTATAAATGCCTGGGATACATATAAGGATATCTTATGTAGTTTTTAACAGATGACCATGATCAAATGTTTTCTATATGGTAGTTTAACAAAGGGCCTCATTCTAATGATAGCTGTGGGAGCTGCGTGGCCGCAAGCTACTTCCCTATTCTAATCCCCTACGTCCGACAGCTCCGGTCGGCTTGTGGCCAGCGCCCTGCTTTCCCTTGCGGCCACCCCCGCCGCAGCTTGCTGCAGGGAAAGCCTTTGATGTCGCTCGGCCGCATGAAAACCCACAACCCTATTCAAATGCTCCGATAACCCCTCCGCCAACCCCTCAAAACAATTAAAAACACCCGCAGCTTACTTGTACCCTGGAGCCGTTGCAAGGGCTGCGAAACCCATGCGGCTGCTCCAATTAAGCCCCAAGTGGCTGCAGGCCTACAGTGTCCCTAAATCACCCCTATAATGCAGGGGGCCGATCAAGAACCCCTGCAATGTGCACACACTAACCCTTGCTGCGGCGGTCCAATCGGACCCCTGAAGTCCCCCTACATTAGCCACTTGCCTTGCTGCAGGGGTCCCGATCTGGACCCCCCGCAGCACCTACGACATTTTAAATTTCCCACTGAAGGCTTGAATTCAAAATTGCAGGGTTTGAATTTCCCTCTGTGGGCCCTTAAGGGGCCCGCGGCACACTAATGGTTACCCCCAAGCAGCAGGGGTACTAGAAGTACACCCTCTGGCACCTAAAATTAACCCCATCACTCATGGGGGTCAATATAGACCCCCATGAGACTAAAATTAATCCCCTCTATCCAATAGGGGTCTATATGGACCCCCTATAGGACACTATTAACCCCTAGGTTAACCCCATAAGTGTCATTGGGTCCTCCATGACCCTCATGAAAAAGTATAAGCACTACACCACACTATTAACTCTAACTATAACCCATTAACCCCTTAACCCTAACTATACCCCATTAACCCATACTAAATGCTATCTAACCCTAACTGGGCCTATCTAACCTTAACTGGGCATATTTAATTCCTTCTAGGCCTATTTAACCCCATCTCTAACGGGGGTCTATATAGACCCCATAAACTTCTATTTAACCTCATCAGTCCCATAAGGGTCTATGAATACCCTTTTTTGTAGTGGTAATGTTCTTTTTTTATGTTGTGTAATTAGTGGGGTGTGGGGGTTAATAGGGATTAGGTAGGTAGGGGTTAATAGGTTAGGTTAGAGTGGAGTTAGTTTAGATTTAGTAGTTTATTGGGGGGCAATAGTGTAGTGTTTGTACTGAGTGTGATGAGGGTCCTGGAGAACCCTCATGGCACTTATGGGGTTAATATTAGAGTTTTAATTGTCCCATGAGGGTCTTCATAGACCCTTATGGGGCTGATTGTGTTAAAGAGAGGCTTACGGGGGTCTGTATAGAACCCCATAAGTGATGGGGTTAAATAGGCTTGGATGGGGTTTGATAGACTAAGATGGGGTTACTTAGGCATAGATTGGGTTAAATAGGGCCAGATAGGGTTATTAGGAACAGTTAGAGTTAAATAGGCACTGTTAGGGTTACACAGGGCCAGTTAGGGTTAAATAGGTCTAGAAGGGGTTAAATAGCCCAAGTTAGGGTTAAATAGGGATAATTGGGGTTAAATGGGCCCAGTTAGGGTTAAATAGGCCTATCTGACCCCAACTGGGCCTATCTGTCTTGCGATCTGCCGTAGGAAGGGGTGTGTTGCGGCCCCTTACCTTTGAATAGCAAAGTAGCTAAAGGTGCCGTAGCACCTAGTAAGGGATTACAGCGATGCGGCCATCATTAGAATGAGGCCCTAAGATTGGTAATGGGCAATATTATGTTAGAAAGCTAAATAAAAAATAACAAATAAGTACAAACTTTACAATGAATTTATTCTAAAACATCTTGAATGATGCATTGTTGTTGCACATGATATTTTTGGGCCCTAAATGCATTACTTACATTTAGAAGCTATAAACAAACTCGTTGATCTTTCTTCTTTATTTAGGATATAAATTAACCAGCATCACATCAGCAATCTCCGTAAATATTTTTATTTCCCTTATTGTGCCATTGTGTCTGGTATTGGTATAAGAATGGTTTGACAATTATAAGAACGTCATGCTTGCCACAAGTGCAGAGATAGGAACTCGCTGGTCTGTGGTGGTGAATGGAGGACCCTAGTGCGAGATAATTTGGGGGGCTCACTTGTAACTTCTCTATACAATGTAGGTGCCCCTAGAGGTAAAAAAAAAAAGCTAAATATATGTTCATAGACATATTACCCTGGAGGTATAAAATAAATTATCTGCCCTTCTCCCCTAATAGGAGTCTCCTTTACCCCACGCTGCCGGTAGCAATAAGCCCCTGTTGTGTTGTGGGCCCCAATGACTTGTACCTGCTGCCTGACAGTCAGCCTCATTAAATTGGCGCTACGTTGTAAAACGTAGCCCGTAACTCAAGATTTACTTGTTACTGCAATTACTGTATTAGCACGCACGGCTGCCGAAAATAGACTACGAATTGAACTATGTTGAACTTTGCGCACGCAAATGCTTTGATCTGTCATGCCCGTAACCGCTACTTGCTCAATTCAGCTATTAAATTGCAACGTGGTCACTCGCGAGCAAGCACGTAACACGTAAATGGAGCCCAGAGGCCAACATGTGTTTGAGAGCACCCGCAAGGGGGGTAAAGTCCAATACGTAGCACTTGTAATGCAAATAACAACACTCTACTGTACATTTATTATAAGGGAAAGTGATGTTAGGTCTTAGAATTAATAGCACAACATTTTCAAGCCCGCAAATTGGCCCCGAAAAATACTTTATTTCATGTTCTTATTTTCTGTTATATCGATCCCTGCAATCAATGTGTTAAGACATATACTGTACAGTGCCTTGCAAAAATATTCACCTCCTTGATTTTTTCCCTTTTTTGTTACATTACAGCCTTAAGCTCAATGTTTTGTTAATCTGAATGATATGTGTTGGATCAGAACACAATAGTCTAAGTTGGTGAAGTGGAATGAGAAAAATATATACATAAAACTATTGTTTAGAAATAGAAAAAAGAAAATTGTCATGTGCGTATGTATTCACCCCCTTTGTTATGAAGCCCATAAAAAGCTCTGGTGCAACCAATTACCTTCAGAAGTCCCATAATTAGTGAAATGATGTCCACCTGTGTGCAATATAAGTGTCACATGATCTGTCATTACATATACACACCTTTTTTGAAAGGCCCCAGAGGCTGCAACACCTTAGCAAGAGGCACCACTAACCAAACACTGCCATGAAGACCAAGAAACTCTCCAAACAAGTAAGGGACAATGTTGTTGAGAAGTACAAGTCAGGGTTAGGTTATAAAAAAATATCCAAATCTTTGATGATCGCCATGAGCACCATCAAATCTGTCATAAACAAATGGAAAGAACATGGCACAACAGCAAACCTGCCAAGAGACGGCCGCCCACCAAAACTCATGGATCGGGCAAGGAGGGCATTAATCAGAGAGGCAGCACAGAGACCTAAGGAGGAGCTGCAGAGTTCCACAGCAGAGACTGGAGTATCTGTACATAGGATGACAATAAGCCGTACGCTCCATAGAGTTGGGCTTTATGGCAGAGTGGCCAGAAGAAAGCCATTACTTTCAGCAAAAAACAAAATGGCACGTTTTGAGTTTGCAAAAAGGCATGTGGGAGACTCCCAAAATGTATGGAGGAAGATGCTCTGGTCTGATGAGACTAAAATTGAACTTTTCAGCCATCAAAGAAAACACTATGGGCCTCATTCAATTGCGATTTGGCCAATAGAATAGGGCTCTATTTAAGCACAGAGCATATTTTTTTACAGAAGTTTTTAGTTAGTGAGACCTGGCTTTTCGATAGAAGATTAGTAACTAAAAACTTCTGTAAAAAAAATATGCTCTGTGCTTATATATAGCCCTATTCAATTGGCCACATCACAATTGAATAAGGCCCTATGTCTGGTGCAAACCCAAACACATCACGTCACCCAAAGAACACCATCTGGGACCGGGACTGGGAAACTGGTCAGAGTTGAGGGAAAGATGGATGGTGCTAAATACAGGGATATTCTTGAGCAAAACCTGTACCACTCTGTGTGTGATTTGAGGCTAGGACGGAGGTTCACCTTCCAGCAGGACAATGACCCCAAACACCCTGCTAAAGCAACACTTGGGGGGTTTAAGGGGAAACATGTAAATGTGTTGGAATGGCCTAGTCACAGCCCAGACCTCAATCCAATAGAAAATCTGTGGTCAGACGTAAAGATTGCTGTCCACAAGCGCAAACCATCCAACTTGAAGGAGCTGGAGCAGTTTTGCAAGGAGGAATGGGCAAGTATCCCAGTGGTAAGATGTGGCAAGTTCATAGAGACTTATCCAAAGCGACTTGGAGCTGTGATTGCCGCAAAAGGTGGCTCTACAAAGTATTGACTTTAGGGGGGTGAATAGTTATGCACATTGACTTTTTATGTTATTTTGTCCTATTTGTTGTTTGCTTCACAAGAAAAAAAAAAGACCTCTTCAAAGTTGTCGGCATGTTCTGTAAATTAAATAATGCAAATCCTCAAACAATCCATGTTAATTCCATGTTGTGAGGCAACAAGACACGAAAGATGCCAAGGGGGTGAATACTTGTGCAAGGCACTGTAACGCGCATGTAATAGAATAACATATTTATTGCTTTATTATAATTGCATTATGACTGGAATGTGAGGCCAAGCCCAAACTATATTTGAAGCACGTAGGACGTAGGAAATCTCCCCTCCCCTTTTTTCAGTGACATAACCCTAACAATCTCTTTTTCCATTGGCTCCATCTGAACCCTAACTACGTAATTGCTTAATTGTTTGCATTCGAGCACGCAACCCTGGTGAACTGCTTTACGAAATAGCCTATCTCGCTCGTAGCCAATGCTAATTTAATAGCAACGTAAGTAGGGCAAATTTCTACACTGCAGCCGCTGCGAGACTCATGTTTATCACCAAAATTGTTGCTACTGCCAATTAGATACATGCTATCACGGTTTACTTCGCCCAGTGCTATGAAATCATCACTGCCGCTGTGACACATGGCAGAAGTGGTTACATTGCTGCAATCTCCTCCTCTGTTTCGCTAAATCTATTTGCCGTAGATACAGCTTCCCACCAGCACTATTGCAGCTGAACAGACTAAAGACACACGGTCACAGAGGAGAAATTAAAAAAAGAAGCTTTTTTTTTTATTTTTATTTTTTTATAAATGTTTGGATCTTTCCTGTTCGCTGCCCATGCGCTGTGGCTGCCATCGGAGACAGGGTAATGCGGCCGAGGGGTCCGTGAACTTATTCCCAGAGCAAAGCTTATAATGTGCCAGTACCTGAACCCTAATGCTCCTAACCCTAATACCTAATACTAACACCTAACCCCCCTCACCATAATACCTAACCCTAACACCCCTGGCCCTAACACTAAAGCATCAGAAAATCAGGGACCCAGCGGGCCAGGCCACCTAGTGGCCGATGGCTGGCACTGTGCACAGGCAGCCAACAGGAAAATTCCAAACGTTTAAGTGTATTCTATTGACTAAAGCCCGCAAATGCAAACCTGAAGCCTGAATTCGTAAACCCTGCCTTTTTAAGTCTGATTTCAGGGGGCATGATCATGTGTAATTTTAATTCTTAGACACAGTGAATGGGACCGTCATCATTATGTCAGTAAAACATAGAAGTTAGACGTAATCTGCAATCGGAGGCTACAAATCATTAGTGCCAATAAGTGATATGTGCCGATCGGGCTCACAATCTAGCAATCTATAAAATACATTCGATCATCTGTTTTAGTCCATGTGGATTTCATGATATGTATTATGCCATCAGTCTTAATTACATATTTGTGGGTTTAAGACTGTTGTTCAATTAATTCTAATGCCTTTCCATGCTTCTTTTAAAGTACAGTATTGTGTGTTTAATTGCTGTTATAGCTCTAATAAGCTTCCTTGTGAGTCTTATTTAGTACTCATAATATTTTTGATGGCAAATTAATACTTTTTTCCGTTGCAGCTCCGACTTTAAGCCTGATTTGGTTAGAAGCCCGCAACTCGCGGTATACATGCCATATGTCTGCGGGCTTGCTGTGGGCTTGAACTCTGCTATTCAATTGAACAAGACCGCAAGTTATGGGCTGAAACCGTAAACCACCTACGGGATGTAAAAAATCTAATTCTGCTGCCTCAAATCCTTTGTTCTGTTGAGCCCATAGCTGTTACGTTTCAATCACGCTATTAAATTGCTACAAATCTACTGGTGTTCAAGCCCATAACCCGAAAATGGAGCCCAAAAGCCAACGGGTACTAGAGCGGTCCAGCAAGGGGGTTAAAGTCCTATCCGTAGCACTGAAAATGCAAATATACACACACTACTGTACTTAAAATTAAAGGGAAAGTGATGTTTGGTATTAAAATTTAATCGCACAGCATTCTCAAGCTCGCAAATCTGCAATATAAAATACATTTAATAAAGATCTGTGTTATATCGATCCCGGCAATCAATGTGTTAATACATATAATGGAACTCGCATGGACTTGAATATCATATTTACTGACTTATTAATATTACATTATTTCTGGAATGTGGGTCATGATCCCTGCACGTAGCACCTTTGGCGCTCCTTGCGAGCGTCTCTTCCCATCTACTTTACCATTCATTACAGGCCTCTGCAACCTACAAGTTTTGTGCTTGGGAATGCCATGTGTCTCTTTCCACCATCTCCCCCTGTCCCTTCCCTGTGTGTTTCTCCTCTGTGTGTCTGCTGAATGTTTGCGTGCCGTTTGGTTTTATTTTTAAAGTCCTGCGTGCCTGGCGTTGTTGGTGTAAGTGTTACTGTCTTTGCCTTCATGTATTTTCTAAGTCCCGCATGCCTGGCCTTGCTGAGCCTTGTTTTCATCCTGTTTCAGAATTTTTTTCGGCCGCCATTTTTTTTTCCCGCTTCGCAATTTTCAGTCGTTAAAAAATACAAATTATGCCTCAAATTAACTTGCAACCTCACTCACAGGCTCTCTGGGTCTCCCCCTGTGCTGTGTGTAAATTGATTTGAGGCATATTTGTGTGTTTTTGTCGTCTTTTCCAGTTCAGTGGTTCGGCTGTTAAAGTTGTATTTTTGTGATCTCTGCAGTCCATCATACGGGCTGTAATTTTGCTTCTGACGCAAAGTCCAGGGGCCTCGTGATGAGGCCTCATTACAGCGTTCCCACGTGTCCCCTGAGGAGTGCCAGCTAAGTCCCCCGTGTCCACCCCTGCAATCAGCGCAGCTAGCCTCGCTTTGCAAGGTTTGAAAAGCGTGATGACAACTCGCAGTATGCCAACTATATATGTGATATTTATATATATATATATATATATATATATATATATATATATATCACATATTATAATTGTCCTGCTACGAGTCGTCGTCATGCTGTTTGCGTGGTCCGTACGAATAGCGGGCTTAGCGATGAGTGCCGCAGGCGCTCATCGCCCGGCGAGCCTCACGAAGCGAGGCGAGCCGTTAACCCGTAGAACTTTAGCGGGCTTAGTGATGAGCGCCGCAGGCGCTCATCGCCCGCCGAGCCGTTAAATTGTTGCACTTTGGCAATGAGCGCCGCAGGCGCTCATTGCAGGCGAGCCTCGCGTAGCGAGGCGAGCCGTTAAAACGTAGTAAAAAAATACGGCCGCAAACCGCCTATCATAAAAATAAAAATTAACAATAACTACACACACCACATACATAAAAACCTAACCGATAGCAAGAGGGAGCATCCACGACCTGCAGAAAGCGAGTTACACATTGATTTACCTTAAAATAAAAAAATGTAAACACAAAAAAAAAAATAAGCGACAGAAAAAGTGGCGGCCGAAAAAAATGAAAACGAGGCTACAGCACTCTGAGCACGAAAAAGACTTACGGTTAATCCCTGAAGGCGTAGACACATTACGGATAATCCGTGACGGCGTATAAGACACATTACGACATCGCAAAAATCGGACGCAACCCGCGGACAAGAAAAAAGATAAAACACACTAAATACACAGAACCCATAAATAAAAAGGTTACCGACAGCAAGAGGAAGCATCCTGGACCTCAAAACAAAAACTATCGCCTTCATTTAAAGCAAAATAAAAGAGTTTAGACACTTTAAAAAAAATAAGCGAGAGAAAAAATGTCGGCCGAACAAAACGAAAACGAGGCTACAGCACTATAGCCACGGAAAACACTTACGGAAAATCCGATAAGACGCACACCACACATTTCCGGATTAACACGGAGTTCCCGCCTTTGTCTCGCGTAGACTCCGATTTCCCGCCTTTGCCTCGCGCCGACTACGATTTCCCGCCTTTGCCTCGCGCCGACTACGATTTCCCGCCTTTGTCTCGCGCCAACTCCGATTTCCCGCCGAAAACAACACATTGGTCTCGAGCAACAGCGTATTTCCCGCCGAAAACAATGCATTTCGCTCGCGCACCCGTATTTCCCGCCGAAAACAATGCATTTGGCTCGCGCAAAAACCTATATATAGGGCACAATTGACACATTACTGACACCTTTTCCTGAGGTGATGACAGTGTGACTGGACATTTTCGGATGCTGGAAAATCGAAAGAGATTGATAGCTCTTCAGGATACTGATTCAGGAACATTGAATTACAAAAGGTACATTTTAAGAAGTATCATTAATTAATTACTATATTATTAGTTACTTAATAAGGACAATTATGCACATTAAATTAATAATTGGTTATGTATTGTGCATTAATTATTAATGTACATTACATTGAATTATTAATTAATAATGTACATTAAATTAATAATTAATTGATTATATATTGTGCTTAAATGTGTGAAACATTGTAAATAATATTCATAATGTATTTTATTTAATTAAGAATTAATAATCAATAAAATATAACCAATTAACTATTAAATTAATGTACATTATTTCATTAACAGAAATATAATATTGAGCTTAACTGTGTGAAACAATTGACAATACTATTGATAATGTACATTAAATAATTAATGAATTAAGCATTAATATAAAAGTGAGTTTGCGTTTAAGAATGTCCATAAAAAAGAAACACATTTATTCATGAATTAATAAATAATGTACATTAAATTTAATTATTAATTAATAATGTACATTCTATTACAAATTAATTGGTTATATATTGTGCATTAATTAATTGTAGATTACATTACTAATTAATTGGATATTGTAATTACCTGTGTAAAAGAATTGTAAATAACGTTTATAATGTACTTTCTACAATTAATTAATTATTACTAAACAGTAATATCAAAAATGTTAGCGTTTAAGAATGTGCAGAAAACAAACACATTGATTCATTAATTAAGAATGTACATGATTTTAATAATTTAATTCTCAGATAGACTCATGTTTATGTTTTCAGTTTAAATTTAATTAATAATGTACATTAAATTAATAATTGCTTATATATTCTGCATTAATTAATAATGTACATTAAATATAATTATTAATTAATAATGTATATTACATTAGTAATTAATTCGTTAGATATTGTGCTTACCTGTGTGAAAGAATTAAAAATAACATTCATAATGCACTTTATTTAATGAATTAATTATTAATAATGAGTAATATCAAAAACAGTTTTGTATTAGATTACTATAGGAACATATTAAAGAATTTGCTTTCAGGTTTTTAAGGAATAAAAATATATGTCTCTTGATTGATGTTTATTTCATGATATGGGTGAAGTGAAATAATACAAAGATTCTAAAATTTAAATTACAGATTATTGATCAAGGAAAGTGAATAAACACACAGTGTGACGTTTGCAGCCTTTGAACAACATCAAGACCGTCTTTGCAGGTAAATATTTAATTTGGTCCTGACACATCAAAACAGCATATGTTAAAAAATGTTATGGAAAGTTGAATAGACAATACGAAGCAATACAAACATTTAACAAAACGAAGAAGCACTTGCCAAAAAAAAAAAAAAAAATGTATGCAGTGAAGTGAATCAAGAAGGATTTAAAATGAATTGAAAGATGAATAATTGATATAATAAATATATATGTCCAGTTATTACCAATTTAATATATGTCAATAAAATACTTTGAAAAATGGTTTCTTTTATTTCATTGGAAACAAGGATAACGTTTATTCATCAACTTTAATGTAACAGTCCAAAAAGTAAAAAGACATATGTACACAAAAATAAGAAGAAAGACTAATTAATATTTATATTGACTATTACAGATTAAAAAATGGAAGATAATGGAGAAGACAAAATGGAACGCAAAAGAAGATTGGCAAGGGAAAGGAAGCAAAGGTGGAGAGATGCTCATACACCAGAAACTTCACAACGCTTGAGAGAAGAAGATCAACAGAGACTTTTAAATAAAAAAAAGATTGCTAAGAAAGCCAAAAGTGAGTCTGTTGGGCCTTGCAAAAAAAGGAAAAGTAAAAAAAAACATCTATGTGAACCAGTGTCTAATGATTCTATTGTGCAGAATGACTTAAATGTAGACACACATGACAACAATGTACATATAGAAAGTGGGTTTGATATATATGTGGAAAAAATGCATGACAATGTGTTCAATACTGCAGTACATGTAGATACTCATTATTGTGGGTTACTTAATGTGCTTTGTCAGTTTTGTGGGGCCTATCATTTCATAAAGGAAAGACCTACTGATGGAAATTTCATTAGTTGCTGTCAGAAAGGAAAGGGGAAACTTCCACTAAGACATCCATTTCCATATTATTTAGAATGTATTATGAGTGATCCAACATTTCAAAATTATAATAATTTCAAACAAAACATCAGGTCTTATAACAGTGCAATTTCATTTGCTTCAATGGGTGCAACTTTAACAGAAAATGTACCAGGACATGGTCCTTATTGTTTCAGAGTTCAAGGTCAAATATACCACCGAACTTCACATTTACACCCACAAGAAGGAGAGCCAAGGAAATTTGCACAGTTGTATGTCTTGGATACGATGGAAGCTGTGGAACAAAGAATGACACTACCAGAAAATAGACAGTGTTTGCGCATAGTCTTTGAACAGCTGGATAAAATTATGCAAAACAACCCATATAGTAAAGCATACAAACAATTAGCACAGCTGGAAAAAGAACAACAGGAACATGCTGAAAGACATCTATTGCCTATACCAAGAGTAAATATGGTGTTAAAAAGAGATCGCAACACTGATCAAAGAAGATATAATTTACCGACAGTAAATGAGGTTGCTATGGTGTTTAAAAATGAGGATGGTGAACCACCTTTTCAGCGTGATATTAGAATATATCCACGCAATGAAGAACAACCATTTATCAACATCAATATATTAAGTTGTAATTTAGATCCAATGACATATCCCATTTTCTTTACAAATGGTGAACCTGGATGGGAACTAAAATTAAAATTGGAAACTTATCCCAATACTAAACTTCGAATTAGATCTAATATTTCAATGCTGGAATATAAAGTTGCACAAACTGCTATCCGTGACTGCTTTAATCCAATTTTACATGGAGGCAAACTCACTCAACAATGGATTATTGATTCATATCTACAAGTTGAAGCCAATAATTTAAATTTCATTAAATTTCAACAAAATAAATTACGAGTTGAACAGTATTGTGGATTAATGGATTACGTGGCTGAAATAGCTGCAAACAGAGACATTCCAGCTGGAAGAGCAATTATTTTGCCATCAACTTTCCAAGGATCTCCTCGCAATATGCGAGAAAGGTATAATGATGCCATGGCTATTGTCACAAAATTTGGAAAACCAGATTTATTTATTACATTCACATGTAATCCACAATGGCCAGAGATCAAGGAAAATTTGTATTTGGGACAAACTACATCTGACCGACCAGATTTAGTGGCAAGAGTATTTAAAATCAAACTGAATTCATTAATACATGATATCACTAAAGCAAAATTATTTGGACAATGTATGGCATTTGTTTACACTATTGAATTTCAAAAGAGAGGACTGCCACATGCTCACATACTTTTAATACTGCAGGAAAAAGATAAGTTGAAAACTGCAGAGAGAGTGGATTCAGTCATTTCTGCCGAATTGCCAGACCAAGAAAAATATACAAAACTTTGGGAGATTGTTACACATAGAATGATTCATGGCCCATGTGGAGAGATGAATCCTAATTCACCATGTATGGAAAATAAAAAATGTACAAAAGAATTCCCAAAACAATTTCAAATGCAAACTTATGCTAATTGTGATGGATATCCTTTGTATAAAAGAACACAAGGAGAAACAGCTATTATCCGGGGCCAAAAGGTTGATAATAGATTTGTTGTTCCATACAATCCACATTTGCTCATCAAGTACAATGCACACATCAATGTAGAAGCTTGCACTTCGATTAAATCAATTAAGTATGTGTATAAATATATATACAAAGGATATGACGCAGCTACTGTTGTTGTACAAGGTGCTGTAAATGAAAACGAAAATCCAATTGTACACGATGAACTATCAAATTATTTAGATGCTCGCTATGTTAGTGCTCCTGAAGCAATGTGGCGCCTTTTGAAATTTGAGATGCATGATCCGTCACATGCTATCTATCGCTTAGCTGTACATTTGCCTCAAAGTCAGATGGTTTGCTTTACTCAAGGAAATGAAAGACTTGCATTATGTCAAAGTGAAGACAGAGATACCACACTTATAGCATGGTTTAAATTAAACTGTCAGGATACGCAGGCCAGACAATTTTTATACATAGAGATACCATATTACTATGTATTTGTAAATGGTCAATGGAAAGAACGAAGAAGAGATGCACAAAAAATTATACCACGCATTTATACCGTCAGTCCAAGGGATATTGAACGTTTCAGCTTAAGATTACTTCTGCTACATGTTCCCGGTGCACAGAGTTTTGAGCATTTACGTACAGTCAATGACATAGTTTATGATACATTCCTATTAGCTGCAAGACAGCAAAATTTCATAGCTGATGATACAGAATGGGAGAGGTGTCTGGAAGAAGCAGCGCTATGTCAAATGCCAAAGCAAATGAGACAACAATTTGCATTCATATGCATATTTTGCAATGTACCTGATGCTTTCACTTTGTGGGAAACATTTAAATTAAACATGTCAGAAGACTTCTTGAAACGTTACAGAGAACCAATCGCTCTGTTAAAAACATTGTTGGAAATTCAAGAAATATTGTTTGCTCATGGATTAAATTGTTCAAGTTTTAATTTACCGGATCCAGGACTTATAGATGACATTAATTTTGATGATTATGACACTGAGCTACAAAAACAAAAAACACAAGAAAAACTGGCAACATTAAATACTAAACAGTTAGAAGCATTTCAGGCCATCACAAATGCTACAGATGATGAAATGGTCAAAGACCGGTATTTCTATCTAGACGGCCCAGGTGGATCTGGAAAAACTTATCTTTACAATTGTTTGATGAGTTATATTCGATCACACAGTCAGATAGCTATGCCATTTGCAACAACTGGAATTGCTGATCTTTTGTTAGATGGTGGTAGAACTGTTCATAGTGGATTTAAGCTGCCAGTTCCCATTTTTGAAACATCAGTGTCAGATATTCGACTCAATTCTATACAAGCAAAAAAATTTAAACTAACGAAACTAATTATCATAGATGAGGCAACAATGATGTCATGTCACGCACTGCAATGTATTGACAGATTCTTAAAAGAAGTGATGGATAATAAGTTGCCATTTGGTGGAAAGGTGATGCTGTTAGGAGGAGATTTTCGGCAAACATTACCTGTTGTGCCACACGGAAATAGAACAGAGATCATTGAAACGTGTATCAAGACCAGTAAACTGTGGCAAATATTTACACATCTCAAATTAGAATTAAATATGAGATCTGAAGGCCAAAATGAATTCAATGATTGGCTTATTAAAATAGGAGAAGGAAAACATCCAGAAATACAGCATTTACCAAATGATACTATTGAAATTCCATCAGAAATGGTTTGCAACGAATCACTGATATCAGCCATATTTCTAAACACTCTTAATAACGAGGATTACTCAGACATTGCAAACAAAGTGATATTAACATCAAAAAATATCGATGCCTTGAATGTAAATAATGAAATTTTAAAATACATCAATGCACCACAGAAGAATTATTACAGTGCAGATTCAGTTCTGGCTGATGATAAAGAGAGTGAATCGAATTTTAGTATCGAATTTATTAATTCCTTAACACCATCTGGAATGCCACCACATATTTTACAATTGAAAAAAGGTGCAATTGTCATGTTATTGCGAAATATGAATCCAAAAAAAGGACTTTGTAATGGCACCAGATTAATTGTGCATGAGTTAAAAGATCATTTTATACATGCAGAAATTATAACTGGGACCCATAGAGGTGACCGAGTTTTTATACCAAGAATTGATTTAGCTCCAAGTGAGAGTGGTTTGCCTTTTGTCCTTCAAAGGAGACAGTTTCCAGTTATCATGGCATTTGCCATGACCATCAATAAATCACAAGGCCAAACTTTTAAGTCTGTTGGGATTTTTTTAAAGGAACCAGTTTTTGCACATGGACAACTCTATGTTGCTTTTTCAAGGTGCACCAATCCAAACGAAATTAAAGTGACTGTTGACGAAAATGAAAGTCAGGGTCATTTATTAGACGATGGATGCGTTTACACAAAAAACATTGTGTACTATGAGGTGTTGTAAACATAGAGTAGAGTAGTTTCATTTCTATGACAACATTTTAAGGTACTCAATATTATTGCACAAAAACAACATTTCAAGAACAAACTATATACAATGGACAAAAAAATCCATAGAGAACAGTGGTTTGACTTCCAGTACAAAATGTAAGTACTCTGGGACTCTTTAAATAGGGGACCACTATTTCACTTTGGAAACTCTATGTGATATTTGCATAAAAGACAAACAGAAAATAAAAAAAAAACTTAAACATCCTTAAACATATTCAAATGGGTTACAAGTTTCATGTTCATATGATTGGTCCCACAAAAAAAAAGTTTAAAAACTGTTTGTTAAAGAGATATGTTATAGGCAAACATGTATTGTTACTATATAGTTGAACCATTTCATAAGATTTGGAAAAGTATTGATTCAGGGAGTAATCCGATCGCCAGTTAATGGGGTCAGGAAGGAATTAATTTTTTTCCCTCTAAGATACAATTGCAAAAGTTTGAATGGGGGGTTTTATTGTTTGCCTTCCTCTGAATTCAATGTTAATTTAGTTTAACGAGAGTTTAACAAAAATGTTACAAATAAAAAAAAAATGTTATTTGTAAAAAAATGTACTTACTCTAAGTTAATATAGTCTGCAGTTACTAAGTGATAAATATCTATTTAAAAGTGTTAGTATTGTTAAAAGAAGGTTGAAAGATTGTATAATATACAAGTTGCCTGTTACAAAATTTCATGTTACACTTTACAATATGTATGCATTAAAAAGTACAATATGTATGCATTAAAAGTAAGATATTATTATATTGTTTTTAAAAAAAAAAATGATTATGAAATATAAGTTGAAAGTTACAAAAAATAAAAAGTTAAAAAAAGAAATGTGTATTTCTTTTTAGAAACAAAAAAGGGACAAATGTAGTAGACTCATTTTGTGTTGCAAATAAATTTCACAACATTTAAATTTTATTGACCGTCATTTTTTGACGGGCAAGTCTCTAGTATATATATATATATATATATACATAAATAAAAATATTATAATATAAGTTATGAGTCAAAGTTTCATGGGAAAGACATACTGCTCCATTATGCATGATTACGTTTAAGTTTGCTATTTTTTGTGTCCCCTATCCATCCCCTCCAGTTCCTATGCCTCTGCTACCTGGTACAAAAAATAGTGATTTAAAACACTGACGTGGTTAGTATTGTATTGACCATAGATCTATGTAGCCAAAGAGTCGTCATTGTTGTAATCTTATCTTTACTATGGTGGAAAGTTTGCTTATTACTATGTTCCAAAATCTTTTTATTCTCCCACAATTTATAGATTATGTTTTAGAGTGATTACAGCAGTGTGGCACTTTGGACAGGATGTTTGATATTTCTCAGGAGTTTGTTCTTATGCCCTAGGATAATATGATCAGTGCATGGTAATCAGTTGTATCTGCTGTAGAGTAGCATCTGGTGCTGCGTGTCTGATTGTAGTGGATCCTTCTAGAATCTGAAGAGATCCTTCAATCTGTGGACTATCCCAGCTGGTAACTATGGGAGTCCATGGCCTCCATTCAATTTCAAGCCCTCAGTTGACTTCATACCAACCAGAAGTCTGGGGGCTTGAAAATTGCAACAGTTACAGAGCAGTTCAATTGAACAAGCCCGCAGCTACCTGTCCGAAAGCCTAAACTGTAAACCATGAACCCGTAAGTAGCATTTCAGAGCATGATCACGATCAATTAAGCAAGGCCGTAACTAGCGATTTTAGAAACATCCAATAGTAGATGAGACGCTCATCATGACGTCCTTAAACATGGAGGTTAAACATCAATCAATTAGCGTTTAGATATGCAATCTGACTTGCAATCCGTCAATGTACAAAATAATAAAAATGAATGGTGCTACTGTTTTAGTCCATGTGGGTGGCCTGATATGTGTTAACTCCTTGATTACCGAGATTGATATAACACGGAAATAAAACGTAAACAAAACATTTTTTGACTGCTGATTTGCGAGCTTGAGACTGTTGTGCAATTAATTCTAATGTCTTTCATCATTTTCCTTGTCTTTTAAAGTGCAGTATTTATGTTTTAATTGCATTTACAGTGCTACGAACAAGTATTTTACCCCCTTGCGAGTCCTATCTGGTATTCGTAGGATTTTCTTCTACATTTGCCATTTACAGGTGTGAAAACAATTGCGGGCTTGAGGAATTGTAGCAATTGAATAGATATTTTCAATTGTAACATTTACGGGCTTGAAAGATCGAAGGCTTAGCTGGGTTGGAGTTACGGTTTTGACAACCGTAGGGATTTTCAGCCTGTAACCCGCAAACTGATTGTGGGTAGCGAAAATACGCCAATTGAACAGCACATTATTTTACCGGCTCCATTAGGGGCTCCAGTAACTACAATTTGCTAGGCTGAGCGGAGGCCATGTATTTATTATCCTGGTTTCACCCAATTTGACAGATTTTTTTTTCTTTTTGTATATTGTATACCTTTGCTGGTTTCATGCAAGATATGGGGTTTCTGACCCAAAATTATTAAATTTGAGTTGTTTTTTGGAGGTGTGTACCTCTTTATTTATTTTGCGCAATCAGAATGTCTCCAAAGAAGCAAATTCCTTTTCAGTTTCTAACAGCCTTATTAAATTGCGATTCGGCCAATTGAATAGGGCTCAATATAAGCACAGAGCATATTGTTTTCACAGAAGTCTTTAGTTAGTGATCTTCTATCCAAAAGCAAGGTCTTCACCAACTAAAAACTTCTGTAAATAAAATGATGCTGTGTGCTTAAATAAATAGAGCCCTTTTCAATTTGCCGAATCACAATTTAATAAGGCTGCAAATGTCAAAACATTGATCAGTTCTACCGGCTGAAAATGTGGGATTTCCTGAAATAGGAAGATACGTAAAATCATTTTTATGCCATTTGATTATCTTATTAAGGGTGAATTAGGCTTTAAGTACATCTCAGAACAATACATTGTTTTATGGTTATGTCTGGGTAATTCAGTTAGAACAAGTAGGAAGGGTAATAAAATATTTCTGAGATTAGCAATGTCTAGGCTTGGTTCTGTTTATGTAGAAGTGCTGTGGATCCAATCACTTATTTATCTAAGAAGGTATGCCATGTTAAACTGTCTTGTATTCTATAAATGTAAGACTCCTTTCTCATATATATATATATATATATATATATATATATATATATATATATATATATATATATATATATATAAAACCAATAATACATTAATAAGCCTAATGTCTAAAAGGCGGGGACATGCAAATGAGAATACAATGTACCTCACCCTTTTAATCCAAAAATAGCAACTTTATACATTGCTCCCTTAAAGCATATGCCCGCTGTATTAAACAGCTTTTAAGCAAAGCATCGGGTTGGATTTTGAGTACACAAGTGATTCTTGGTTTGTGTAAAATCCAACCCGGGGCTTATTAATGTATTATTCGTTTTCTGTACTTTGTACAGTGGAGCTTTTCTCACTCTTGTGCTCACCATACACTAAATGATTGTTGTGGAAAATATATATATATATATATATATATATATATATATATATATATATATATATACTGTGACCCTCATTCAATTGCAATTTGGCCAATTGAATAGGGCCCTAAATAAGCACATAACATATATTTTTTAAAGAAGTTGTTAGTTAGCAAACATCTATCCAAAAGAAAGGTTTTCACTAACTAAAAACGTCTTTAATAAAAATATGCTATGTGCTTCTTTAGGGCCCTATTCAATTGAACACATCGCAATTGAATGAGGCCCTGTGTGTGTGTGTATATGTGTATGTGTGTATATGTATATGTGTGTATATGTGTGTGTGTGTGTATATATATATATATATATATATATATATATATACAGGGGCGGCCCGTCCATTGGGGCGTCAGGGCAAACGCCCCCCCAAATATTTTCTTCACCCTGCAATAAAAAAAAACACAACAATGTATTAGTATAACCCAAAAACAAATAAATATAAGGTGTACATCATCATTTCAAGTCTAAATAGTATTAAAATGAATTAAAGTTAGAAAAGGGACACTGTCACTTTAAAATAACCCTTGCGCTACATTAACTAATGCTGTGTATCTATCTATCGCCCCCTGCCTGCACCCTGTGTGATCAAATTACAATAGTTACACTGTGTACACTAACCTTTAGACTCTTCTCTTCTCTTCAATGAGTCCTGGCCTGGCCCACTGACCGTTAATGCATGCCGCCCACCATCACAGTGACGATATGCATGGGCGGTCATAAATGTATCAATTAATAAATGACAGTCTTCCATCATTGACCAATCAATGATGGAAGGTTGTACAGTTACTAAGAGAACAATCTAAACCCACCCAGACCGTTAGCCCTGAGCGCCCGCCAGCAAATAGAGCCTCGAGTTTGATTTTGATTGACTGATACAGTCAATAAAACCACCAGTTCCCTGTCCCTTCCCCCTTTCTGTTTCCTGACCCTGGTCACGCTGAGACTGAGAGACCTCCCTGGCTGAATCTACTCATCTGCTCTGCCTGCCTAACACAGTAAGTCTACACCTGCCTCTGCCTGGCACCTGCCCCTGCCCCTGGCCAAACCAAAACCCCTAGTAGCCCCTAATAAAAGTTAGGGGTGACCAGTTACCCCCAGTCCCCCACTATGCCTGCCTGGCCTGCCAGTGACACCTACCCAGCCACCCACCAACTACCACCGACGACCCTAGGCCTACAATGCCTGGTGCCAGTGCCACCCCCAGCCATCACCCCCATGTGGCCTGTGCCACCCCCGATCAGGCCTGCCCTATGCTAGCCTAGCTATGCCATCATGCCACCACCGGATTACACCGATCACGGGATCGGGGTAGTCGGGTGGTGAGCGGGGTGGCACAGGCCCACATGGGGGTGATCGGATCACCCCCTTGATGAGGCCTGTGCCACCCCTGATGACCTCCATGTATGCCACCCTGCCCGAGGCCCGATCACCACCGGGCCCCCGGCACCACCCCGATGCGGCCTATGCTACCCCGGGTATTCGGGCAGTGAGCGGGGTTGACCAGGCCACATGGGGGTGGATGTTCACCCCCATGAGGCCTGTGCCACCCCTGGTCGTGGCCTATGGGCGACCGATGGGCGCCTGACCGTGACCGACCCCACCCTGGATGAACCATTAACCAACTACCTAACCCCCCCCCCCCCCCCCCTATTTTTATTCCATTTTTAGAAGTAACAGGCATGTATATGTGCATGTCACTTCTAAAGATAAAATAAAAATAAGGGAAGGGAAAAAAAAAATACAGTAACAACATTATTACAATTAATTTACACACAGTAAGCAAACACATTGTTAGTACAGTTAGTAACACAACACATCGTATACAAAAATAAACAGCTTTAAACAAACATTAATAAAAAATAAAATAAACAGCACATACACACATTGTTAGTACAGTTAGTAACACAACACATTGTATACAAAAATAAACAGCTTTAAACAAACATTAATAAAAAATAAAATAAACAACAGCACATACTTACCTGTAAAATTGACCCCTCCAGCGTTGGCCTTCTGTCCTCTCTGGATATAGTCATGATGAAAAATAAATAATCCATGTTGATTGAAGCCAATGATCAAAAATTAAATAATCCATGTTGATTGAAGCCAATGATCAAAAATAAAATAATCCATGTTGATTGAAGCCAATGATCAAAAATAATCCAATCTTGATTGAAGCCATTGTCCATCCATCCATTCTGGCCCATTGAAAGAGGCCTCCAAAAAAAAAAACCGACGCTCTAAAAAAAAAAAAACAACACACTAAAAAGAGCTCCTCCTACAAGGAGCCCCTCCCGCGATTAATTGTTTTTTTCCCACGGTCTGCTATATATACTAATTTTTGAAGGACTCTGATTGGCTGAAATTTTTGATTGACATCGATTTCAACCAATGAGAGTCTTTAAAAAATTAGCAAATCAGCAAGCAGGTATGGAAGCCTGTAAGGGTAAAAAAGGTTAGTGTGAACTTGTTTGACCCTGTATGTATTATACATATTACAGGGCTATTTTATGTGATATACATGTTACAGGATAATATCCTGTAACATGTATAGCCAAAAAATAGCACTGTAATATGTATAACAAATAAAGTGTAATAGAAATGCATGAACAATATAATATATCATGAAATAAAGAACATCAATTAATCAAATAATAAATATCAATTAATATATATTGTTGTATGTATATGTTTATGTATATTTATGTGTAATTTTTTATATATATATATATATATATATATATATATATATATATATATATATATATAAATTAATATCAAAATATCACAATAAATAAATATATATATATATATATATATATATATATATAACAATTTGATATATATATATATATATATATATTTATTTATTGTGATATATTGATATCAATTTTTATATATATATATATATATATATATATATATATATATATATATATATATATATATATATATATATATATATATATATTTTTTTTTTTTTGGGCCTATATGTTATTTAAGGTTTTTAAGGTACGGTTGGGGCCTATATGGTCCCAATTTGTTATTTAGGGTTTTTAAGGTGCGGTTGGGGCCTATATGGTCCCAATTTGTTATTTAGGGTTTTTAAGGTGCGGTTGGGGCCTATATGGTCCCAATTTGTTATTTAAGGTTTTTAAGGTACGGTTGGGGCCTATATGGTCCCAATTTGTTATTTAGGGTTTTTAAGGTACGGTTGGGGCCTATATGGTCCCAATTTGTTATTTAGGGTTTTTAAGGTGCGGTTGGGGCCTATATGGTCCCAATTTGTTATTTAAGGTTTTTAAGGTACGGTTGGGGCCTATATGGTCCCAATTTGTTATTTAGGGTTTTTAAGGTACGGTTGGGGCCTATATGGTCCCAATTTGTTATTTAGGGTTTTTAAGGTGCGGTTGGGGCCTATATGGTCCCAATTTGTTATTTAAGGTTTTTAAGGTGCGGTTGGGGCCTATATGGTCCCAATTTGTTATTTAGGGTTTTTAAGGTGCGGTTGGGGCCTATATGGTCCCAATTTGTTATTTAGGGTTTTTAAGGTGCGGTTGGGGCCTATATGGTCCCAATTTGTTATTTAGGGTTTTTAAGGTGCGGTTGGGGCCTATATGGTCCCAATTTGTTATTTAAGGTTTTTAAGGTACGGTTGGGGCCTATATGGTCCCAATTTGTTATTTAGGGTTTTTAAGGTACGGTTGGGGCCTATATGGTCCCAATTTGTTATTTAGGGTTTTTAAGGTGCGGTTGGGGCCTATATGGTCCCAATTTGTTATTTAGGGTTTTTAAGGTGCGGTTGGGGCCTATATGGTCACACTTGCTCTTTTAAGGTTTTAAACGTTACAGTTTGGGTCTTAAACGTTCTAATGTTTTTTTTTTTGTTTTCTATAACTTCCCAGGTGCAAACTATCTGTGGAATCAGATTTCTTTGGACTCGTTGGTTGACTTACTGGACGTGAATACCCCGAGAAGGAGCGTCAACTGTTGGTGAGTATATGGTCACACTTGGACTTTTAAGGTTTTAAAAGTTACGGTTTGGGTCTTGAGATTTCTAATGTTTTTTTTGTTGTTTTCTATCACCCCCCAGGTGCAAACTATCTGTGAAAGCAGATTTGTTTGGACTCGTTGGTTGACTTACTGGACGTGAATACCCCGAGAAGGATCGTGAACTGTTGGTGAGTATCATTGCCTTTAATTTTCTGTCCATGTGTATAGGTGCAAATTTGATGGTGATGTAGTCTTGTCACATGAGGGTTTGCAATCTGTAATGTATACCAATGAAATCAACACACTGTTATTTTTAAGTAATTTTGTGACATAATATAAATTAATATACCGTGATCTCTTTCTTTTATTGGTATCAATATCAGAAATGAATACTATTGACTCTCTACTTGTGAAGCCTTTCGCCACCCTAACCTATGAGGAGAAGGTGGAAGTAAAACGGTTAGGAGCTGACCAACCAGAGATAAATCTGCAGCAAATCGCAAGAGATAGAGGGAAGCAATATGTCCATAATTTCAATACTGAATGGTACAAGAAGAACGACTGGCTTTCTGGAAGCGTTTCTAGGAAGTCCTTATATTGTTTCCCATGCATCCTATTTGGTGGTGACGCTGCTTGGACCAAAACTGGAGTGACTGACGTCAAACATCTAGCTGACAAATTGGCAAAACACAAAAGTTCTAAAGCTCACTTGGATAACAGGATCAAGTTTGAGATGCTTGGACAGGCGAACATTGCTGTTCAACTGGACCAAGGATACCAAGTCAGCATTCAAA
The DNA here is from genome assembly GCA_027410445.1 of Discoglossus pictus. NCBI lineage: Eukaryota > Metazoa > Chordata > Amphibia > Anura > Alytidae > Discoglossus > Discoglossus pictus. The sequence continues at coordinate 32,709,618 of CM050176.1, read as the reverse complement.
AACACAACGAAGAAGTGGCTAAGAACCGGTACATCCTTTCGAAGATAATTGATTGTGTTCGCTTTTGTGGCGCCTTTGAACTGGCATTAAGAGGACACGACGAGAGTGAAACATCGCTAAATCCAGGAGTGTTTAGAGGCCTGGTGGATTTGGTTGGCAGTATCGATAGTGCAATGGAACAGCATTTGAAGACTGCAACTGTGTTTAAGGGCACTTCCAAAACCGTGCAGAATGAGCTACTGGACTGCATGCATGAAGTTATAAAGGAAGTGATTCACCAAGAGCTTAAGGAAGCCCAGTTTGTGGCAATCCAAGCGGATGAAACAACCGATATTTCCGCTAGGACACAGTGCGTTGTAGTCTATCGCTACATTGACAAGAAGCATCAAGTGGTGGAAAGATTTGATGGCTTCACGGAAATGAAATCAACGGATGCAGACTCCATTGCTGCTGTTGTGCTGGAAACACTGAATACTGTTCTCCCAGAGCCAGAAGACAAGAAGAAACTCATAGCTCAAAGCTATGATGGTGCCAGTGTGATGCGTGGAGATCAAGGAGGAGTTCAAAGAAAAATAAAAGACGTTTACCCGAACGCACACTACGTCCATTGCTATGCTCACCAACTGAACCTAATAATGGAGAAAGCAGTTTCAAGGATTGGAAGAGTTAGAGTTTTTTTTTCAAACATAGGCGGCATACCATCTTTTTTTTCACGCTCTCCAAAAAGGACTGGAGTTCTGGATGAGGTAGTTGGTAGAAGACTTCCAAGAGGTGCACCGACACGATGGAACTTCAACGTTAGGACCGTGAACGTGATCTACGAGAACAGAGATGCGCTACTTGAGTGTTTCCAGACAATTGAAGCATGTCTAAACTTTGATCCAACATCTATACGGGAAGCCGCAGGTTTCATTGGAATGCTGGAAGACAGGGAGTTCCTTTACTTCCTTAAATTATTTCATTTAATAATGCCACATGTAGACATCCTCTATAGTCAGCTTCAGAAGCGAGACACGGATACTGTTTATATCAAAAAAGTCACAGAAGACTTTGTCGCCAGCATCCAGAAAATCCGGAATTCTGTGGAAGAGATAGAAGCAAGTTTGCCAAGCGATCTAACAGTCAACAGACGGAGTGCGGAGATCTCAACCTTGAGACAACTTTCAAGAGAGGTATGTGACATAGTGGTGGTTCATGCAAAAGAACGATTTTCATTTTCAAATCACCTAGTCAGTGCCAAACTTGTTCAAAGTGACTTGTATAAAACCCATGGCACTTGCTTTCCAACCCAAGCTCTGGAAGACACCGTGCAAGCATATCCAATACTGAAGAAGGAACAATTACGCACTGAGCTGTCACTTCTGTATGGGAAGACAGAGTTTCATACTTGTACAAGTGCTGTTGCTCTGCACAAACTTTTCCATCAATTTAATCTGCAGAATGATTTCACAGAGACAGTAAAATTATTAAGAATCCTGATTACAACACCAATGACTACTGCAGAATCAGAAAGATGCTTCTCAACATTGAAGAGGATAAAAACCTTTTTAAGAAGCACCATGTCCCTGGAGCGGTTGAATGCATTGGCGATGCTCTCAATGGAAAAGCAACTGATTTCCGAGATCCCACACTTCAATGAAAAAACCATTGAGAAGTTTTGTTCTTTGAAAGATCGCCGTGCAAAATTAAAATACAAGTGATTGAAGCAAAGAAGAATGCATACCCCCAAGGTGTGCAAAGATAAACTGCGGTAAGCAGCACCACCTCACACTACCAAACATAACTAGTGGTAAGTAAAGTATGAACGGTGTGTGGGTGTGCATATGGAAGGAGCTATGAAAGGTGTGTGCATGGTCAGTAACAATTGTTGAAGCCTTGGCGTGGTTTGAAGGAATTGGAGGCACTTCCAAGGGTAGCTGTCACTTGTGTACAGGAAGCAAGAATTCCATGTCTGTACAAGTGCTGTTGCTCTGCAGCAACTTTAGCATCAATTTAATCTACATAATTTAACAGAGTGAGTGAAGCTATAAGGAATCCTGCTTACAACAACGAAGACTACTAAAGAACCAGAAAGATGCTTCTCCACATTGAAGAGGATCAAAAAAGTAATTAAAAAGCACCATGGCCCTGTAGCGGTTAAATGCATTGGTTTGAAGGAATTGGAGGCACCTTCAAGGGTATGTAAAGTTCTCAGAAATGGCACCACCTCACTACCAAAAATAACTAGTGGTAAGTAAAGTATGAATGGTGTGTGGGTGTGCATATTGAAGGAGCTATGAAAGGTGTGTGAATGGTCAGTAACAATTGTTGAAGCCTTGGCGTGGCGTTACTGCTCATATGGTTATCCATATGCTAATTCAACGTGTTTGTTTGACATTGATTATTGTGTGGTCTAAACAGAAGTGAAATGTTGTTGTTTTCTTGAATCCCAAGATCCACTGGTTTGGGCCTATGCAGTGCTGATTGGTCTTCTAAGGTATGTTTGAGGCCTATATGGTCCCACTTGGTCTTCTAAGGTATGTTTGGGGCCTATAGTCCCACTTGGTCTTCTAAGGTATGTTTGGGGCCTATATAGTCACACTTGGTCTTCTAAGGTATGTTTGGGGCCTATATAGTCACACTTGATCTTCTAAGGTATGTTTGGGGCCTATATAGTCACACTTGGTCTTCTAAGGTATGTTTGGGGCCTATATAGTCACACTTGGTCTTCTAAGGTATGTTTGGGGCCTATATGGTTCCACTTGGTCTTTTAAGGTTTTGAAAGTATGGTTTTGTTCTTGAATGGTCTGATTGATTTACTTGTTTTCTTTCAACCCCAGGTGCAAACCCTATGTGGCTGCAGATTTGTTTCTACTCATTGGTCAACTTAATGAACATGAATACCCTGAGAAGAAGAGCCGACTAATGGTAGGTGTCACTCCTTTAATTTTTCTGTTAATACGTATAGGTGCAATTATGATATTGCTGTAGTCTTGTCACATGAGTTTTTTCAATCTATATTGTATACCAATGAATTTAACACATTGTTACTTTACTTCTTGACATTTCTGCATTGCAGATCATGTATTTCAATGGGCTTCACAAGCATAAGGTCATTGGGCGGGGCTTATAAAGGTCATTATGACGTCAGGGGGAGGAGTTATAAAAATGGGAGTGGTTTGAAAAAGGGGGAGTGGCTATGTTTCGCCCTGTCGCCCCTCCAACTTGAAAAGTCACCAGCCGCCACTGTATATATATATATATATATATATATAACCGCCGCAAATGTTCGCGAACCCGGCGAACTGCCATAGACTTCAATGGGCAGGCGGATTTTAAAACCCACAGGGACTCTTTCTGGCCACAATAGTGATGGAAAAGTTGTTTTAAGGGGACTAACACCTGGACTGTGGCATGCCGGAGGGGGATCCATGGCAAAACTCCCACAGAAAATTACATAGTTGATGCAGAGTCTGGTTTTAATCCATAAAGGGCATAAATAACCTAACATCCCCCTCCATCATCATCCTCACCTGTATCTCTTTACCCCTCCCTCATCATCCTCCCCTGTGTCTCTTTCCCCCCTTCCTCATCACCCTCCCCTGTGTCTCATCCCCCCTCCCTCATCATCCTCCCACCTCCCTCATCATCCTCCCCTGTATCTCTTCCCCCTCCATCATCATCCTCCCCTGTGTCTCTTCCCCCCTCCATCATCATCCTCCCCTGTGTCTCTTCCCCCCTCCCTCATCATCCTCCCCTGTGTCTCTTTTCCCCCTCCCTCATCATCTTCCCCTGTGTCTCTTCCCCCCCCTCCCTCATCATCCTCCCCTGTGTCTCTTTCCCCCCTTCCTCATCACCCTCCCCTGTATCTCTTTACCCCCTCCCTCATCATCCTCCCCTGTGTCTGTTTCCCCCCTCCCTCATCATCCTCCCCTGTGTCTCTTCCCCCCTCCCTCATCATCCTCCCCCCTCCCTTAATGATAAGTGGGGGAAGAGACACAGGGATAAGTGTGAGGGGTGTTAGGGTAAGGGGTGTTAGGGATAAGGGTGAGGGGGTTAGGTGTTAGGGTGAGGCATGTTAGGAATAAGTGTGAGGGGTGTTAGGTCTTAGGGATAAGTGTGAGAATGTTAGGGTTAGGTGTTAGGTTGATGGGTGTTATGTATAAGTGTGAGGGGTGTTAGGGTTAGGGTAAGGGGTGTTAGGGATAAGTGTGATGGGTGTTAGGGTAAGGGATGTTAGGGTTAGGTGTTAGGGTAAGGTCTGTTAGGGATAAGTGTAAGGGGGTATTAGGGTTAGGTGTTAGGGTGAGGGGTGTTAGGGATAAGTGTGGGGGGTGTTAGGGTGAGGGATGTTAGGGTTAGGTGTTAGGGATAAGTGTGAGGGGTGTTAGGGTAAGGGGTGAGGGGTGTTAGGGATAAGTGTGAGGGGGTATTAGGGTTAGGTGTTAGGGTGAGGGGTGGTCAGGATAAGTGTAAGGGGTGTTAGGGTGAGGCATGTTAGGAATAAGTGTGAGGGATGTTAGGTCTTAGGGATAAGTGTGAGGGGTGTTAGGGTTAGGTTGATGGGTGTTATGGATAAGTGTGAGGGGTGTTAGGGTTGGGTGCTTAGGTGAGGGGAGCATGATGATAAGGGGGGGAAGAGACAAAGGGGTGTCCTTGCAGCAGAGATCAAAAGAGTCCTTCAGGACTGTACTGCACACTGTGTACAGTAGCCTAGCTATGGTTTTCCCTATTGATGCAGTATCACCTACACCCTGCCTCCTCTCAGTAAGACTGCAAGTTAGTTATGATTCCAAAATGGCTGCTGTCCATGAGGTTAAAGGGTCTGGAAGGCAGGGTATGATGCTGATTGGCTGGAATGTGTCTGCTGACTGTGAGTTGCAGGGTCAAAGTTTGCTCAATGATAAAGTATAGGGGGCGGATCGAACATCGCATATGTTCACAGTTCGCCGCGAACGCGAACATGCTATGATCGCCGGGAACAGTCCGCCGGCGAACTATTCGGGACATCTCTCTCTCTCTCTCTCTCTCTCTCTCTCTCTCTCTCTCTCTCTCTCTCTATATATATATATATATATATATATATATATATATATATAAATATATATATATATATATATATATATATATATACATATACAAATTTGGGGGCAGGGGCATTAAAAATTTAAACAAATGAATTAATTAAAAACATTTGTTTTGAGGGGCACTGCAGCAATGGGCCGCCCGCTAGAGCAGGACCCCGGTGCACTGCACCGGTGCACTGGTGGTAAATCCGCCCCTGCTTCCTGTCCTGGGAGTAGAGTTGAATTATCCATCCCAGATTTTTGGGGCTCCTACGCCCATGGTAAGGAATAATTGCTATATATGTAAAGGCTAATTCTTTTTGGCACCTTATAAACTTTAGTTATTCAAAATGCCATACAGGAATAATGACGATAACTGTCATTCATTTCATATTTTTGGAAAGTAATGTTATTATGTTTATGTATTAAGTGTATCCTTTTGTACAGAGGTATACACCGCTTAAACTTTTAAATTATAATGAGAATACACATTGTACTCTGAACTAAGCAGCCATAGTATCTTTTATTTTCTTAAGACATACTTGACCTACTGGAATAGGTTAGGAAATAATAATTTGGCAATCTGTTCCTGCAGTATAGTGATTTATGACGGACAACAGAACTGCTTCAGTGAGCAGGGAGTCACTGCTGACCCTCCGAGCATCCAATCTTAGTATATCAGTAACGCAATACAGAGACCAGATACACTGTTTGCTTCTATAACGGAGTTTAAATGATAGAGCTCGGGCCAAATTAGCTGTGGCAGAGGTTTGCTTATCATCATATAATCACTTCCTTTGGAACAGTCTGTCCCTTAAGGGTATACATTTGGGAAGGCGGCCAAGTCTCTGCTCTTACACGACACCCTATAACGCCGGAAATGAGCACGTGATGTGTTATCCCTGGAGGGATCTGGATGATTATCACTCGGCATCCACAATGCACTTGGGATATGCAAAGTATCACTTTACAAATTAAATAGATTGCATTTATTTCAGGTTTACTAATTTGCAAAAACACCTTTTTTCTTAAACCATAATTTGTATATAAATCAGTGTCACACCCCTACTACTCATTTGTCACAATTAACTACTTGGGTACCAGCAGGGATAGGATGATGTATCCAATTTAAAAAAAGGTATGCTTCTGTGATCGTTACATTTAATGCAGGTCAGCTCTACAAGGGCCTCATTCAATTGCGATTTGGCCAATTGAATAGGGCTCTATATAAGCACACAGCATATTTTTTTTACAGAAGTGTTTATTTAGTGAAGACCTTGCTTTTGGATAGAAGTTCACTGACTAAAAACTACTGTAAAAAGATATGCTCTATAGCTCATATCAATTGGCCAAGTTGCAAGTGAATGTAATTATGCTTTGATGACACTAATCTATTCCTCCAAAAGACCAGGATGCCAGAGGGGTTATATTAAATTTAACAAAAGTATTTAGCTTAATAGAAGCAGAATACAATATCCCTTTGTTGTTGTTCAGTCCTTCAGTCGTGTCCGACTCTTGGTGACCATATGAACGCAGTACCCCAGACACATCTGCCTCTGTTTCTGGTTGTGCTGATCCATAAGGTTATCTTGGCAAAGATTATATTAGCGTTGGTTGTCAGTTCCTTCTCCAGTGGACCGTAATTTGTCTGACCTCTAAATAACATCGAAGGACCATGGAAAATTAACAATTTGAACATAAGGGAAAATGTATTCCCATTATACGCTACAAAACCTATCTACAGTAATGTGAGGTTCTTGAGAGCACATATTAATATATGTATTATGTATAGGTATATATTAACAAGAATTATTATTATTTCTCATTTATGTAGTGGTAACATATTCCATGGTGCTGGGGTACAGTAAATCTTGGCTGTGAGAATACATCATTTCAAGACTGATACAAAAGGAGATGACAACCCTGCACTTGAGTTAACAATCATATACATAATACTTTTGTACAAAGTGCTTTGCGAAACAGAGCTCAAAGCGTCAAAACAAAATGATTAATTAAACAAAAGGTGAAGGAATTGTATAACATGTAATGACCAAGGCAAGTGCTCAGAAACTATTTTCTCTTCTATGACAATCCCCCTAACTATGAGTACATAAGTTCCTATGTTAGCTTGTCTGAAGGAACAGTGTAATCGTTCACTAAAGTCTCCTGTAAGATCTCCTATAGAGCAGAGTCAACCTTACAGGAGAACATATGTGAGCCATGTAATAGAGTCCTAAATCTGTTTCATCGAATAGCAGCACCAGGGCCCTCCATTGACTAGCTCTGCCACCGAGTGTGACTGTCTACTTTTCTCGTGTACTTCAATGAAGCTGTGAGCTACACCATGTAGGGTCACTCAGGATGGGCAGGTCATGGCAAAGAGGTTAGTGAAATTGTGGTTCACTGGAGAATGAACCTACACCCCACTCCAGTATCGTTGCTAAGATAACATTATGGAGAAGCACAACAAGAGGCATAATGATATGGCACCGGAAGATGAGCCCATCAGGTAAGAGCAGAGGGAACATACAAGTAGGACCAGATCAAATGAAGTAGTTGGGCCAGAGCCGAAAGGACACCCAGTTGCAGATGTGTCTGGAGGGGAAAGGAAAGTCTGGAATGTTAGAACTATGAACCAAGGTAAACTGGACGAGGTCAAACATGGGATTGCAAGATTAAACATTAATATCCAGGGAATTGGTGGACTTAAATGGTCTGGAAATGGACATTTCACATCAGACAACCACCAGACCTTCTTCTGTGCTCAAGAATCCCACAGAAGAAATGGAGTAGCCATCCTAGTCAATCAAAGAGTGGCCAAAGTAGTGCTTGGTTACAACCCAATAAATGACAGAATCCTTTCAAATTGAATTCAAGGCAAGATATCTAACATCACAGTGATCCAAGTCTATGCTTCATACATGGATACTGAAGAGGCTGAAGTTGTCTAGTTCTACAAAGACATTCAACACGTCATAGATATAGCACCAAGAAAGATGTTACTCTCATCATAGGAGATGCTAAAGTAGGAAACCAATGGACACCTGGAATAACTGGCAAGTTTGGCCTCGGAGTACAAAATGAAGCAGGTCAGAGATTAGTAGAAACCTGTCAAGATAATTATCTGGTCGTAGCAAACACCCTCTTCCAACAGCCTTTCGAGACGACTCTACACATGGACATCACCAAAAGGACAATATAGAAATAGGATTGACTTTATACTTTGCAGCCAAAGATGGTGGAGCTCTATATAATAAGCAGAAATCAAGACCTGGAGCGGACTGCGGCTCATGAGCTTTTTATTGCAAAGTTCAGAATTAAACTAAAGAAAAGAGGGAAAACCATCAGACCAAATATATACAAAATAAATAATATCCATTGGGAATATGCAGTGGAGGTAAAGAATAGATTTATGCCATATAGAAATCACTTGATCAAAGTTGCCTTTTAATAGCAATTTGTATTAACCCTTTTTGCATGGTTGGACATGCAAGGGGATAATCCTCTCATTGCCCCAGGAGGCCGGGAAGATTTTCTTTTGACTGATAATAATGCAGTTAATGGTCTAACTTTCAGCAGTAAAATGTACGTGATAAAAAGAACCTGTAAAATTCAACATTAGACAGTGGGATACAGTGAATAAAACTCAACGTTCTTTATTGAGTTTCTGGAAAGAGATAACCTTGGAAGTAGAATATCGTACATCAATCGAAAATGCGCCGCTCGTCGGCAAAAATTTAGGAACACGATCAAAACATTTGCTCTCTGCAAAATTAATTGAATAATAATTTTATTCTCCAGCGAATGTGGAATGTGAACAGGTTCCCATAACACACACACTGCAAATTAGAAGTTTATAGCCATTCAACTATAAAATGGAAAATAAATTTAACAAATAGGCAAAATAATCATTTACGGTTCAAGTCAAACTCCCATTGTTTCACAAGACCACAAAAAGGATTTTGTACGGTGCAAGGAGACGTGTTTTGTGTTGTGTTACAAGGTGTATGAGTGGTTTTATTGGTTTTATGTAACAAATGAATGCTTGACCATTAGTTAGCTTTCATATTAATAATTTATTAAAGCAAGTGTGACCCTTAAGATTAGAGGAATGTAGATGTTACCGGAGGTTGTCAAGATGCAGGACTCTGTGACAAAGGAGCTTGTGGCGGATTCAACTCAAAACTTTAAACATTTTTTATATTTTTAGTTAAAATTATATTTAGGTATATATCCATTTACATTGAAAATGAAATTGCAATTGATCCAGTGGAGATTATTTACATTTCTCATGAGACAATTGGCTATATTTCACTGGAACAATATAATTAGAATATGACTCTGAAGAGACCACCAACAAATCTGATGGATTTATTATTCAATAGATGGCAGTTTGTGCAGAAAAGAATCATGGGATGTGTAGTCTCTTTGTAGAAGGAAGTAGGAGGAGTCAAATACTGATCTGCAGTTCTCTGCATTGAGCTGCTGCTGGCTTGAAGGTTAGTAGAGTTCAAATCTGTACCCGAGTGCAGTGTTTCTATTGGTAGGTACACTGTGACCATGTAAGCAGCTCTGGAGGTGTGGAAACCAGATTGTTTTATTAAATAAAATAAATCTGTATGTGTATAGAATTAATTCATTTAATGTGTGTGTCTGATATAAGCAGCAGGTGATAGATTAGAGAAAGGTAACAGGGAAATTTAGCTATACCTTTAAACTGACAAACACAAAACAATGACTTATTCATTTATCATGGAGGGCAGACAATACATTGGGCCTCATTCAATTGTGATTTGGCCAATTGAATAGGGCTCTATATAAGCACATAGCATATTTTTTTACAGACATTTTTAGTTAGTGAGCTTCTATCCAAAAGCAAGGTCTTCACTAACTAAAAAATATGCTATGTGCTTATATAAAGCCCTATTCAATTGACCAAATCCCAAATGAATGAGGCCCATTGTGTTTTTTTTGCAATAATTACACACACCATAGTTAGTTATTATTTGATTTATTGCTTTTAGAGGTGTAGCATCAATTAAGAGATAGTTTTCCTGGCCCCCATGCTTTCTCCTGTTTTTCTCAATCTAGATTGCACTTCAAGATTTTGGAAGGCTGAGAGAGGAGTGGGTTCCCTCTCCTTTACCCGCCTTGTCTCATAATGCACACTATCTTTACTACCAGCACTACGCTTACAAAATATCCAGGGACACTTTGAAGTAGAGCAATGAAAAGATTTTTATCTTACAAAATTTTCTAAATTTTCTCACAAACCTCTATCCCACTGCATTTCCCCGCTTCTCCGTTTTTCTCCCACTCTCTTTCCTTGCTGCTTCACCCTTATGTTTTCCCTTGGAAAAAAAATTCTGTTGCTAATTTTCTCTCTCCCCTGCTGAAATTTTCCCGTTGCTCTCCAACGCAAACACATTTCCTCCTGCTCCCCTATCTGTTCCTGCTGAATAACCTCTCAACATGATGAATTGCAACCCTCTCCTTTTCTCCACCATTGCTCTCCTTCTTTCTCCCCATTATATGCCTCCCCCACTCTGGCGTTACTGGATTTCCCCCTTTTCTCTGCTGATGCTCCCATTTCAAGCCCCACCGTCACTTTGCTCTTATTCTTTCTCATATATGTTTGTCTATTCTTTCCCTTTTTTCAAGTGCAGATATATATTAGTTATGTGTTAGGGGGTAGTTAATCAACTGATACAAAATTCCCCAAGATATTTATGAAAAGGAAGTCTGGAATTCATATATAAGAAGAAGGTTCAACATTGCCATAATTGTCTAAGTGGTGTTGCTGTACAAGGATACACGCTGCATGCTGTATTTCTTGTCCTATGATGCTTATAGTTCTTTTTAGGACTTTTTTTATTATTGTGGGTCCAATGCCACAAATTCTCATCACTCCTACCATTTGAGATTTGTGATTAAGCTGTACGTTTTTTTTTGAAGAATCAGACACCACACTATCCTTTTTTTGTCACGATATAAAAGCTTCAGGAGGGATGTACTGCAAATGTCATTATATAGTGCAGATCGGGATGAATGGGCCGGAAAGTACTGTTTTAGACCCAGGCCCCTAATATTGACTCTCCCTGATTTAGCAAATCTAACCTACTATCCTGCTAAAGAACCAATGCAGGTCAAGAAAAAGATGCTTGTTTGTCTAGCATGGACCAAACTAACATTATAAGCGGTTGTGTAACCATAAACGGGTTCCCTGGTGGCACAGTGGTTAGGATTTGTGCTTTCACCACTTTGATTCCAGTCCAGGATCCAAGAGGACACACCACCCTAAAGCCAAGCAGGGTTGGGCCTGATCAGTACATGGATCAGAGACCACCTAGGAATACCAGAAGCTGTATGCTGTGGCCCACTGGAGAAGGGACTGGCAACCCACTCCAGTATATCTGCCATGAATACCAAGTGGAGGAGCATGGTGTGTTGCGGTCCATGAGGTCACGGAGAGTTGGACACGACTAAACGACACAACAAGCCATGGCCAGAAAACACTTTTGGATAATTAAAGAACCTATGGGTACACATCCTGAGAGCTAGATGATGGGAGTGGGTTTTGTAGGAGGACAGGGTGGGGGAGCATGGAACAGGCAGAAGTCCATAGCCTTTGTTTGAGGAGGAAAATGTGTCCAGTCATCACTTTCCAACGAAGCAGGACCTTGTATCAAAGATTACAACCATAGTTCTACAGAAATGTTAATACCCAGGCACACTCAGGACTTCCACCAGTGTATCATGGCGCCCTCCAGGGAACTGCTGAGGATGCATACTTTTTGTTTCTATTTCAAAAATAGGTGAATTCCTTTTTTTCTTTCTTATTATGCTCTTATTCAGACTCAAAGTGTTCAAAGATATTTTTTTTTCTCTTTGCAATTGTCTTTGGTCTCCTAAAATGTTTTAGAAATCTTGGATGCTATTCAAACTATCTAAAATTATGGTTAAATGTAATTTGAGTAACCGGCCACAGAAACCATGTCATATGTCCTATTGTCTATCTGTATGACACATCTCTGGATGTCAGTTTAAGTTACAATTCATCTGATTGTTCGGATGATAGATACTGGAACAATTGTAAATGACTGCCAGCCTATAATTATAGGTTTTTACATTGGCGTGGCAGCTATGTACAATAAAAACAATGCTGCTTTGGTTCCTGATTTGCTTTTTTCTCCCTCTAATTATTTTTTTTGTAGCATTTATCCTTTTAAATATCATGTTATCTCATCATGACATGTTCCACTATAATAATTGTACCTTAAAAAATACAAAATAATTTCAATATAATGATGCCCAAAAAAATCAGTAGATGAATGCCTGTATATTTATTTTATAGGACCACTAATTACAGTTTTTCTATATGGTGTTCTGAATAAAAAAACTTGTTAATGTTGAAAGTAAACAACGTAATGCAAAATATATTTTTTTTACTTTTTTGCAATAATGGTTTGCTACAAGAATTTATTTTATTTATTAAACTGCTTCTTATGTCTGAATGGGGTGTGCCTTTGTAAACTAATGAACATTCAATTAGAGCAAACAGGACCATCGGTAGATGCATTTGCCACCTTCCCACTGGGCATTTACAGACTTCCTGGATAATCTACTACATATCAGGAAGTAGCTCATTGAAAACTAAAATGGTAGATTCAACAGCAGCATAATTGCATATACAATTAATAAATCAGAGGCTGTATTTTTTTACATTCATAAATTATATTTTTTATTTTCAAATGAAATTTTTCAAAATAGGCATTTGTAAATTAGTGGTTCTTTAAAAATTGCATTTTTCTCCCATTTTGGATAAATCAGCTTACTGTTAACGCTGTTACCATTAATTGACCAAATTTCTGTTACTGTACTGCAGGATCTGTGTAATTTTTAAACAATTTGTTGCTAGTTATTAATGCATCTATATTATTTCAAGACATACTTTAAGGACCACTGGTGTGTATCATCAGAGCTTTAAGAACAATCTACTCAATAAACGCCATTCATGTCAGTGGCAGATCTAATAAATGGAGGGCCCCGGTGCAAAAAAAAAGTTGACCCCCTACCCCCAGGGAGCTATATATACAGTATGTGTGTGTATATATATATATATATATATATATATATATATATATATATATATATATATATATATATACTATACATTTAATCTTTTTATTTCTGTAGTGTAGTGGCTCATTCCCCCCAGCACACTATTCATCCCTTCTCCTCCTCCTCCTCCTCCCTTCCCCCTCTATCTTCTCCTCCCCTTCTCCTCTTATTGGGAATTCCTGTCTATCCTACCTCTGCGGCACATCTTCTGGCCATGTCCGGGAATCCTGAATGACTTCATAAGCACGTCACGTTATTAGCGATTCCAGGCCACGGCCAGAAGATACGCCACAGGGAAAGGATACGCAGGAATTCACAGTAGGAGAAGAAGGGGGGGGGGGGGGGAATGGGATGAAAATCAAAAGGGGGAAGAGAGGGAAAGGTGTGCTAAGGGGGCACAGGAAATGTTGGCAGCACTGGGTCCTCTCCAGTGCAGGGGCCCCAGTACAACACACTGGCCACACTGGCGGTATATCCACCCATGATTCCTGTGTACCATATAATAAATATGAACTAAATAAAAATAGTGATACATTAATGAATAAACACCCCTTAATAAAATATTACATTTGTACATGAAGGAATGTAGATATAGATGGTGTCTTCATCAATTACTTTCTTGAATATTAGATGTAACTTTGTTTTCAATACATCACGACAGAAAAACATACATAGCTGTTGTCAGTTTAAACATACATAATTGATGTGTGTTTCATTTAGAGGGAATAATAATCCTTATTGCAGCTTAACCTGAGTTGGACTCTGTTACAACTGGTAACATTTGGGGGCTGACTATTGATTCCTGTGGGCTCTTTGTTTCATAAGCTGGGTTGGTTCTGTTCCTGCTATCAGGGAGATACAAGGAATCAGACGGTCTGCGAGGTATGCTTGTACTAGGTTCTTTTCAAGCCCAATAGAATTGCATTTTTCTCCCATTTTGGATAAATCAACTCACTGTTAAAGCTGTTACCATTAATTGACCAAATTTCTGTTACTGTACTGCAGGATCTGTGTAATTTTTAAACAATATGATGCTAGTTATTAAGGCATCTATATTATTGCAAGACATACTTCAAGGACCACTGGTGTGCATCATCAGATCTTCAAGAACAATCTACTCTATAAACGCCATTCATGTCAGTGGCAGATCTAATAAATGGAGGGCCCTGGTGCAAAACTGTGCAGTCAAACTGATATTTTACTATCAACAAAGGTCCACTTAATTAGATCTATGGTATTCCAAGTAGTAGCATTAAGATGTGAAAGCTGGACTATAAGGATGGTAGAATGCCATATCACTGACACCTTTAAATTGTGATGTTAGAGAAAAGTGCTTAGAGTCCCTTGGACTGCAAGAAGATCCAACCAATCAATACTAAAGGAAATCAACCCAAACTGTTTACTGGAAGGTTTGATCATGAGGGCAAAATTCAAATATTTGGGCATTATCATGAGAAAAGAAAATTAGCTAGAGAAGACTTTGATGCTGGGAAAGTTTGAAGGCACACAAAGAAGGGGATGGCAGAGGTGTAGATGAATAGATTAGGTAACTTAAGTAATAATCATGAGTTCGAGGGAGGTCAGAGGGGAACTTAGAGATGTGCCTGGATTACTGTGGTCCATAATGCAGAGTAGAGAGGCTAAAGGAAATTTTTATTTTCAGTGCACATTTATTTGTTTTAGTTTGTAAAGGCATCGTGCCCTGAAGGATCATTTCCCCAAGCCAGAGCAGTAATATAATCTGGCCTACTGAATCAGGATCTCTATCAGACTCCATTGAAGCAAGTGGGAAGAACAGCCCCAGGAGCTCAGGATCTGGGCCTCCCCGGCATGTGTCAGGATCCTGAGTGTGGAGGGCAAATTGTTTCCATTATTTCATTGTAGAAATTCCAAGGGGGAAACAATTCTGGTGGTGACCTTGGTGGATTCGTCACCAGAAATTATATCCCTTTGTCTAGTATTAGAAGACACAACCCCCACAAGCCCCCTGAATGGGTGACCCACTTTCCAGCAGGTCTGATACTAACAACCTAAATTTGAGTGATAGGATGATGCCTCTGTCATTTCCCTTAGACAGAACCTTATCTGGTATCTTTCCTTTGTCAATAGGCTAGAGGGGTCAGGATTCTCCTGGGCTCCAAACCTTATCTGCTTCTTATGGTCCATCTTTTACAACTCCACATAGGGCAATAAACTCCAGGGTCTGGTTTTACAATACTTCTTCATATGCACCATTGGAATTAAAAGTTACCTCATTCATTTATTTCACCCAATAAACAATGATAGCAAATAAATGGGCAATTTAAAAAGCAGCAAGGTATTCACATTAGTTGCTTTTAAAATACAATCTTTGTTGTTATTATTGTTACTAGCTAGTAAATATATCTTATGAATAGAAGGGCCCAGTGGACTGCTTGGGGTTTAATCCATTATGTGTGTTTAGAATGTGCTAGCGACTTGCTTAACCGTTATATCCTGGGTGTAATGCATACATGTAGTTATATAATGGATGGATTTATTAAGTGCATATTGTCATGAATCAGCCAGTGGCCATATTGGATTTGGTGTGAACTATGCTGGGGCCATTTTGTGACTGGCAGCAGTGGCCATTTTGGGCTGGGTTATCTTCCACATGCTGTTGCCATGGGGAAGAACAAAAGGTTTGGGGCTCACAGACACCCTGTTATACTGTTATACGGTTATACTATTATGATTATTGTCTAAGGAAATGAGCAGGGTTCCCATCACCATCAATAAAAGTCATCATAATGCATGAGATGGATTGATGTGGAAACCCTGCCCCAATCCAATATACTATGAGGACATTAGGTGGTTTTATGTGGGGTGCGCCTTTACGCTTGAACTTAAATAGACTGACAGTGTGTGGAATATGTACACATATGTATATGATAGTATGGGGTAGTCATGCTGGATACATTGCCACATACATCTTGCAACAGGAGAAGACCCCAGCTGGCCACCAAGGTTAATCCTTTAAGTACACATACTTAAGTCAGGAACAATAGGGTCCCAACAGACATAGGGGCACCATCTATCCAGGGGGCCTCTGGGGTCTCCCTAGCCCAGATCCAGGGGCCTGGGCCATAGCAAAGAGATGTGTCTCTCTTGACTGCCAGCATCCAAATGACTCTGTTAGCCACACCGAGTGGGCGGCCCAGGGGAGGGGTCTGGAAGTTCCCAGAGCTTACCTCTAGTCCATTGGCTAGAGGTAATCAAGTTACTCTGGAGATTACCCCATTGGCCAAGGGGAAGATAAGGGTTGGACAAAAGGGTAGCCACTCCCTGTACTGTTTTTGTGAGGTGTTTAAATACTTGTGTAAAAATAAAGAAGTTGTTCATAATTTTCATCAAGACTTTGTGTGCAGGTGTATTATTGACCCAAGGGCATATGCTGGCAGAGGAGATCGTTTCTGACTCCCTTCCAGGTTTTTCCCAGGTGCACTACCAACAGCTGGGACTTATGCTCTTGCATCCACAAGGAAGGTCCATTGGTCTGAGTTACCCAAATCTTAGGTCTAAAACCTACAGGAGATAAGAGGACTAGGATCCTCTATACTCCATCATCATTGTAGGTTGTGACACATATAGTACTGTCATTGATTAACATTAAACTATTGTATCTGTGTTAGAAGTAGTCCATAGGAAATGCTTAGATAATATAAAGTTAATGCAGTCATATCTGGGATATACAAAGGGTTAAAGAGTCTAAATAATGTATATGGCTGTGAGAGTCAGCCATGCATAGATCCCTGTATTGAGTCTGGAAGGGGTAGGAAGGGATGAAGGTGGCTGTGTATAAGATGACATCTCGCAGATATAACAGGGGGAAGTTTAGTTTATAACCTTGTAAGTTGAGATCTAGCAACAAAGAGGATGTACCAAAAGTGGGGGAAAGTCTTTGGTGTTTTGTGTTATCTGAAAATGTGTCTTGAAAAATAAAGAAGTGTCTGTCTGATTTTGTACACACTAAATAAAGGTGGTGTCGCAGTCTGCTTGTACTAATCAAGGGTGATTCTGAGATCCTAAGAAAAGGGGTCTGATGGTGCTGTCATCTGAATTGTTCTGGCTGGATGCTGAGATCTGAACAAAAAGTTGCGACCCATAGAGAGAGAGAATCGGGGAGAGAGTAGTCCCCAAATCAGGCGGGCGTAACAATATACATGCTTACAATCATAACCACTAAATAAATCACTATTACAGCACATTCTGAACACAGGACACATAAATGAAAGACAAATTGTCACAGTCCTTAAAACACATCTCATGTTCATTTTGATAGCCTTTTGATCTTAGCAATCACATGTGCCAGGGTCCCAAGAACAGAGCCCATGACACCAGGGGCTTTGGGCCATAGACCCAAAAGTCAGTCATGACAGTAGAGTACAGAGTAAAAGGAGGTGATTCCAGAAGCTGACCGTGTATTAGTCTTTTGACTCCTTTCCCAATACTGTAGGGCTGCAATTGATGATACCAATTATAAAATCAACCTACTTACAATACTTACATGAATTTAAAAAACGCTTGAAAAGACTTATTAAACAATTTTTTTTACCTCTAAGCCTGGTTGGAAAACACTCCATTAGACAAATGTATGCAGATGTGGATGAGAACCTCTTAAGATCTTACAAAAAATAATTGTGTTCAATGTCCCTTTAACTCCCTGTGAGAGCTCAATGTCACAAATAAAGTAACAATTTCTTTATGATCTCTAGCAAGAAAATGTAAAATTATGCCCTTCCTTTTAATAAAGTTCATGCAGCCTGAGATTTAAGTTTAAAACTTCTTGAAAAAAAAAAATATAAAATTTAAAAAATAAATTAAATTGGAAAGGTGTATTAAATATTATTTCTCTTGTTAGATTATTCAGTGACTCTGGACTTTGGTCTATAGTTTAAAAGCAATTATGACTTATATGCCAAAGTGAAGCTTTTCAAAACGTACTAATGGTTATAAGCTTTTATACCAAGTTCAGTGCCGTGTTAGAAAAAGGTTACAAATTATACAAAAAGCTTTGTTCTGCCTTCTCAGAAATTAATGTGATTACTCACTAAAGTCCATTACATCTCATCCATTTGTGAGTTAATTACAAGATCAGTAATGGTGTACGTGATGGAGACAGGCAGTGATAGTGATGGTGTCAGTGGGTTTATTTGTACCTGATAGAGGAGAATCAGTAATCTATGAAAACAAAATTTCGCATGAAAAAATACCAAAATAAACTTGAACAAACTCATTTTAATGTTTGCTAAATCTTTTGAATTTGCAAGTAGCAGCTTTTGACTTGATATACCTGACAATCCCTGCTAAAATTAGCATAAAATTCATAATTTGTATTGGCCAATCACAGGCAGCTAATATATTTAAATACAATGTAACAATCAATGATGGCAGTTTGTGCAGGAAGGAATAATAGGAGGTGTAGTCTCCCTGTAGGAGGAGCCAGACACTGATCTGAAGATCTCTGCATTGAGCTGCTGCTGGCTTTAAGTTTAGTAAAGGGTAAAAAACTGTACCCAAATGCAGTGTTTCTATTGGTAGGTACACTGTACCTATGTAAGCAGCTCTGGGGGTGTGGAAAACAATATTTATTTTTAAATAAACTGAATCTGTATGTGTTTAGAATAACTCCATGTAATGTGTGTCTGATATAAGCAGCACGTGTTAGATTAGAGAAAGTGAAAAATATGGAAACTGAGATATACCTAAGTGATATTGGCTGTTTTTAACATATCAAAATTAGTTGTGATTACTGTAAGCAGAATTCACTAAACCCAAGCTTATCTTGGATTTTGCAGCCCACCTGTTATAGATACTCAATGTAAAGTGCCTATTCACAGAATAATAAATAAAGGTATACATATATACTTAGTTTTATTCTCCGTTAGCTTGTTATTTTTATTATAATAAAAGCTGAGAGGTAAAAAATGTAACTGAATCTAGGGCTCATATTATATGATTTGGTGCAGACTGTTTGGATTTATAGTTAGAGCCACTCTCTTCTGAATTGCCATATCTTGTCTTGGTGAAGGGACTTGTGAACTTCAATTAAGCTGTGAGCTAAACCATGTAGGGTTACTCAAGATGGGCAGGTCAGTAAAGAGGTCAGACAAATTACAGGCCACTGGAGAATAGACTGGCAACCCACTGTAGTACTTTTGCCAGGAATACCATATGGATAAGCACAACCAGAAACCCAGACAGATGTGCCTGGTGTGCTGCATCTATATGGTCACTAAGAGTCAGACACAACTGAAGGACTGAACAACAACAACATACAGTTCTATGACATCTGTCCAGCACTTAGATATCTAAAAAAAAAAGACCAAAAAGTCATAGTTGCCTGTAAAAGAGGAGAGGGTTACTACGGAGGATCTGAGGTGGAGCATGTCGCTTCTTGAAGCCTCTTACTGTCTCTGCACTTCTATTGTGTGACCACATGAGGGCTCCACTTCTACTCTACTTTTCTTTCATGCATTTACACATTCTACATTTTCACAGGGCCACTGAAGAGGTTCTAAGTACACATATTAAAGTTTAGAAAGTGCAAAATAACAAGATTGCAACAAACCTTGTTTGACGCAATAATCCAGAAAACTGCTTAAAACTAAGGTATTTCCAAGGGGTTTGGTCCTCTCCTCCAAACTGTAAGTTCAGAGATTAGAAAGGGAAAGGTATTGTCATTTGTGAAATTCCTGTTGAGTTAATGCATTGTTTAAAGGGGCATTTACCTCACTGTAAGTGCTCTTCATGGTGTGAAAGAGCACAAGATTTTTTAATTACACTAATAGCAGCTAAAAAAATCTAAAGTTTTAAGTCTATTTACATACAAAGTCTCTTTTGCCTACTGACTGTTGCATGTTTAATAACAGACAGCCGAGCCATGCTGTGAGGACAGTGATTGATAGTAGTTTTTCCCTGAACTCATGACTGCACTGGAAATTAAACCCATAACTGACCTGTTTAGGTGATTCCAGCATTCCATGCTCTGCATAGCTGGATTGATTTAACGGTTAACTCTCTTCTTTTTTTTGCTCACTACACAGAGCTGGAGCTGTGGGTCTGGAAGTGGGCAGTCAGTGACTAATATAAACAAAGATATTACTTTATTAAAATCTCAGTGAAGAATGCATGTATTTAAAACATTCTAAAAGAATTTCAACATTCTTTTATGATATCTTTACTGGGATGTGGTCCAAATTGTGCTGAAATATATGGCCCTTAAAGCACATGCCCGTCTTCTTATGCAATGCAATGTATGCATATACTATGGTAACGTTTTTATAATTCAGAATCCCAGGAAGGGACGATGAAGCAGGGACTTCCCAAGAGGTCAAAGCCAGCAGAGCCAATGCAATGAATCCTCTCCAAAGGGCCAGCCCCGGATAATGTGCTCTTCTCATTACCCAGGCTATCATAGAAGACAAGATACAGACAACTGGATGTTCCAAACGCCACACAGACCAAGCACTTCCTTTGCCGATATCCACCCTAAATTTTACAAGACAAACACTAAGTTGATCAGAGCAGTTTAGCAAAAATAGAAACTGAGGTAGTCTGAATAAGTGTTCAAACTGTATATGTTTTAAATATAATTGTTCAAACAGTGTGTTATTTTAAAAAAAACATTTTGTTTGAGTTATCTACTTTCACAATCTTTGGGCGGTGTGACTAATTTCACTTTTCAGTCACCACACTTGTAACTACATTGCAAAATAGTTTGCCCACCCCTGCCTTAAAACATCCACCACTAAACCACCAAGATCAGCTGCTTGTCTCCACCTCTTATGGTGGCAGCAAGAGGTGGGAGCAACTCTTGCTGGGGGCAGTCCTAATTAAATTCCATGGCCATAATTACCTTCAAACAGCCCGTAAGTCTGCAGGCTTGAAAATTGCAGCAGTTACAGAGTGATAAAATTCAAACCGCCCGCAATTACATGGCCTAAACCCAAAACTGTAAACCATGCTTCCGTATGTAGCGTGTCCAAAGGTACGGGTTTAGACGGAACCAATAGTAAAAGAGACCAAGATTACACATAAAAAAATATTTTTTGCTTGCCGATTTGCGATCTTGAGACTGTTGTGCAATTAATACTAATGTCTTTCATCGCTTTCCCAGAATTTTAAAGTACAGTAGTGTGTTTATATTTGCTTTTACAGTGCTATGAACAGGTGTTTAACCCCATTGTGGGTCCCCTCTAGTGCCAGTAGGATTTTTGGCTATGTTTCCCAATTACGGGTGTGAAAGCAATTGTGGGCTGGAGGAATTGTAACAATTTAATAGCGATTAGTGATTTTAGCGATTTGTCACTGCTGCGGTATTGTAAGATCAAAGGCTTAGCTGGGTCGGAGTTATTTTTGCAGCCGCAGTTAAGTTTCAGTCTGTAACCCGCAGATCGATTGCAATTTAATGAGGTCCTTAGCCTCTGTCTCCAGCCAATGAAGAACGTCTACTCCTGTCTAGACATAAGCTTGCAAAGTTACTGGGGTTGCTTGATCCCAGTGTAGGCTGAAGCGCTATGAGAGCTGGAGGTACTGGAGGGTTCTCTTTTCAGTTGACATTGTTTATAAAGTGCGAGCAATGATTCTTAGATCAATCAGTAGTTAGATGGGATTCTTCCAAGGGATTGTGGGTATAGTTCCCCTGATCTGGTAGGCCTTTAAGAGTAAAATGTCTGTTGATTTGTGTAGATAGGCCTCTCAATGCTGGAGGGTGTGACTTGGTGTGTAGGTGCTGGAGAGGCGTGCTGCTTCTTCTGTGGAAGCTGTCCACAAATGTGTCCTATAAGTAAAATACAAACAAGAAGGGGAGGGGGAAGAAGCGTAGGCTCTCCTAGTAAGGATCACCAAAAGTATATTGAGTAGACAGACAACATGTATTTGTAGGTGCCCTCACCTTGGGTTACCTCGTAAGTATGAGGTATAGTGTGCACTTTCGTCAATCTGACGTAGTTATTGTGAGGACTCCGGTTGTCACTTCACTCACTTGTATCAATGAAATCTGTTTTTTTTTACCAAGATCACACTTTCATCCATGCTTTCTACTATATTTTTTGTGGGTATCGTTTTGTGCCCTGAATAAACAGGTCAACCAACCAATTTTCTTATAGAAAATTATTTTATTATTCATAAAAAATGGTGAATTAATAAGAAAATGTACAGTGTACAAATATTGTCTATAAAAAAAGGATGAGTGCGTGAGTCAACTCTCTATTTTATACAGTATTGATAGTACTGGCGGTGTTGGTGGTGGTAGACATGACAAAAATAATAATAAAAAAATAGGTAGTTCTTGTAAAGGTAATATTAAAATAATAATACAGACGCGTTTCGTCACTTCTCCTGCGGCTTGCGCAGTGTTTTAAGGTATCCTAAAAAACATATATATATATATATATATATATATATATATATATATATATATAATGCAAATATATACACAGTATATGAAAAATAAAGTATAAAAAGTACAGGAAAATATGATATACAAATTTTAAATATAAAAACTTGAAATATCAACATGAAACAAAAAAATAATGATGATACAGGACACATTGAACTGGGCACTCCGCAAAGCATCACTGAATATAGGTGTATTATACAGCAGTATTGTTTGGTGTGCTCAGTGATAGTAATAGTAATATTAGGGGTAAGGTTAAGAAAAAAAAAACATTACAAAAAAACAAACATTCAAAAAATGTTAGGAAAAAAAAAAAGCCTCCCACTCCATTTTGCCTTCATCCCTTGATTACCGCATGAGGGGTGGAGACAAGCAGCTCAACTTGAGATTTAGACGTCAATGTTTGAAAGTAAGTTTAATATTGAATGTTGCTTTTCTAAATCATTGAATAAGAATTGTATAAAAGGCCAATGTCTAATTAAAATAGCAAGCTCTTATTCCTAGGGCATTACAGTGGTCGTATAATTAATTAAATCTCATATGCTGGATGGCCTTATGCAAACAAATCCTTAAATGAAGACCATCGACCTGGAGTGACCGCTCTGCGAGTCGTTTATGCAGACTGGGTTCGCTCATGACATTAGTGTTCCCAGAATCCCTTGCTCCAGTTTGGCTCACCATAGGCTGCAGAGACTACTGTATCCATCTATCTTTAGGTAGTAGACTGATCCACTTCTCTAATACTCTTTTTGTAAATGAATATGCATAGTACCCCTGAATCTCCAATCCTCCCATTTCACCTTGTAATGTCTTTTTCTAGAAGATACTTCCTTCTTGAATTATTTGTAAATGTTTGCAGAAAGGGTAAAGTACAGCAGCACCTTTATTACTAATACATTTGAAAAAAATGACTGCAGAAATACCTCCCACATGATCATCTCCTACCACAATCTGAATTAATGTGCCTCGTGCAGGAGGCACCTCATGCAAACTGCTTTCTTGAGCAATAGTCTCTAACATCTCGGTACTGTCATTGTGTAAAATGATTTTGAGAAAGTCTCTGCACACTGGGCTCAGTCAGGCATATAACAGCTCATAAGGAATATCCTATCCTACAGTTCCAGGCTGTTAATGTAGCGCGGAAGCTCATAAAAGTAAAGGATAAAATTGTTTTAGGATACACTGATTAACATTAGTGGTGTTATAGATATTGTGTACAAAAGTTAATTCGTTTTTGCAAAAAAAAAATGGCCAACTTCATGGCGACTCTGAGGCTATTTATTTGACCAGTAAATCAATATAACGACGTATTCTTCTGTTGAACAAATATTTCATGGCATATCAGAAGCAAAAGGTCCATCTAGTCTGACTCTACTATCTACCTAAATGGTGTTGACAGCATGCCCTTATGGTTATCCCAGGCATGCTTGAATTTCTTTTTTTTTTTTTCTTGAAATCCTTTGAAGACACTGTCTATATTGTTTCAGCTTAAGATTAAGAAGTAAACTGTTTCCCTGGTGGTCCAGTGGTTAGGATTCAGTGCTTTCATCACTGCGACCTGGGTTTAATTCCAGTCAGGGAACCAAGAGGTGACACCATCCTGAAGCTGAGAAGGGTTGGGCCTGGTCAGTACTGGGATGGGAGACCACTTAGGAATTATTATTATTATTATTATTACTTTTATTTGTAGCGCGCCAACATATTCCGTAGCGCTATACAGGGGAAAAGAACAAAGAAAAATATAAATTTAACAAACTGCAAAAAATGGAGGGCCCTGTTTTGAGCTTAGAATCTTTGTAGAAAGTGTTTTTTCCCAAAGCACCCTACAAGATTGAAAACTCTCTACTTACAATCTAAAGGGGATGGAAGAGGCAGATAAGAATACCAGGAGCTGTATGCTGTGGCCCACTGGAGAAGGAAATGGCAACCCACTCCAGAATCTCTGCCATGACAACCAAGTGAATCCACATGACCATGGACATAAAAAAGGTGTTACGGTCCTTGAGGTCATGGAGTGTCGGAAACGACTGAACAACGCAAAACTGCTAAACATATTAATCACTTTTAAAACGTGTGACAAACAATATGGTCTTCTCTATTAAAAAAAAAAAGTAGTCAAGGGTCACTTATGCGGAGTCACTGATCAAATTACAGTGACTCCAACATTGTTTTCAATGCAAAGAGGATTTAAGCCACAGTAGTTTGATTAATGAACTCAGTAGTTGTTTTTCTGTGACCATATTTTTTTTTAAGAGAGGAAGACATTGAATAGAAGGTAAAATGACTCCTACACATGTTTAAAAATGATCAGTGACTCCAACATTGTTTTCCATGCAAAAAGTTTTTAAGCCACAGCAGTTTGACTAATGAAGTCAGCAGCTGTTTTACGGAGACCATTATTTTTTTAAGAAAGGAAGATAATGAATAGGGAGAACAATGACTCCTACAGATGTTTAGAAATCATGATTTTAATAAAAGTAATTTCATTTATCTTAACCTGAATCGCAATTTTTGTTTATTTTGCCTAGTTATATTTGCAATCATATATTTTTAATTCCACTTTCTCTGCTAGTTCTCCTAATAGTGACAGAATTACAGGATTATCAGTACAGATCGTACCCCGGCTGTTGAGAAAGATTACATTAAATATTTAAATGTTTTAAACATGTCTGGTTAAGAGTGTGTAAAATAATGTGTAATCTAAGTCTGTTAATTGACCAAAGTAGTTTTGAAAAAGCATTACATGTTTGTGAACGAACAATAGTAGCTGTGAGCCAGAATTTTTGTAGATTATTCTATTGTATTGAAATTCTAGAGCACTGCTTGTTTGTTTGGATCGTAGTAGTAAATTCTACTGTAAGTTGCAGTTTACATTTAATCTTTTTGCTGCTGTTCTGTCCTTCAGTCATGTCCGACTCTCTGTTACCATATGGATGCAGTACACCAGACACAACTGTCTGAGTTTCTGGTTGTGCTTATCCTTGTGGTTTTCTTGGTAAAGATACTGGAGTGAGTTGCCAATTTCTTCTCCAGTGGGCCACTTTTTGTCTGACCTCTCTGCTACGACCTCCCCATCTTGGGTGACCCTACATGATATAACACACAGTATGGTTGAGGTACACAAGCCTCTTCACTACCCAAAATGGGAATCTTTTTGTTAGGTAACACAATATTGGGAACTTTTCAGTAGAGACAAACAGAGATCTTAAGGTTACCAAGTACTCTCTCAGGTAACAAATCCTGTTAAGGATGCAAATTGCTGTCCATTAAACCAAGAAAATTATAGTAACTTTCTAAGCACTTTAGTTGTCCTTTAAATGTATATATAAGTTCCCTGGGTTTAAAATGTTTTGTACAAAACAGACAATGATTATCAGAAAAAATATGTTTTATATAGATAAGTTCAATGTACTTACAAAGTTATAGGCAGGAAAGTAAAATCCAGCTTTGCACACCCACAGGGAGCTGACATAACCAAGTACACCGAGGAGAGGCAGCCAGGTACAGAGTTTGTCCTTTCTGGTAGAGACCACAGGAAGTAATGCTCCAGGGTGGAATCACATGGTTGGGTGGGGTCTGAGCTCACAGCTGAATCGGAGCACAAGGAGAGAGCGAGAAACTACATATCCCAGGCTGCTTTGCAACACAGGAAACCGAGTTTAATAAATATGTTTCAGCTTTCTCCTGATTGGCCCAAAAAAAAATATGATTTTTATGCTAATCTTAGATTTTAAGGGGTGTCAGCTATCAAAAGCCTCAGCTTGCAAACTGAAAAGATTTAGTAAATGTTTATTTTGGTATTTTTTCATGCAAACAAATGTTTTCATACACTACTGACTCTCCTCTATCAGATACATTCATAATCCAGGAAAATTAGATATGCCTTTAAATATATTGCTCAATTTATACAAAGTTGGTGTGGTCTTAATGTTATTATGGCAGAGAAAACTGAAGACATTTCTTAAAGAGTTGACGATCCCTTCAAGTTAGAACTTTCTCATTAAGACCACTTACATTTTGTTTTCAAGTCACTCCCTTTACAAGAGTATATACTGAGTTTCAGGAGACTTAGGGGTTACACGTGTACCTGTGTTCAGTTTTAACTCTGACGTTGGATATCTGAGCTGAACCAAACAAAGTAAACTCTACGTATTACTGAGACGCTCTTGTAATGTGATGTTTTCGTTTCCTTGTAATTACAGTTTTAAGTGCTCTGTACTGTAACACTGAGAAATAATTGCCTTTTTATGTCATCACTCAGCATATTAACAGCAGCCAGTAAACAATAAGCATTAATTCTATCACTACTCAAGAAACGTGCTCTGCATCACTAATCAATGCTTTGCAAGGTGCCAGATTTACATGTATGATGTGATGCTTTATAATACAGCAATGAAAAAATAATCATTTTTTTAGCAGTTAAAGGTGCACTATGATGTAGGAGACAGCATTGCTATGTTAACTGTATTCACATTTTATACAATTTTATGTATGGCTAAAGCACTGATCTTTAGTGCTCATACTGTAGGTCTCTTGTTGATTTAGTAACTGATTAGGTATAAAATAAGTAATTAAATGAATATTTCAGACTAGCTGTTACATTTTTCATTTTGACAAACAGAGCTGCTTTTCTCCCCCCTTTAAGGTGTTCAAATGATGGTCCAGTAGTTAGGATTCGGCGCTTCCACCACAGTCGACCTGGGTTCAATTCCAAGTAAGGGAACCAAGAGGTCACACCACTCTGAAGCAGAGCAGGGTTGAGCGCGTCAGTACTGGGATGGGTGACCACCTAGGAATACCAGGAGCTGTATGCTGCGGCCAACTGGAGAAGGAACTGGCAACCCACTCCAGTATCTCTGCCATGAATACCAAGTGGATCATCATGACCATGGACATAAAATATGTTCTGGTGTGTTACAGTCTATGAGGTCATGGAGAGTTGGAAACAACTGAACGACGTAATAAAACAAAAATACAAATAAAAAAGTGTTCAGGGGGTGGATGAGCATTGGCCCATTCTGGCGGGTCTTGGTTTGCAGGCGGTGGCTACCCTGGGTAAGGAGGCAGATAAAGGCTCCGATCAGGATAGTCTATTGAACACATCCTCTTACTCCCCTGGATACCTCATAGGGTGGCCATTCTGGCATTACACATTTTTCAACTCCTACAGGGCATCTATAATCACCATGCTACACACCTTGAAGAAAAGGTGGTTACTAGGAGCAAAGAGTTCCCTGGTGGTCCAATGGTTAGGATTTGGTGCTTTCTGGGTTCGATTTCAAACATGGAACTATGAGTTCACACCACCGTGAAGACATGAAGGGTTGGGCCTGATCCGTATTTGGATGGGAGACCACCTAGGAATATTAGGAGCTGTAGGTTGTGGCCCACTGAATCAGGACTCATACATAGAACCTTTTATAAGAGGCTCCATTGCTTTACCTGCAAGAGAAAACCATTGATTTATTTCAAAACTCTTCAAGTTCCTTCAAACTTCTCCTGAGATGGAGCCACATACAATTGCAAGCCCGCAACTCAATCGCAGATGGTCGAATGTCTGTGGGCTCCCGTTCGTCTCCAATTGCAATGCGAATCAATTGATCAAGCCCGCAAGTTACTGCCCCATTGCGGACTCTGTGACCCATGCACTGGTTCGTAGCAGTTCAGGGTGGGAACATGATCAATTAAGCAAGCCCGTAACCGCCCATTTCAAATCAGCCAATAGAAAATGAGACTGTCATTATTAAGGCAATAAAACATGGAGATTACTTGTCAGTCAATTAGGTTTGGGGGTCCGATATGCGATCAGACTCACAAAACCGCAAAATAAAGAATTATGAAAACGATTGGCAATACTGCTCTAGTCCATGTGGGTGGCCTGATATGTATTAACTCATTGATACCCGAGGTCTATTTAACCCCAAAATGACACAATAAAATAAATGTAATTTCCTGACTATTTGCGGGCTTGAGACTGTTGTGCAATTCATTCTAATGTCTGTCATCACTTTCCCCGTTTATTTACAGTGCAGGATTACGTTTTTATTTGCATTTCCAGTGCTACGAATAGGTGTTTAACCCCCTTGAGGGTCCTCTAGTACTCATAGGATGTTCTCCTTTTGCCATTTACGGGTGTGAAAACATTTGCGGGCTTGGGGAAATTGAGCAACTGAATAGCAAATTTTCAATTTTATCGATCGTAACTCTTGGCGAAAGATCAAAGGGTTTGGGAGGCTGTAAGATACGAGTTTAACCATCTAAATTTTTTCAGGAGCCATTTGGAGCCCGCAAAAAGACGCCAATTGAATAGCAAACTAACTTACACCATCGCTTACGGGCAACCGGATCACCCAAAACCTCATTGGAATATGGCCCTTGGTGTTTACCAACAAATCCATTTGTTCTTGGCAGGATGATGAGTCCAAAGCCTTAGTTTGATAACTGGATAACATAGAAAATGACACCACACCCCTTCCCCCTCACACGGCCACACACACACTGTGAAATATGTTAAATGTCTTTATTGACATTTTTGTAACCGAGATAACTGAGATGAATGTTATTTTATGCATTTGATCTCTTTTAGCTTTGAAAGGTTTAAATGTGTCTTTACTCACTGAAACCTTCCATGTCCACCTCCAATCGATCAGCTCATATATACAATGCCACTATTGGTACTAGATGTACTAGCCACTTACAGACTGTTTTGAAAGGCTACTGAGAAACAATCTGTGATTGGTTAGTACATCTGGTACTAAAGAGACACTGTGCGCATGCGTTGCAGGGGCAATCCTGTGTTGGGACTATTTGGAAAGTTTTGGTGAGTAGTGACAGAGCTTTTAGGCACTTACTATTTATTTAGACATGCAAACAATCACTTATTTTAGTATTAGAACAGGGGAACTTTACGGCTGATTGCCAAAAGGAGTCATTATTATTATTATTATTATTAGTCTCACAGTGTTAAACCCAAATCTTGGTCTGTCTGTTGGACTTTGTGAAAAGATTTTGGAACCATCCCTTACAGAGAATGCACTATATGTATACACCATATGTAACATCATTTTACATTTATATTTGTTTTTTTATGACAGTATACTAGCTGGAAAGTTAAGAAGAGTGAAGCAATTAGGAAAAATACAACTCTTACTAATGGATTTTAGACAAGCAGATACATAAACATACAGTTTTAACAATTAACTATAATGACTTTAAGAAAACAAATAGTAGCCATATACTGTCAAATAATCATCTTCATTTGTGATTTTTTCAAACCTTTAAAAGTTAACAATTCAGCTAAGTGTGCAATTAAACGCATTAAGTGACATCATATGGATCTAGTGTGATGTCATCAGTAATATTCTAGATGTCATTTTTATATTTGTTATGTCATGAGTGATATTATGTATGAAGTATGATGCTACCTTAACGCCACAATTTCATGCGTTTTCCAGCCTTAGTTTGCTCTGCAACCTTAACTATTCTTTAATGCCATTTTTGCCAATAAATATATAAATATTGTGACAGTCATCCAATGTGTTTGTGAGCTACAGACACTGCCAAGCTATCTTGCTCCAGGGTGGACTTGCCTGCTCAGTCAATTAGCTGCACCTGGTTAGTCCTGATTTAGGACTGCTCCTGGAGTATGGGAGTTGGGAGGGGGAAAAAATTCAGCTATTTTTTATTTTATTTTTTATTTATTGTTTTTTTTTTTTCTGAGTTAAATAAAAATGGCATGATACCTGAATACAAAATTTTAAGTAATGTATATTGAAAAGTGCATGTGGGAAATTGTATAGTAGAATTGATAATAAAAAGTTTGATGGTTCTGTTTTTAGTATCAATTTCATGCAACAAAACTTCTAAACATGTTCCTTTAAAAAAAATCAGAATTAGAAAAATGTACAACATGATTTATATGTTGACACTTTTCTGCAGTACATATATAGTCAGAATTTTCAATGATCTCAAATACAAATGTCACATCCTTCCTGCTATATATTACTCTATATTTGCTGATACCTGCTAATGTGGAAACTACAACCCAGAATGCAAAACAAAGATTCTTTTTAAGCTGCTTTGTTTATAAAATGATTGTAATTAATAGTGTAGCTTTGTTCCTATCATTATTTCCCAACAGGTAATTGACACAAATTTCCTTATTTGAAAGAGGGGTGTCAACCCCAAGGGCGTGGGAAGTGAAGAAAAAACTGGGGATCCCAGCTTATGTAGTAAATATTTTGGGTAGGTAGTTATATAAATAAATAAATAAATAAATACATAATTTAATTTAATAAAATGATTGTTGTGGTGAACAACCTATTCATAAGATCCAAAACACAAGCTGGTATCCCACCCCACGCTGATGATAGGCAGCAACCTTGAAACGGCTGTCCATGGGTAGGATTCACAGCTTGTGTATAATCCAACCTTGGCTTTGCATAAAAGCTGTGTAATGCAGCAGGCATAAGCTCAAATGAAGCCATGCTTATAATTGTTATGGCTAGAAGAACGAAGCATTTGTGGGCACATTTGCATGTTTCAGCTCCGCTTCTCAGAGTGCAGTGCAATAACTCTGTTTCTCGGAATTCTGAGCAGGGAACAAGTTGTTTTAACTTGTTTTAGACATTCAGATTTGAACAAAAATGTACTATTTATATACTGCACAATGGAGGGCTTCTATTGCTCTTTTGCCCACCATATATTAAACTATATATATAAATATATATATATATATATATATATAAATTGTGGTAGTAACGATTTGTCGGTCACGCTATGTTTAAAGTTACGGGCTTGCGCAATGAGCGCCAAAGGCTCTTATCTCGAGGCCCAAAAGTCCTGGGTTTGAAGGGGACTGCAAAGGCGCTCATCATGAGGCCCACAAGACTTTTTCAAAGTCTTGTGGACCTTGCGATGAGCACCGAAGGCCTTTGGCGCTCATTGTCAGCCTTTTTTCAAAGGCGCTCATTGCATGCCTTGCAGTGAGCGCCGTAGTTGCCTCGCGATGACCGCCAAAGGCACTCATCGCAAGGCCTGCAAGACTTTAAAAATGTTGCTCTTTGCAAGGCCCGCAATGTGTCTTATTGCCGTCATTTTTAACGGGCAAGTCGATAGTATGTATATAAAGGTAAGGTAGTGTGTCCACAAAAGGAATGTAAACTACAATGCTATCAAAGGTGTCCACCCTTATTTGAAATCTGGACAATCCACTTTCAAGAGAGGTTCTTCACATATTTCTAAATTTGTTGTGGGGAGATATAATCATGGTCCATCCAGAAAAACTGTTTAATCAACCATGGGATAGTTGTAGGTTTCAAAGACCGATCATTAAAAAGATTGAATCCACAGCAACTTTGGATTAGGATCACAGTTACATGGGACAATTCAATTAAGAAAACAAAACAAATGGAATTATCAAGTTCTACACAGCTCAATGGGCCTTGGATGTATTGCTTTTAGAGATGGCATTAGCACAAGCATTTTTTTGAAATATTGTGTTTATTGATCTTCTTTATTACAAGAAAGACACTCTGATAATGTTTGATGGTTGCGAATAGCATTATTATGTTAAGGTTACCTTGACAGTCCCCTGCTAAAGAACAATAAAGTGCTTAAAATGCCTTTACTTCATAGTCCATTAGATGATGTCAGTGCAGCTCTGGCCTCCCTAATGCCAGACAACAGATCTATATCTTTAAACTCATACTACGTCTGTAGCAGAACTGGCATTGGCGTACAGTATTGTCATTAATGGCCTTCATGTACAGGGATGTTTCCAAAAGTCTGTCTCCTAGAGTGGAAACTCAAACGCTGCCCCTCATGCCCATTTAAGAGTGCCCCCAGCTATAAGTTGGTTATATTTAAGCTAGTAATGAAGAAAACAAACAATCGAGCCAAGGTCTTAAAGTTTATCATGGTTGATTAAAATGAGCATAAGAAGAGACCTGTGCAAGAGATCTGGTCATTGTCCATCCTTACCTCAAATCACGCACAGATTTTGCTCAAGAATATCCCTGTATTTAGCACCATCCATCTTTCCCTCAACTCTGACCAGTTTCCCAGTCCTGGCTGCTGAAAAACATCCCACAGCATGATGCTGCCACCACCATGTTTCACTGTGGGGATGGTTTTCTTTTGGTGATGTGATGTGTTGGGTTTGCGCCATAGCGTTTTCTTTGATGGCTGAAAAATTTTAGTCTCATCAGACCAGAGCACCTTCCTCCATACAGTTTGGGAGTCTCGCACATGCCTTTTCGCAAACTCAAAACGTGCCATTTTCAGTTTTTTTATGAAAGTAATGGCTTTCTTCTGGCCACTCTGCCATAAAGTCCAACTCTATGGAGCGTACGGCTTATTGTCGTCCTATGTACAGATACTCCAGTCTCTGCTGTGGAACTCTGCAGCTCCTCCAGGGTTACCTTAGGGCTCTGTGCTGCCTTTCTGATTAATGCCCTCCTTGCCCGGTCAGTGAGTTTTGGTGGGTGGCCGTCTCTTGGCAGGTTTGCTGTTTCGCCATGTTCTTTCCCTTTGGTTATGATAGATTTGATGGTGCTTGTGGGGATCATCGAAGATTTGGATATTATTATTTATTTTTGAAATCTAACTTTGACTTGTACTTCTCAACAACATGGTCCCTTACTTGTTTGGAGAGTTCCTTGGTCTTCATGGCAGTGTTTGGTTAGTGGTGCCTCTTGCTTAGGTGTTACAGCCTCTGGGGCCTTTCAAAAAATGTGTGTATATGTGTCATGATTTAATTGTTTAAGGACTCATATTGTCAGTGGTTTGTGAGTATGTCCAAGGCAGCATGACATTGTTACATTGGGATTATGTGTTATTGTGCGGTTATATGTTGCCTGTACATGGTTATTATGTATCCTAGGTATAATATATTATGAGGGAAAATGTTATATAGAACATATGTGGAATTGGTAGAAATGCTCTGGATAGAAGTTAGCTGCAGATCATTGCACACTCAAACATGCAGACCTTGGGTCAAGACAGATGCATGTGCTTCAAGTGGTCCTGGGCAAACACTTGAGTTTAACATAAAGGTTATCTAATGAATGTGATCTCAAGAGCTTTGATAGCCCAAGGTTGCAAGCCAGATGGTCTGACATCACACATACACAAATGTACACAAGGGTGTGGTATTGGAGAGTATAAATATGTTGTTTTGTTCATTCAATAAAGGTTGCAATATAGTTTTCACATAAACAAGGTGTGAGACTATTTCTGTGTGTTGTATCCTGACTTGGCGAGTGGTCTTGCTATGGGCCACTAAGTAACCTGGATCCAGTATTCTCTGCCTGTGCCTTTTGGGCCTTGTACCTCTTCAGAAGCCATCTTTTGTGCCACAGAGATCAGGAAGTACATGATTCTGCTGGGGTAGGTTTGAACTAGGTTCATATCAGCAGATCGTGACAATATGTAATGACAAATCATGTGACACTTAGATTGCACACAGGTGGACATCATTTTACTAATTATGTGACTTCTGAAGGTAATTGGTTGCACCAGAGCTTTTTATGGGCTTCATAACAAAGGGGGTGAATACATACGCACATGCCAATTTCCTGTTTTCTATTTCTAAAAAATAGTTTTATGTATATATTTTTTTCATTTCACTTCACCAACTTTTGTGTTCTGATCCATCACATAAAATTCAGATTAACAAAACATTTAACTTAAGGCTTTAATGCAGGGGTCACCAAACTCGGTCCTGGAGGGCCGCACCCAGGCCTGGATTTGAGGATTTCCTTTCTGTGCACAGGTGAGTCAATCAGGATGACTGAAGAAGCAATAGTCTCACCTGTTTGCAGCAAGGATATCCACAAATCCAGGCCTGGGTGCGGCCCTCCAGGACCAAGTTTGGTGACCCCTGCTTTAATGTAACAAAATAGGTAAAAAGTCAAGGGGGTGAATACTTTTGCAAGGCACTGTACTAATGAAAACTGATAATCGGGGAGGAAACCACAAGAATACAATTTAAGCATAGAACAGGGTGTAAGTTTGCAGTATTTAAATAATGTAATTTTGCTCAAGAAATAT
Source organism: Discoglossus pictus (assembly GCA_027410445.1). Lineage (NCBI taxonomy): Eukaryota > Metazoa > Chordata > Amphibia > Anura > Alytidae > Discoglossus > Discoglossus pictus. The sequence goes on along the minus strand of CM050176.1, from coordinate 32,674,983 downwards.
CCATTGACAGATTTCCCACAAGGCAGAGTAGGCAGCTACTGAGGGACAACTGCCAATACAGGCTCCATGTCCTTGCACAGACCTAATAAAACATTCCTGGGAATTTATCCAGATTACACATTGCTCCATTTAGGAAATAATTAGTGCTTTGGGCAAGAATAGCAAAGCTTCTCTCTGAAATCAATTGGCTGGGCATATCCATATTCCCTCAATTCATAAATTGAGAAATTAGCTACAGTAGAATAGCTAACAATATGGCGCTTGGTTTGATTATTATATAGTTACATAATTACAATTGTAAGTTGTTGAAATTGACAAACACACTGGAATTTTATTGGCAGTAAACTGTATTCAATTATTCTTAAAGGGATATGAATGTTTCCTAATAAACAGCCACCGATTAGAAGAAAGATATGTATTATATTGAAAAGTGGAACACACATATGCTGGATACTGCTATGTGAATTTGAACACCCCTAGGAAGTGTTCCCTGCTGCACAGCATTTGGGTACAGGTTGTGACCTCTAACAGGAGGTGCTTGCAGTCACATGGTTGATGGGGTCACAGCTGAAATTCCTCACAAAGACACAGAGGGAAAAAACAGACAGACAATCTGCAGTGATGCACAGGGCAGAAAACATGCTGGGCTTTAATCTACGGTGAATGTGCTGCACAGATTTGCACGTTAGAAAAAGAAATATGAAAATACATAGTATGACTACATATTCCAGGCTGCTTTGCAGCACAGACATCAACTCCCAGAATGTTTCAGCCTTTACTTCCTCCTGATTGGCCATAACAATTTTGAACGGGATGCTAATTTAGCCGGGATTTGGAGAGGGTGTTAACCCGGATATACAACTGTCAGAAATTACAAGATATTTTGCGAACTTTAAGGTGTTTATTTTGGTATTTTTTCGTGCCTTTTTTTTGTTGTCATATACTACTGATTCTCCTCTATCAGATGCACTCATAATCCAGGAAATTTACGTATCCCTGTAAGAATTATTCAAAGGATGGGTCCTCTTTAGACCATAAAAAGGAAGGAAATCCCCTATTTATTAATATGTATGTTTCAGTTATGGCAGATAAATCAGCTTGTATTAACTGAAAATAGTTGCCGTGCTTACTTTTGTCAGTGGTCAAGTGTTGTGTGTGTATACTGGATGAGTACATGATATGAAGAGCATGAACAAGTTAATAATATACATATTGAGCATTCTCTATAATAGTGGTTTCCAACCCTCTCCTCAATGGTAGATGGGTCATGATTTAGGTTTCACACGGTCTACACAGGGAAGACAATTCTTATTCAACAAGCTGTGGAGTCTGTAATTTCTTGCTTATATGGATCATTTTTAACCATTGCAGTACTCATGTTTCATGCTAAAACCTTTTGCAATGTTTAAAATCATGCCGTTTTAAATGAATTCTAGATAAATATTACTATAGATAAATAATAATTATTATGTACAGCGCTACGGAATATGTTGGCGCATTATAAAATGAACTATAATAATAATAATAGTTATTTAGTCACAGCAGGGGGCGTAGACAGCAAGTCTGGATGGCGATGTGTCACCTGGTTCCCAAGTGCCACATACCAGGGTCATGGCTTGACTTCAGGAGACCTAGCAGACATAGGTGGAGAACAGTAGTTATCCCTTAAGCAGTTAGTATGTGAAAGCGGCGCCCGGTGGAGGTATGGACGAGGGAGTTTAGTTACTTTACATATCTGTCTCCATACCGACACAGATACTATTCAGCAAGAAATCGAAAAGGACCGGGTTCCTTTAAGACTGCTAAATACCAATAGCCCATAGCAAATGAGAGGTTACTACCTTGGAGAACTTTAGTGAGTGGTAAGAGTCAGGGTCAGCAGAAGGGTAAGCAGATTGTCACACACAGGCAATGAGAAAGGATTATCTGCACTGGACACGTTAATCCTGGGGCTAAGACGACGGTATCCTATAAGGGGATTAACGCAAACAAATACAGAGAGATCTGATTTAACTACCTAGTCCTTGTAAAATTAGCGGGGCCGGGCACACGGCCAGCTTGGCTCTGCAAGGGATGCAAAATTTCCAACAATAATACCATCAAACAGGAAAACCTCTGGCCATGCACATTACCGCAAATGGAGTCCTGTTTATAATAACACGGCGAGGTAGATTTAAATATTGTTTGTTGGTTAAATTCATGAATGTTAAATGTATAAAATTAACCAAGATACAGCACGGATGCCTTAATTCCTACTACTATATAAAATCCAAGTTTTAACAGGGTGATTGAGAAATAAAACAGCTCGCCTGAGGAAGTGCTGGGGAAATAAGAACATTATAAGAATTCAGCCATGTATAGGATACAAATAAGGCATTCCTACGTTTTGAAGAACTACACTTGAGTCACAATGATTTTAGAAGGTAAAAAAACCCCTATATATTATACATTTTTTTATTTATTACCTACTATATGCAATTATGAAAGCTGACATTTTAGTTTCTACTGACTCGTTATGATGACACTTTGAATGCACATGAATTTCTGGACAGTGGAAATATGGCAGTTACCGGTATATATTCCAGGATTTTTATTGGGATGAAAACCGTTCATTGGTTTACAAGAACACACCCTGCTGAGACTGAAACTGCAAAAAGAAGTTGAGCAGTGACCAATTATGGAGTCGCCTCCCAGGAAGCATCGTGATTGGCTAAGGACTGTTCAAGGTGCAATGGAAACAGGAGCAGCGCCCCCTCCTATTGGCTGACACTCAGCTAATCCCCTAAATTCTTACCCGGTGGAGCCCTGATTGGCTCCGTGGCTGCCAGAGGAGGGATGGAGCAGGGAAGGTGCAGCAATAATCTCACCTGCTGCAGCCAGAGCTGGAAGGATAAAGGATGTCCTGTGCATCCTGTTAGGAACCTGGATCCCTCTCAAAAACAAGAAAAGGAAAAAAAAAAAAAAAAAAAAAAAAAAAAAAAATCGGCAGCCCGATTCCCCCAGAGGGGGCACCGGATCTAGAGCCGCATGGCTTCCATACTATCTGCCGGTATGCGTTTAGACCTGAACAACCATTCAATTCAAAAAGAGCTATCTTTCACCTGCCCAAGAGAGGCACTGTGGCGCCATAACCTGTCCTAAAGGACTATATCATTAAACACTGTATTTTGGGGTTACTTAAAATGTGCTGTTATCCCATATATAGTCATAACTGCGGGTTGTGAAACGTGGTTGCTAACGCTGTGGCCCTCGCAAAGCCAAAGGCGCTTCTTGCCAGCAACTGCGGACCTCACAGCATTTACGGACTTACAACACAGATATACGAGACTTGGGAAAAATTAAGACTTTAACGTCCAACGCGCTCGAACCTCAAAACACACAACAAACACATAAAACGCTTACCCACAGCAAGAGGGACACCCAGGACCTTTGCAAGTGAAGTTACACCTCAATTTAAGTCCAAATTGAAGAGTTTAGACACCCGAAAACGACCTAAGCGAGAGAAAAAATGGCCGCCGAGAAAACGAGGCTACAGGACCCTAAACAGCTGCAGCAACATGAAAACAGATTGTCAGCTCTTCAGCATAATGCTTCCTGCATTTATTACTTCAAAACAGGTAAAGTATATTCCTTTATTAATGTATTATTTAGTTCATTACCATACACCAAACAGCATTAGCTTACTTACAATTTGATTCCCGTCATTTGACGAGCAATATTCTAGTATTCTATAAGAGCCCGCCGTCCACATCCTCGCTAGCGCCCCTTTGTCTGTTAAGTCTGGCTAGGACTGGTCTATACTAATTTACCCATGTACCTTTCCTTATTGTGTATGACTAACTGAAACATTTTTAAATAAACTGCATGCTATGAGGAATTCCTTTTTCTTTAAATGTTGCAGTTAATCTAGGGGAAATAACTTATTTATCCATAGAGCCATACCTCCGCCGACCAAGTATCCAGGCACACCCTAAATAGAGTTTAGGCAGGAGATGCTTCGGATATTTTTGCAAATGTTTGAATTTACACATTTTTACCTCTGCAGAACTAATTTTTCACGGCAAAAAAAAAAATTAAAAAAATTCTGAAATCTATTAATTTAAATCTGTACTAGGTGCACATGTAAGTTCCTTGTCCCTTTAATCAAATTTAAATACACAGCAAGACTTTTTCCCTGCTAAGAAGAAACATACGTTCGACTTTGACACGTTCTGGATGGATTCACAGCTATCTGCACAGCTCTGGTAAAGCAATTTCAAGATTTTGCTTAGGCCAACATTTTTTATTATATAATAAAAACCGTATTGTCCCTAAAATACCTTTTTCATTCAGTAACTAAAGTCGTTCTTAAAATGAAGACAAAATGCCCAATATTTACTAAGAGGCATAAAAAAATAATTCACTAAAATGGTCTTCTGCACTGAATTCCCATAAATATTTTTTTTCTTTTACAGAAGCTTGATTATTTGAATACCTTTATTAAGGATTACCAGAAAAAAAATCTGCTTCTTTACACTACAGATAATTTATTAAGTCTTGTTTTTTTAGGGATCCCTGCAATTGACGTCTAATAAACAGACAGAAACTTATAAGACAAAAATTAAGGTGTCAAGAACTGCATACTTGACTAGATTAAGAGAATTAACTCCTCTGGAAAAATTGATCATGGCGGAATCTAAATCTCATATTATCTCAAAATGTTACGATATTATTAGAAGGCCACAAATGGAACATAAATCTAAGTGTATTCAGGATTGGGAAGAGGAATTGGAGCGTAAATGGACCATTGATGAGTGGTATAGTTCATATGAAATTACGGACAGATTTGTTAAATATCCCTTTTATAGAGAACTCCATTTTAAAATCTGCAATAGGTGGCATTTTACGCCGGTTAGGATGGCAATGATTAGCGGGTTAGATCAGGAGAAGTTTTGTTGGCGTAAGTGCAGTGAAATAGGTTCTTCCCTGCATATTTGGTGGCAATGCTTATACATCAAAAAACTCTGGGCAGAGGTTTTTTTCCATTTGACTAGGATATGTGAGGTAGAATTGTGTCCACACCCTGAAATAATTTTATTCCACATCTTCCCCCCCCCCTACCTCTAAAAGTTAAAGCTCTTATGCTACAGGTACTGATGGTAGCAAAATCATTAATAGCTTCCAAGTGGAAGCGGAAAGAGGTTCCGTCTTGGAACGAGGTTAAAAGTAAAGTAGAAAAAAATTGTTTACTGGAACTAAACTTCACTGACCTGGGTGTGACCAAAAAAAGCAGCTTATCCTGGTCTCTATGGGATAGATATTTCCGCAATAGGTAAATTAGTAGCTGTTGATCTGTCCTAGGTCATTCTGACCTTCCACTCCGGTCCCACTCCACTGTTTTCTCTTCCCTAGCTATACCTATGCCTGATGCCATGTATGAAAGTAGTGTGATTGGAGGTGTGTATATTTTGAATATATATTGTAATATAGTAGTTTGGTATACTATTGGGTTATCGTTGGGACAGTGTAGCTCAACTTTTTCTTTAATGAACGTAATGGTGTAAAGGCTCCAATAAAGAGATGGAATGCTTTAACAAATCGAAATAAAACTAGGGAAAAAATAAAAGGAAAGAAAAAGGTAATAAAGGATAGAATGATAACAACAACATGTGTGAACTATAACGTTGTTATGTCTCGCACCTCCGTGCCTCTTAAATTTTGGGTTGTTAACCTGAAAATATAGAGTAAAGATAAGAGGTTTGGGGTTTTAGTATTTTTTTTTTTTTTTTTTTGCTATACCCAGTTGTTAAGTTGTATATATTACTTGCTCTGGTATACTGTTCCTTTCCGCATGTTGATGTGCAATTTTCCCAACGATAGGGCAGAAGATATGTCTTTTTATGAAATGTATGTTATTTATACCTTTCTACAACAATAAAATATTTAAAAAAAAAAAAAAAGAACTGCATCTGAATGTTCTTTTAAAAAAGATTATATACAGTAAAATCATGGTTATCCGAAACTCAAGAAAGTGGCACTCTCATGCAACCGGTACCCGACAGAAAAACAGAGCAATCTCAGTCTGACTGTGCCTGTAAGAGCCAAAGTGCACCATGACTGTGCCTGTAAGAGCCCACTTGCACCCTGACTGTGCCTGTAAGAGCCCACGTGCACCCTGACTGTGCCTGTAAGAGCCCATGTGCACCCTGACTGTGCCTGTAAGAGCCCATGTGCACCCTGACTGTGCCTGTAAGAGCCCATGTGCACCCTGACTGTGCCTGTAAGAGCCCATGTGCACCCTGGCTGTGCCTGTAAGAGCCCAAAGTGCCTCCTGGCTATGCCTGTAAGAGCCCAAAGTGCACCCTGACTGTGCCTGTAAGAGCCCATGTGCACCCTGACTGTGCCTGTAAGAGCCCATGTGCACCCTGACTGTGCCTGTAAGAGCCCATGTGCACCCTGACTGTGCCTGTAAGAGCCCATGTGCACCCTGACTGTGCCTGTAAGAGCCCATGTGCACCCCGACTGTGCCTGTAAGAGCCCATGTGCACCCTGGCTGTGCCTGTAAGAGCCCAAAGTGCACCATGGCTGTGCCTGTAAGAGCCCAAAGTGCCTCCTGGCTATGCCTGTAAGAGCCCAAAGTGCACCCTGGCTGTGCCTGTAAGAGCCCAAAGTGCCTCCTGGCTATGCCTGTAAGAGCCAATGTGCAGCCTGACTATGCCTGTAAGAGCTCAAGTGAAAAATAAAAAAATGTTGGCGACATTCATTCACCAAGTTAAAAAGTTTATTGACTGCCATTTAACTAATATGCACACTGCATTAAGAAAAAAAGAAGCTATTTTTAAAGTGTAATAAAACTGTGCTACTTGAAATAAGTTTGCCTTTATTTACTTTTTATTCCTGTATTTCAATATCAATAAATGGTTTTGTATGGGGCATAGCATTATTTAGACCTCTTGATGGTGATTCTCAAGTAACCAGAAACAAGATTTATATGGCATCTACCAATCCCCATGGGTGCCAGATAACTGGGTCTACTGTAATAATATTTTGCCATTACCAACTGTAGTTCTTCACAATACCAATAATTTGACCCTGATGACCCTGTTCTTGAGATAAGAATCGTACACAATAAATTCCAATAAAACAAAGCAAATTCATCTATGCAAACTATTCAAACATGTTTCCACACATACAGTACTATCGCCTGTACTCTCATAGATCGGCAATACTAGCACACTTCCATAAAACAGCCACTTAGTACAAACATAAGCATACCACTAACCTCCTTATCTCAAGCATCCACAATTTTATATAATGTTTATCCTTTCTGGTTCGCATACTTCTCCATCCATCATGTAACAGCATTGATCCATCAATCAGTCGCAACATCTCACTTTTTTTTTTTAAAGGGTAGTGTTGGGAATGATGTGGATCCTTGTGAACGCCCATCAGGGAGAGGGGCCATAACTTCCACAATGGTAGGGTACTATAGGGGGTAAATAGAGACCACCATAGTAGTTGGTTAATATTAGTTGCCATGAGGGTCCATAAAAAATACCAAGTCTATGTTTAATTCTTTATCTTTAGTGTTGAATAATGCAATACAAAAAAAAAAACACCACATTTTTTATTTTATTATTATTTAAATTTTAAGGTTTTGGATGGAGTAATCGTTCTGGCGAAAACGGAGTCCAACTAGGGTACAATAGTTGTCTTCCTTGTGCTTTTTTTTTTTTATTCAATGTCTGTGTGGGTTCATCCTTAGGTGCAGTTTGTGGCTTGTTTCCCAAATATAACAGCCTGTTTCACATGAAATACATTGTATCACGTAAACCACATTGGAGGCTGTGCATGTATACAATACTTTGATATTAAAGGTCTTCTTATTTGTATTGATGACACGGGCACACATAACGAGTTGACATAACTTACAGGCACTTTTGTTACAAGGTTTTCTTCTATTATTTTCTATAAAGTTGTCCATTGGCTAATCTTCTGCTGACAAGTTTTTGTTTCAGGTTTAGTGGTTGTTTAAATGCAAGGATGGGGGGTTTGTGTAATATATCTTAATTCAGTATCTTTGGTTAGAAATGGTTTTAAATCTGATTATTTTCGGTATTTTCTTTAAAACTTAACGGTATGTGGCCACTAGGTGTACATAAATTGTTCTTTTTATATTTTAACTAATAACATGCTGGTATCATAAGTTATGTTCAATTGTCTGTTTTGTCTTTGTGCGCCCTCCTTCTCTTCCTCTACCATGGCTGATTTGCACATGCTGCCCCTCCTTTCTACCCCTCCCGCTTTCTCTGCCTCCTCCCGCACTTCCTTTCTCGCTTTCCCTCTGTGTGCTGCGGTGGGGCTGCGCAGGCAAAAATCAGGTGCAACTTTGCCAATTTACAGGTAGCAGTTGTGAGTAACGCCTGCGTAGAACACATCTCGCAGACGTTACTTGCAACTGAAAACTATAATAGGTGATCAGTGTTCACAAGGTATTTTGATGGCGGTTATTTTCTGGATAACAATACAGGGTTTGTAACTCTTCCGTCTAAAAAGTTTCAAAGAATGTTTTTAGATTTTTGTCACGGTCTCCAGATGAGTGGAGTGTGCCATTGGTGATGGATATGGTAGTGTCCAGTAAGTTCACTTGTTCTGTAGAACTTTCTCCTTCTGTCAATACAATGAACGGATCATCTATGCAATAATAGCATTTGTATGGTTTGTGAATGGATATAGATAAGAATTTTTCTTCCAGATCGGACATTTTATATATAAAATTAAAAACCACACCCGCAGATACCTTTTTATATATTTTTTCCTAAACTACAGTAGTCCTTTACGCATCAGTATGCCCAAAATGGTTATTGTAATAAGCAGTATATTTATGCTATAACTTAGCTGGAAGATTGAGCACTTTCTAAAAGTACAGTAATAATTTCAGTTCCTTAGCATTTATGTTCAAAATGAAATTCAAGAAACAATATTGACACTTCATAAAAATATATTTAATGAGCGGTCAAACTCATTCTTATAGATACAGACATAACTAGTTGCTGAACAGGTTGTGATATTACAGTAATTCCTGGTAAGACTTGATTTATAGTGAATATATCTTGAGATTGTATAGATAATGATATGCAGAGTTGCCCCTTGGATAGACAATATCAAACTCTTATTAAGTCCGAACTCCCACTAATAGAAAAGGTATTTATTTCACTGAATCTCCTGTGATAGTAGATATCCTAATTTCCATTGTACTGGATAATTTTGCAGAGGTACTCTTGCTACTGTAAGCTGTCTGGGGCTGCATTTAATTGATGATAAAATGCAAGCTACTACATATTTTTGGAATACATTTCTAAATATATTATATATTTCATAACTCTGTACAGTTTTCCCCAATTAAAAACTGTTACTCTAATTAGCTGCTCAACCAATTTGCCTTTCAGTCACCTTTTTTTGCATTTGATTCAATGCCAGAGCAAAATCTGATATTATTGGGATTTACCCCTGAGTGCACTCAAACTGCAGGTGATACCTACATTTGTTAATATTTGTTAAATTTCCTCCATCCCTCTCTAGGATCCTGCCATTTTGGTCTCTAGTCCTCCACGCATTCCCTTTAGAGTGTGTCACTGTGCAAGGTGGGTAAGCTGTGAATCTCCATATTACAACTAACACCATTGGATTCCTATTTTGACCAAAAACTCATGGAGTGCTGGCTGTGTGGACAAATAGGAAGTGGCTGGGTGTGCTGTATGCACTAGAAGATGCAATATTGAGATTCACAGTTTGCTGCCCACACTGACACACAGAGGCACTGGAAGAGAGAGACAAGCCAATATGAAAGCCCTTAAAGGCAAGCAGAGGGAAATAAAAATAGTAATACGTCCTATAACTTGGATTTCATTATGGATGCAACTTTTAAAGGGCCATGACTTGTTTGATCACAATTCATTACTTTTGGAGGAGGTCCCAAAGTGCGTCACCAAGGCAGTGATGGTTGTTTTCAGTGTGAGATTCACAACCTCAGAACCACTGCACTCATCCTAAAAAAACAAATTGCACAACTTTGCTATTTTCTTCTTTCAAAAAAAACAAACAAACAAAAAAAAACACAAAATCGGATAAAAATAATAAAAATATATGTAAAAAACGTGCATAATCCAATATTCAAAATCACATATATACAGTTTGCAAGAACAAAGTGGGTAAGGTTTTTTTTTTTTCATTGCAGTCATACTTTTTAAAAATAGAAAACCCACTTAACTTGATAATCTACTTTTAAAGTTGTCTTATTTTGTGCCATTGCTCCAGTTCTCTCGTCTTCTACCAGTTCTTTCTTTGAGCTCTTAATCACATGGTCTGCTAGTCAGCCAATCAAGGCAATTGTATATAGCATCCTGGGATATCTTTCCTGTGATGCCACTGGTTAAACAAACCATGTGATCAAGGAGGCAGAGAACAGTCGTTGGAGGAGGTGAATGCTGGAAAACTGAGACAAACGAAGACAACTGAAAAGTAAAGCTAATTGCTTAGCACGTATTCAATTCTACTGTATGCAACAATCATCCAGTTTTAAAATGTTACTTTTACATGACAAAACATTTTTGTTAATCCTGTGGCTTTAGAAAAGCTTTCTTCTTTTTACAGCTCTTCAAGTTGCTGTTCTCATCATCTTCCTCATCTTTAAGAACCCGTTGGTCTCTTTTCTTCACAAATTTATTTTTGATAGTTCCAACTAATGACTCATATCTGCAAAACATGGGTAAAAAGTGATTTTTAGGTTAGTTTCTGAACTTACATTTTGCAGTGCAAGTAACAAGCTTCCCTATTGGGATTGGATTGCAATGATTGACAGATGCTACATCATATGTAACCAGACATGGCAAAGGAGTCACTTTAACTGCATTATTTTTTTATGGACACACAAAACTATTTCTTGAGAAGAATATTCTTAAAAGGCCACAATAAATCTAAAGATTTCTATTAGACCTCATTTTAGACATTACAAAAAAGGTATTTTTGTATGGAAAATAAGTGGTTTGTAGTTAATAAAACATGTACATGAAGTGAGGCAGAGAGATTGAGAGATTCATCTTTGTCCAAATAGGTTACATGAAACCATTCAATTGAAAGTAGATCAGATAAGAACACATTTAGCAGGCTACCTCTTAGTCCTTTACATTTTCTTTCAATTCACTGGTAGAGGTTGGATCAAACATTGTTTTTTTTATCTGTTTGTTATACATTATTAGTAATTTTCTTTAGCCATTATCTTTAATTGAAAAAAGAAATTGTAAGGTATAAGCATGTTCTTTTAAATGCATAATAGACAGTTTTATATTACAGAGGTCCTTTAAAGGGTTATTTTCTATTAGACACAATAAACAAACATGGAACATGTTCCACGGTGCACCTTAAGTAAAAGGGAAGTCATGTTGCTGAACAATCCACTTTAACCTAAAATTGCCTTGGGAGGCGAACTTGCTTACAAGAAAACATTTTAGCGCCCATATAATGGTTTAGGTTAAATTAATTTTCCATAATGTCCTAACAAGATGTGTTTAATTGTGTAGGGACTAGTAATTGAATTCATATTCAGTAAGCTATTACTAGAACATCAGCCTCTATTTGTGGGTCTTCACCCATAGAATATCATAAATGTCTAGATGTATTCTATTGCCTCAAGCCCGTAATTTAATTATTTCAGCCTCCACACGTAAACCCTGTCTTTGTAAGTCTGATTCCAGGGGGGCGTGATCATATGACCTCGCAATATTTAAGAGAGTCTGTAATTTACTATTGGCTGTGTCTAAGTAAAAGGAGTCATGATCTCAGTAAAAAACTGAAGATGTAACCTGCAATCGGAAGCTACAAATTAAGTAATATTTACAGATCGGGCTCCCAATCAGCACTCTATAAAATGCATTAGATCATCTCTTCTCGTCCATGTGGGTTTCATGATATGCATTAACCTCTTGAGTCCCAAGATCTATATTACTCAGACATAACAGTTAAAAAAAAAGTATTTTTTAATTGCATATTTGTGGGTTTCAGGCCGTTCTGCTACTAATTCTAATGTATTTCCATGCTTTTATAGTACAGTATTGTGTGTTTAATTGCTCTACAGCTCTAATAAGTGTTGGAAATAACTTGAGAGTTTTATTTACTACTTGTAATAGTTTTGTCAGATACTTGATATTTTTTTCTAGTTGCAGGTCAGATTTAATTTGTGAGCTAGACGTACATTTTTAATAGAATATCGATTGGTGTAACTTTAGTGCTAGTCATGGTCAAGCTATGCAAATTCAACCCAAGCCCCATGTTGCATCTTTGGCTGGCCCGCAGTGATTCTGGTCGGTTAACTCATAATCGGATGGCGAGCAGCTAATACAATGTGTGGACATTTTAACTGTGTGTAACATTACGATCTGGCCAATAGAATAGGGTCTAATGTCTTTAGACAGAGGCTAACTAGATAAGGATTCACAGGCTGCCGCAGAGTCGGTGTGTTGCCACACTTTAGACAGAGTGTTGATACAACTCCCTGCTAGAGCCGGTTCCCCCATTGACCTTACAGTTGGTGGGGACCAGTTGATATGTGAATCTATGTTTAGTGTTGATTTAATATGGTATTTATACTTAAAAATATATATATTCTGTGACTTAAAAACACATCCTGTTCATATTAGGACATTTTAGTAGTCCTCTAAAGCAATACAACTATAGTTGCAGAAGAAAGGGTTTGCTCCCCCTATGTTAAATGAAAAATCCAGGATAGCTTAAGCAGCTGTGCATTCAAAAGGATTATAATCATTGGGAACAGTGAAAATGTGCAATGGCTTCTTACACATTGTGGCTGGGCCAAGAGGAGGAGCAAACCATTCCCTCACCAGTCACTTTAATGTTTAATTTCAAAATTATATTTCTTATTTTAATGCAATATGAATTCAAAGGACGAGGAGGGTTAACACTGTCGAATAAGAACTGTAAAGAGGGTTAATTTAATCTCCCAGTAACACATCAGTTAGATTCACGCACTACACATTTTTACATTTATAATGCAAGTTGACACTGATCATTAAACACAAATCTGAAATGAACCTTACCTCCGAACCATTTCTTCATCAGATATATCCACATCCATTTTTCCATCTTCTACAGCCTCTTCCTTTTGCGTTTTTGAATTCATCTGGACCATTAGTTTCTGAAAAATTAAAATCAGCATATTTAAAATTGGAGAAGATGGTGTTCTAAGAAATAAATGCTAAATGACTGTGGGAAGCATTTATTGGTGGTTAAAAGATAACATGAAAAAAAAATAAGTATCAATAAAAATGTATTTTATATCCTTTATCTTTCACAGAGGGCTGCAATGTCAGCGACTCGATTTGTTAAAGAGATTTCATTTCATAGCAGGTAATATCTATAAAAATAGATCATGATTTAATGCTTTTTTTTATTATTTTTTTTTATTGAGGTCAAGTTCATACAAACCTCACAAATAAGAAAAGCAAACCGTTAGTTGTATGAGAACCTTATATTTTACTACTTTTTTATTCTATATTTATGGAACATGCACAATTATGAGAAGATGATTTTGGAGACATAGGCTCAGTATTAAAAAGACACAATCTAAACAGGTTAATTTGTTTAGTCACAAGCATTGATGTGTTGCAGGCAAATACCACCGAAGATGACAAGTAGATTGTTCTTTATGTCTCGCAGCCATTACTTTTATTATTTGTACTCATGTAAAGTTAGAGCTAGGATTTCTGCTTCATAAATAAATCTATTCAAGAAATAAACCATATCAATATCCAGTGTATACATTTATTCATATATTCTCATTCTCGCTCTTAATTGTATTTAATTAAAGAGTGAAGCCTTTGTGGGCACATTTGCATGCCCCTGCCCAGCTTCCCAGAATGCAGTGTAATAACAGTATTTCTCGGAATTCTGAGCTGGAAGCAGGTTTTCTTTTTAACTTTTTTTAGACATTCAAATGTGAACACAGATGTACTTCTATCGCTCTTTTGCCCACCATATTATAAATGATTGTTGTGGTGAACTACCTACTCATAAGGTCCGAAACACAAGCTGCGATCCCGCTCCATGCTGATGATAGCCAGTAAGCTTGAAACAGCTGTACATGGATAGGATACTCAGCTTTTGTTTAATCCAGCCTTGGCTTTGCATTAAACCTGTGTAATACAGCATGAATAAACATAAAGGAAGCCATGTTTGGCAACGGCTATGGATTGAAGAGCGAGGCATTTGTGGGCACATTTGCATGTCCCATCTCAGCTTCCCAGAATGCAGTGTAATAACGGTTTCTCTCGGAACTGAGCTGGAAGCAGGTTTTCTAACTTGTTTTAGACATTCAAGTGTGAACACAGATGTACTATAAATAGCGTTTGCATTTCTGGGGAGCAGGGCTTGAATTTATTGATACAAGCTACCTACATCCACACATGAGGAGAGGTTGTTTGGTGTTTCATTGTTTTGGTGTTTAATCCACATTGGTGTTTAATCCACTGAAATTAAATTATCTAACAAAACAAAGCTCTAACTCATGTGAAGAAACATAAAATGTTGTATATATAAGTTTCCTGGGTTTCAAATGTTTGGTAAGAAACAGGCAGTGATTATCAGAAAAATGTGCTATATAGATAAGTTCAGTGTACTTACAAAGTTATAGGCAGGAAAGTAAAATCCAGCTTTGCACACCTACAGTATGGTTACATAACAAAGTATGCATAGGAAATGCAGCCAGGTACAATGTTTTTCTTCTTTCAAATGAAGTACTGGATGGATGGATGGATGGATAGATAGATAGACTACAAATCCCAGGCTGCTTTGCAACACAGGAACCCAAGAGTTTCAGCTAACCTCTGCTTTCTCCTGACTGGCCAAAACAAGTTATGAATATTATGCTAATCTTACCAGGGATTTTCAGGGGTGTTAACCAACAAAAGCTGCAGCTTACAAACTGAAAATATTTGGCAAACATCAGGGTGAGTTTGTAAATGTTTATTTTTGTATGCAAAAAAAACACACAATGTTTGCATACACTACTGATTCTTCTATCAACTACATTCATAATCCAGGAATTTAGATATGCCTTTAAAAAAAAAGACAAACATTCTGCTGGCTGTTATAGTGATCCCATTTTACCCTGTTCCTGTTGGACACAAAATCTTTGGGGGAAAAAAAGCATCAGAAATCTCCATCATCAAGGGAACTATGAAGATATCTATAATGTAACCTTTGGATTGCACATAATAGTGTGTCACAGGAGCAAGTAATCTTACCTCTACCTCTGGATTAAAACCTTTAAATGACATTCTGCCGTACAGGAAGTCTACACATGGTAGGAAACTTCTTTCTTCTATGATAAAATTCCTGGTGGTTTGAGAAGAGGAAGTAAGTACATTACATTAGGTCATTCCCATATACGCACAGATTCTCTTTAAAACATTTAAATATCAACATCGATATATGCAAATAATTGGCCTAAATTTAATTTCTACAGTACTTAATATTCTATTAAATCTTTCAGCGAATTTAACAAATAATTCAGACCTCTAACAAGTACAGTGCAACACCAGGCAATCTTGGATAATTTTTTTTTTTTTACAGGGCTGATGGTAAGTTAATAATTATTTATTTTCTTGAATTTTGTTGGTTGTAAGGTCACATTAATGATATATGACATGATTTATCTTGATTTACATTACACAGACCTGTAATTTCAATAATATCCACTGTACGTGTGTAGGATGAAAATTATAACACAATATCGAGATGAACGGATTATAACATTTTCTTTTGTGCATTGATTTTATTGAGTGGAGGACAGTGCACAGTGTTAAGTAATAACGTCATCTATTTTCATTTGTAAAGAGGTGCAATATTCTCGAATTTTCTTCTTGCTCAAAATGAAAATCAATCCGAATATAAAAAACAAGTAATTAGTAATATGCATGGATTTAGTCTCTGCATGTACTTTTCAATAGATTTTCAATGTAAGGTGAAAATTATTCATTGATGCTGTTAATGAAATTTTCACAGTAAAGTAAGGAAAGAGATTACAAATGCTTACATAGAAAGAAAAAAGAAAAAAGAAAAAAAAAAAAGTTGTATTACATATTTTTATCAAATTTAACCAATGACCAACTTTACACCAGCAACTAATATACTACGAAAATTATGAATTGCATATAACATTTGACATTATAGCTTTAAATATTATTTCATAGGGTCCATTGTTTTATCGGACGATCCGGATTGTTCATTTCTCAGGAGTGTATGTTGTTGACCCTATGCATCTATCATTATATCTCTGGTTTATTCATAAGGTTATATTGGCAAAGATACTGGAGGGGGGGGGGGGGGTCACCATTTCCTTCTCCAGTGAACCGCAATTTGTCTGACCTCTCTGCTATGGCTTGCCCATCTTCGGTGACCCTACATTATATAGCTCACAGCTTCATTGGGGTAGACAAGCCCCTTTACCATGGCAAGATAGCGATCCAGAAGGGGGTATCCTTGTATACAGATTTACAATTACACCTAATGAATGCCCTGACTGTTTTAGATGCCCCACTCCCATTGTGCAGATAAGGTAAGGTATGATAAAGCACATCTTACAATGATCATTTTTACTTTTTTCTGCCCAATATGGACATAGAAATGTCTGATTTACAGTCAGTCATCGAGCTTCTGCACTCTCATAGTTCATCTGCTTTCTCTAACTGCTCTGTGACTCCCTTATTACATGAGGGGGGGTAGAGAGACACGGGGGAGGAGGGGGGGTAGAGAGACACGGGGGAGGGGGGGGGGGGTAGAGAGACACGGGGGAGGGGGGGGGGTAGAGAGACACGGGGGAAGGGGGGGGGGTAGAGAGACACGGGGGAAGGGGGGGGGGTAGAGAGACACGGGGGAAGGGGGGGGTAGAGAGACACGGGGGAAGGGGGGGGGGTAGAGAGACACGGGGGAAGGGGGGGGTAGAGAGACACGGCGGGAGGGGGGGGGTAGAGAGACACGGGGGAAGGGGGGGGGTAGAGAGACACGGCGGAAGGGGGGAGTAGAGAGACACGGGGGAAGGGGGGGAGTAGAGAGACACGGGGGAAGGGGGGGAGTAGAGAGACACGGGGGAAGGGGGGGAGTAGAGAGACACGGGGGAAGGGGGGGGTAGAGAGACACGGGGGAAGGGGGGGGGTAGAGAGACACGGGGGAAGGGGGGGGGGTAGAGAGACACGGGGGAAGGGGGGGGTAGAGAGACACGGGGGAAGGGGGGGGGTAGAGAGACACGGGGGAAGGGGGGGGGGTAGAGAGACACGGGGGAAGGGGGGGTAGAGAGACACGGGGGAAGGGGGGGGGGTAGAGAGACACGGGGGAAGGGGGGGGGGTAGAGAGACACGGGGGAAGGGGGGGTAGAGAGACACGGGGGAAGGGGGGGGTAGAGAGACACGGGGGAAGGGGGGGGTAGAGAGACACGGGGGAAGGGGGGGGGTAGAGAGACACGGGGGAAGGGGGGGGGGTAGAGAGACACGGGGGAAGGGGGGGGTAGAGAGACACGGGGGAAGGGGGGGGTAGAGAGACACGGGGGAAGGGGGGGGTAGAGAGACACGGGGGAAGGGGGGGGTAGAGAGACACGGGGGAAGGGGGGGGTAGAGAGACACGGGGGGAAGGGGGGGGTAGAGAGACACGGGGGAAGGGGGGGGTAGAGAGACACGGGGAAGGGGGGGGGTAGAGAGACACGGGGGAAGGGGGGGGTAGAGAGACACGGGGGAAGGGGGGGGTAGAGAGACACGGGGGAAGGGGGGGTAGAGAGACACGGGGGAAGGGGGGGGGGTAGAGAGACACGGGGGAAGGGGGGTTGACTCTGGTATAAGCCGAGGGGGCCCTTTAAAAACTCTGCTTAAAAACGATGTGTGTGTGTGTATATATATTTTTTTTTTTTTATAAAAAGTAGTTTACATTACTACATTTTGGGAATTTTTTTAAATAAAAAAAATACTCATTGGGAGATCAGACAGCAAGATTATCTGTGTGCCACCGGCTATGTTGCAACTTTAGCTGCTAGAATTACAAGTAGTTAGACAATTTAGCCACTGCCTCATTCAAAGATTCTACACCTGATTTTAATGAATATACATTATGTTCTGTGCAGTACAGAGCTGATTAATCAGGCAGAGGCAACACACCAATAGCCGGATTTAAATTTATCATAAATGCATGAATTTAGCATCAATTTTAAAAATGAAAACACTTTTTCCACGTGCTCTCTCACCCTTTATCTAATGGTGCAGAGTTCATATAGCGGACTTCTGTGGTCCTATAACCACCTTAGCAGTAATCCTGAGAGTGGCTTAGGGTTAATGTTCAGTACCTCAAGCCACGCTCGGGATCACATGCATCCGTCTGGCCGCATCAGCAGCCCAGAGTGTACCGCTTTAACAGACTGCCAGATAGGTTAAGATAAAGATTCAAGGGTACAACCACAAGTTATTAACCAAGTGCATTGTGTGCAAAGATTGTTCATTTTCCATTTAGGAATGTGATCTGGGTATGATTAACACCTTCTATTATTTAACCTGTCTATTGTACTCTAAGTGGGAAACTTCAAACAGTTACTCCCGAACCAAAGAAGCCAGCAGTAGAGTGGTTTTCATTTTCTCCCAAGAATAATAGGGCATTGGGGGTTCATGATCCTATTGCTGAAGAAGAAAGGCGGCTGGTGGTGGTCCAGAATGATCCCCTAGAGATCTCTAACAGAAGTCCAACTGACACTAATCCTTGACAACTAAATATCTGATTTTAAACAATATGTTTCCAGGCCTACACAGCACATTCTTCCTGAATACCTCAATTTGGAGCACTGGTTTTAGGAGTGTCCAATGATCTATGGTGAATGAGGCTCAAACAACCAGCTAGATATGGTTCTCAACTAAAATTGGTTAAGAACAGTATTGTAGAAGATATATTGTTGAAAATGGATAACCGAATTGGAAAAAAAGTCCATTAACACCAATAAGATTGTCTGCCTTTTTGTTTCATATTCATTTTACACCTTAAGTACATAGGAGGAAAAATGTATGCACATGCTCAATACATAAATATTTTTTATGGTAAAAGGTCTTACTTCTGCAGATTCAGTGAAAACTTCTGCTACAAATATTTATTTAAAAAACTCAATCAATTAACAAGTTAATATTTTACAGTAGCAGATTTACTCCATTAATAGGGGTTCTTACTCTTTTTCTTTGAGTTCTGGTAAATCCAGGTACCAATGCTCATCGCTGATAATTTTCTTCTCATCCTCTTCAAGCTGTTTTTTGGTTTCTGCATCAAGACTTCTCTGCATAAACTAAAGAAAGGGAAACAAAACACAAAATGATTAGGATTTATTTTTAGGGCTTGAGCTGAATCTGTAGAGCTAGAAGTACAACAAACATACATTTTTATATACATTAGAAGGCAGATAAAACAAGACATACAGAGTGTTACATTAGGAGATGTTGACCCTGCTCGAGATAATTTACAATCCAAGAGGTGATAGGGCATAGAAACATGAGCCAAGGGGACTGCTGGATAGATAAATGAAGAGGGAGAGGTTTGCAAACCAGGACAAGTAACCAGTATACAGTTGTGGGTGATTTAGGAGGATGGTGGTAAGCTTCTCTGAACAGGTAGTTTTTCAGGGAACATTTGAAGACATGGGGAGAGAGGTAGAGAATTCCAAAGAATATATAATTGTATGGAAATCCCCCATGTTAACTATATACAGAGTTTCAGATACATAGTAGATTAGTTTTTTGTTTGTTTTGTTGTTCAGTCGTGTCCAACACTCCATGACCTCATGGACCATAAGACCATACTGATCCACTTGGTATTCATCGCAAATATAGTAAAGTGGGTTACCAGTTCCTTCTCCAGTGTGCCATACAGCTACTGGTATTCCTATGTGATCTCCCATCTAAGTTCTGACCAGGCCCAACCCTGCTTGGCTTCAGGGTAGTGCAATGTCTTGGTTCTCTGACTGTAATCAAACCCAGTGGTGAAAAGAAAACATCCTGGCCAAAGGGCAATGTCAGAGAAGAAAAAAAAAAACACACAAAAACACCAAAAAAAAAAAGGACAAAAAAAAAAAAAAAAAAGACAAAAAAAAACACACTACTTCATTTTAGCAGACTCTGCTTATGCATGGAAGTGTCCATGAGAGTCATACTTAATTAACAAGGCACAAATGGGTGGTTACAGAGCATGACAAGCAAGGATGGCAAGTATACTTGCAAGCTGCCTGCACTGAGCATACGAGAGGAATGGTGAAGGTGTCCTGTGCTAAAATGTTAACGGACTCCACCAATTACTCAACTTCTCCCCCTTCCACTTCTGAACGGATAATACGTTGTACATTCCCACTCTGTCTTTCACATTCCCTGCAGGAGAATGGAGACTAACTACAGCGTCTTTCAGTAGACACCTGGAATAAAGATTCTTCCTAAGATGCTTTTATACTCACAGCTTACACAGCTGTTCATATTCTACAAACATATGACGTTTCCCTAAACTACATTAGGTCGTTAAATATACTGTCTAGAAAAAGGAACAGATTTATAAAAATGCAATATTAACAACAACAAAAAAAGTGTTTAAGGAGCCAAATACAAAGTGAAAGCCATTGAATATGGGCCTCTTCTACTGGTTGTCACAGCACTTACCTAGATAACCTTGATTATATTTTTTCATCTTCAGTTTAATTATGTATTTGCCATATTCAACATTAATTTATCAGATTTGAAATGCTTATTCAAAAATATATTTTTCATGTTTGTGATATCAGAAAAAGCCAATTCTTTGACCATAAAAATCCATGGAACTCTGAAAAGGTTTAATAAAGAACATTTTTATGACATTAAAGGTAAAAAATATATATATTTCAACTATATATTTCAGGAAAGATTGCCATAATGGCATCAAAAATAAGCTCCAACTTATGGCTCGTTTTCTTCAACATCAACATGGACCTTTCATAACTCAGGATATTACATAATGTGCTTTAACACAATTATTGCAAATAAAGAACACTTTTAACCAAATGGTCCCATAAGTGTTATTCAAGTGTTGCTCTAAGTGTGGCTATTCATGCTGATGCACGGTGTGACTACCTACTGCGAGCTCAATAACATTCCCCCCTACTGGAAACATTTTGGTAAATGGCTAAATGAAAGGGTTCGGATACAGAACTTCCTCCATATTATTAATGTTCCATTAGAGGCAGCTTCTGGCTGTGGTTGTGTTAAGAGAGAAAAGGTTTTTGCACTAAAGATAGCAACTGCAGCTCAGTCTATTCTTTAGCTAGAACGTGGGTTTCCCCAATCCTGAAACCCATTATTCTATTCTAGATGAACCAATCCAACTTGGTGCCGATGTAAAAATAATACTCCCTTATTAAATGGGACAAACTACACAATTTAAGTGTAAGTATGTACAGATAGGCAGCATATACACATACCGTTTTGATAACCCCCGCCCAAATAAATGTGTTTTTGAAATCATACATGTCAGAATACACACACGCTGACATTTGCTGGTCAGACTGGCGGTCAACCTTTGTTTAGGCTTGCCCTAAGCATTATAACCAAGAGCCACACTATTAAGGTAACTACCAACAGAAACACTGCATTGGGTATGGATTTTAACCCTTTGCATTAAGCTGCTGCTTTCTTGAAGGTTACTAGAGATCTTACAGAGCAGTGTCTGGCTTCTCCTGCATCCTTGTGCAGGGGGCTACACATCCCGTGATTCCTTCCAGCACACACTGCTATCACTGATTGATACAATGCATTACTTGCCTGTGATTGGCCAAAAATTAAGTTTATGCTAATTTTAGCAGGGATGTCTAGGGGTGGTAAAAAAATAAATTAACTAAATAAATAAGCAAACTCTAGAGATTTAGCAAACTTTAGGGTAAGTATAATAATGTTTATTTTGGTATTTTTTCATGCAAAAAAAAAAAAAAAAAGAAGAAATTTCAATACACTACTGATTTTTCTTGATCAGATGCATTCATAACCCATGAAACTAAAATATGCCTTTAAGTTTGTCCATTTTCACTTGTATAGTCCGAGTCTTTGGGTTCTGCTAAAAAAAAATAAGTAAAAAAAATTAAAATAAATAAAATAAGTAAAAAAAGCTTGTTTCTGTGCTATTGTGGATGCCTGGAATCAAACATTATTTGCAATAATTTAGGTCCATCCATAACCCTTAAAAAATGTAGAATCCACCCTAAATGTATGCCCTACCTGTGTGTGAGAATAGATTGTCTATTAATGGGTATTACCGATTAGTCAACACATTTATCAGGAATCCGGCAGATATACACACACACTCGCAAAAATTAGGGCACAGAAGTAACATTTTGGAAGCAGCACCTTCATGGATCCTGCAATTTTTCAACTAGGATGGGTTAGGTTTGAAAAAGTAAAAAAAACACCTAAACTTCGATATGGTTTCACTTTTTGTTACTCTCTATGATTTCTTCTCACAGTAAATAAGCAACCAGACAAATGTAAAAATAAAAACCTTTTATTACAGAGTAGCATTACAAGAGCTATTTATTTTTTTATAAAAGATGGAGTTTTAAAAAGGTGTAAATTGTCCAATAAGCCTTAAAGGCAGAAACAATACAAAAAGCTAAGCATTAGCCAGTTACTCTCCCCATGCTTGCAAGCAATCTGTGATGTGCGGGGTGTTAATACCTTCCCATGGCTGCTTCATAAATACCAGATGAACAAGGCCGCAAGACGAAAAGAATAACTCTCCCTGCAAATCATTTATTTATAAGTAAATCCTGGAGTGCCATATTGAGCAACTGAGAAATTGTATAAACTGCAGATTAGGAGTTTCTCTTTCTGTACAGAGGAACACGGAGTGATAAATGTATTTAGATTATCCTGTGCCATGCTTTAACAACCAAAACCTACTGTACTTAAAGGAACATACTTGATTTAAGATACAATCTGCCCTGGTCAAGCAGAAGTGTCACCTCGCAGACATTCAGTTACATCCCTGCTCCTGTGCCAGGTATCTTTTTTTGTTTAAATATGTCTGTCATGAGGGCACATCTCTTACTGATGGAAGAGGCACGAACCACATAAAGAAGAATAATAGTGCAGTCTGAAGAGGTACTGCTCTCCGTATAGATTGCGTGATTCATCAGTTTCATTTGCTGGCAGAAAGCAACGTTTGGTCCATGGCTTAACATAAATTGAATTGTGCACAGCACTGGGGCAACATGTTACTTCTACTACCTCGTCATAACACCCCATCAATGTTACTGGAACTACTAAAAGCATCAGTTATCAAATGGATAAACAATGTTTTTAGTAAGAGCCAAGAACGACTAGACATTTATGGACAGTAAATACAATCTACAAGAGTATAAAGACAAACCAATGCAAAATACTGCATGTCCATGTTTGTTGCTTTTTAAAATGGAATTGGAAAAACAGCATGTGACCACCCAGGATTGAGGGGCCACGTGCACCTCAATTTTCTGCCTTTCAGTGCCCAGGAAAACACAGTTTAGGGGTACTCAGGGCATCACCGGTTGCAAGCACAGCTCAAAGTTTACTGACTTATTAAAAAATAATAAACGGTTACATCCCCTTGATTAGAATGAAAATCCTATCAGAAAGAACAGAGATTCCTTTGATTAGAATGACTGAAAGCTATAATGGCCTCCCAAACGGAGCATTTTCAGAAAAAAAAAACAGAAACAAAGACAGAAAAACAAACAAACAGCAACATTAACATGAATTGGGGAGTGAACAAGTTTAAATCCCACACTTGAATGAACAAACACCAAGCATTCCCCTAGAACAAAGGAACGACATGAATGAGAATTAGTTCAGATCACTTACATGCTATGGGCTCTAATTTTGTTTGCTACTGGTGACCAAATATAACTGAAGTGACATGTTGTCCTGTGTCATTATTAGAAAAAATGGAAGTAGAATAACAAATAAATAAAAAAAAAGAACTTAAAACGTAAACATCCCATTTATTGCGGAGTTGAACAAGTGTGAATAATATTTTACTTGCTATTAAATTAGATACCCTATTAGCGAGAAGATTAAAATCTAAATAAACCCAATCTAGAATAACCCAGATGTTTGACTACATTTAGCCCAAACGAAATTCAAAAGGCATTCCAAAACTTCTATCAACAAATCTACTCCTCCCACCCCCAACGCAGAGAGATAAACTTACAATCCTTCTTGGATGCTTATGACCTCCCCTCTCTAGCAGATCAGCACCTAATTAGCCTAAATCCAGACATCTCTCAGGAGGAAGTGCCGGCCACTATAAATAGTCAAAAACAGGCAAATCTCCAGGACTGGATGGCTTCACAAATTTATACTACAAAAACTTTAAAGCCCTCCTTAACCCCACATCTTACCTCACTATTTGAAGCATATGATCCTTGTTCAGGATTGCGTTAGAGCTTAAATTGGGCGGTAGTTTTTAACCTCAAGAATATCTTTGCCTTCCTTAGGGAAAACCACAAAGTCAGCCTTTGGGGTTTTCCCTAAGGCAGGCAAAGATATTCTTGAGGTTAAAAACTACCGCCTAATTTCACTGATGAATGTGGACAAAGATTTTGGCTAAAATTATGGCAAGCAAGATCTCAAAGTTTCTCCTGGATCTCATACATAAGGACCTAGCAGGGTTTATACCATTTAGGCAAGCAGGGGATACTGTCAGGAGAACCTTAAATGCCTTGTATTTAGTGCAAAAGTCTGGTACTCCTATGAGCCTTTTAGCTCCAGATATCAAAAAGGCTTTTGACACCATTCAATGACCTTATCTCTATAACGAATTCGGTTTTAATGGATGTTTTTATTAATCTGCTTAAAAGATACTATGATACTCCAACTGCCAACTTAAAACTGCAGAGGGAGCATAGTGCCAAGATATCTCTCCAGCGGGGCACTAGGCATGGCTGCCCACTCTCCCCCTTTTATTCGCACTTGCGATTGTGCCAATGGCACAAACAATTAGATCGAACCCAGAAATACAAGGCCTACAGGCAGGACTACATTACTTTAAGCACTCACTCTTTGCTGACGATTTACTGTGCACTAATCCCCAAACTTCTATTCTGACACTCATGACTACAATTGACAATTTCCGTAAAATTAAATTAAACCTGGAAAAACTGAAGCTTAAGGAGTAGGCATCCCACAAAATGAGCTAGACACCTTAAAAGCCACCTATACATTTATTTGGCCTATAAAAAAAATTAAAAAAAAATGGCATAAAATATCTAGGGGGTTAATATTACTGCAGAAATGTCTGACCTTTATAAGGCTAATAACCCCTCCCCCCCCCATTTATAAACCACTGACAGCGGACATGCAGAATTGGATTAAACACCAAATATCATGGATGGGTAATAGTGGCTACTAAAATTAACATTTTGCCGAAGATAATGTCGCTATTTAGGTCCTTATATATCCCAATTAACCTAAAAGAATTAGATAGCTTCCAAAACAACATTTTCAGGTTAATCTGGAAAAATAAGCACCCCCGCATTACCAAAGAAATAATGTATAGATATAGAAATAAAAAGGAGGGCTCTCAAATTTGAGACTCTATTTTAAAACAGCCCAGCTGGGCTTGCTTTAATTAACTCTGCTAAATATCACCCAGCTTGATTCTTTGTCCAAAGTATGTGGTTTCATTGCTGGTTCTTCACAAACTCATCTGGATCCCTAAAGATGTATCCCCTATTACAACCAACCATAACCTGATGATAAACTTAACTCTAGCCTCCTGGAGCTGGCCCCACTCCAGGCGTCAACTCACTACTCAATTCAGTGGTCGGTCTCCTCTTTCCCCGATATTCTAGAAGACTCTAGTGTAGCCTTGAAGCACTGGTGGACCTCTAGGAACCTAGGTAGGATAGGCTCCTGGTTTATTAACGAGCATCTCCTGACTTATGACCAACTCCACACTATCCACAATATTCCCCACACAGAACTATTTATAATTAGCTAAAATTGAGAAACTGGGTCAGTAAAAAGTCTAGAGACATGGGACCTCCAAGGGCTACTTGGGTCTCATATATAAAAATGCCCCATTAACAAAAAGGAATATTAGGATCACTTTATGACATTTACAATAGCTTTGCAACAAGCTGGAAACCAAAATTCACGTTGAAGTGGGAGGCGGACCTGGGATCTGATTGAGAGAGTGCCAAACGCACAGAATCCTGCTCAAATTTAAATAAGGGGTCACTTTATAGTATTTTGTAAACATTGATCAAAGCTTTGCATAGAGTTTATTGGACGCCAGACAAACTACATAAGATTAATCCCTAGGAGAGTAATACATGCTTCTGGGGCTATCAAACTGTAGGCAATCAATATCCATACATGGTAGTTATGCCCAATAGCCCAACATTTTTGGGGAGAACCAACTCATCTTGCCACCACACTTTTTAAAGGCCAAATTGCAACCACAATAGTATTCTGTTTGCTTGGGATTCACATAAAAAGTTTAACGTCTTCCCAAAATAAGCTATTCCAGCTAATTACAATAGCGGCCAAAACTCATAAATAGCTTGTATTTGGAAATCACAGACACTAAAACTTCCATGAAGTAATACAGAAGCTTAACTGCTAACTAATTAATGAGCGACTAACTAACAGTATGTCAGACACCCTCCCCCAGTTTCAAAAAATGTGGGAGCCCTGAATAGAATCTCCACTTAGAATATCCCTAATCTGACTTCTAATCTGACTTCCAATTCACGCCACCTAGACTTATGACTTGGGGAATGAGACTGAGGGGACCTGGTTTAGGAAACCTCCCAGGGGGCCGGAAAGAGAAGATAAGATAACCATATAGTTGATTTTTTAAGTTTAAAATGTATGTATGTGATAACTAAAGCTTTGTATATGACTGTAACATGCAAAATGCAATGATGTACCACCCTATGGCTTTACTAAAAAGAAATGATAGGTACAAAAATGGTATATGGGAGTTTCTCGGTTTTATATATTAAAATAAACTAAGTGTTTATTTGCATATCTAAACATCATATTATTAACAAGTGTGTAAATGCACTGTTTTCACTCACTCAAATCTTCAAAGCAGTCCCTACAGTTTGTGCGTACAATGTTTCTAATGGTACAAGATGTACTAATCACTTAGACTGTTTTTCCAACAGCATTTTTGAAAATACTGCTGTGACAATCTTTGAGTGGCTAGTACATCTAGTACTATAGAACTGTTGGAGGTGCAGGACTGCTGGGGGGCAGACCCTTGCAGGGACTGCTTGGATTATTGAAGAGAGAGAGAAAACAGAGCCTTTAAGCATTTAATAAAATTATGTTTATATATGCAAATATACATTTAGCTAGTTTATGTTAATATTTATACTTCCATATACCTTTAAAAAATGTGAATGATGTATTAACGGTGTTCGACAGGAAGGCATTTTAATAATCATTATTATCCACATACAGGCAGATCCTGCTTAAAGGGATATGTAAGTGAGCTGGGTTTTAAAGGTTTCCTAAAAAATAGCTACGGATTTGTAGAAAAATGTGTATTATATTTAAAAGTTGGATGTACAGGCTTCCTTCGACATCCACAGGTTTGACACCCGCTGATTCGACATTCGCAGTTTTTTTTATTTTTAAAGCTATAATATTGCGAGATCTGGCCAGGGAGCCCTGCTAAATAACACCCCTTGCTTTAAAAGGACGCTTGGGCCCTAGTAGATGATCCAAATGCAGCCTTTCTCTGCGGAGTGAGGGCCACCCAACAACGGGAGCCATTCCCAAGGGACAAAACATGGGTAAAGTGATAGTTTACCCGTGTTTTTGTTATTCATGTTTTTTTTACTTTTGCGGGGACCCCAGGAACGGAACCCCTGTGAATGTGGAGGGTCTACTGTACTTACATATTTGTATGCTAGATACTGATATGTGCACACCCCTAGGAAGCTTACATAAAGTGTACCTTGCAGGGTACCATGTATGACCTCTAAAGGAAATGATGGTTGGTGGGGCCACAGCTGAAATTGCCGATAAGGAGACAGGCAAAGAGAGAGAGGAAAAAAAAAAAAAAACTGCCAGATTGTGATACAAATGTTTCAGTCTTTACTTCCTCCTGTTTTTTGCCCAAAACAATTTTTCAAATTCTATACCAATTTAGCCTGGGTTTGGAGGGTGTTAACCCTAAGTTTCAACAAAACCCTTTTGTTTTTAACAAAAAATTAAAAGATATTTTGCTAACTTCAAGGTAAGTGTTTAAATGCTTATTTTTTGTAGTTTATTTCCATGCTAAAAAAGTTCATACACTACTAATTCCCCTCCATCAGATGCACTCATAATCCAGCTCACTTACATATGCCTTTAACACTACCCCTCTTTTAGCGCAGTTTTGCTATAACGCTGTTTTGATCCGTAATTCCCTGTATAACGCACTGCCTCGCTATAACGCTGTTTTTGCCTGCCAAATCCCTTTTAATGCTCTGAATCTTATAAAAAAATAAAAAAAAATAACACATAACCCAGGAAGGCCAGAAGCTTCAACAACACACATTTAAAGTTTATATTTCTGCTAATGTTCAGTTTGTGTTATTGTTATGTTTGCGGTTTCTTTGAAGTTTATATAAAACTAAATAATTTTAAACTTCTACTGCAATTATGTAATTGTTGTCATGAGTTCCCCAATCCCTATCTCCCCCATGTTAAACTGCCCCGTTTAGAGCGGTTTCACTTAACACTCCTATTGCCTGGAACGCATCTACAGTGTTAAATGAGGTATAGCTGTATTTAAAACAAATGACGTTTTAGGCAATGTTATACAGTTTGGGTAATGATAATTTCAGTTCGAGTCATGATTTTTCAAGCTCACAATCTAAAAAGGGTAGATGGTGTATTGGAGGGACACATAGCTAATGTGCAGCAATGAGGGACAGTTTTTAGAGGGTAATTTGTGGATGGGATATTAGTTGCAATAAGGGGTTTCAGATTTCTTACATTCAAGGACAATTTCTGAACACTTCCACTCTAAGTTTAGCAACCAACTGTATTGATGTATATTTATGTATGTACTTTTAATTTCTTTAGCACCATTGCTGTATTTTGTCTTTTTACCTGTAGCCCCGCTACTTTTTCACAAATGAATGTCCTTGTAAACGAATGAGCTTTGCATTAGTTCTGAGAGCACTGCCAATTTTAACTATCACAATCCAACTATTCCGATATAAACTTCCTCTACATTCAATTTCTCCTCCCTCAGGAGACTGACCTGCTGAAACCAAAATGGTATATTCCACAGAAGAAGAAGAATTAATAAGTTAGTTGTTTTTAAGAACTGTAAAAAAAAAAAAAATACAGCCTCTATATTCAAATGTAGTGTTTTAAATTAGTAAAATAAAAAGACAACAGTAGTCTGGGTCATAATACTGACTTCCCAGCCAAAGCAAACAAAAGTTATATCGGGAGTACAATATACGGATATACAGGTCATATTTATGAAAAGATTTAAAAACAGAAAATATATATATATATATATATATATATATATATATATATATATATATATATATATATATATATATTTTTTTTTTTTTTTTCTATACGGTTTAAAAATGTTATGCTATATCAGTGGTAGTCACCCTGGTCCCTACCGCCCACTAGTGGGCGATTCAAGATTTCATGGTGGGCGGAAGGGTAATTGCTAGGTGGCATTGCCAACGAGCGACGACACACCTCAGAGACCTGCGGCACCAAGCTTGGCTGGTTGGAGAGCTGGTGAGTGCCTAAGGACAGCAGTCAGGACGATACATAGCTAGGATCATACTATTTATGCATTTCTCCCTGTGAAGGGCACAAGAGCTAAAAGGTTGACCTCCGGGTAGGTAAGCAACCAGATTGAGCACCTCTGATTTCTTTTTTGTTTATGCAAATGACCCTTAGGGGTTCATTCACCCAAAGGGTGATAAGGGGGAACCAGACGTGGAATCCTTGCTAACTGTACCTTAGGGAGTAAAGCTGTACCTCACCAACGAGGCCCAAAACATGTCTGGGGTTTGCCGTTTCTCCTGTTCAGGGTGGAATTGCCTGGTATTTTAGGGCTGGGTCACTCGTGAGTGAGACCAGAATGATATACTACAGGATATTTCTCCCTGTGAGAGACACAAGTGAGCTAAGAGGTTTCTCTCCGAGTAGGTAACCAGATCTAGAGAACAAACCTACTTAGGTATTGTTCGTTCTCAGATTGAGCACCTCGGGTTTCTTTTTTGCATATGATTTATGTAACCAGAAGTGAGAGGGGGTAAACTGAGTAACTGCGGCACCGGTGCATGGCAAGGAAATTATACCATCAAAAGTGGGAGGTCGGTATTAAAAAGGTTGACAACCTCTGTGCTATACCATGACTCAAACGTACAAAAATCTATGTCCAATTAACATTACATTGTTGCTAATTGAGCACAAAAGTCTCCGCATTCTCCAAAATATGTATGGGTTTGAAACTTCACTGTTCAGTTTGTGAATGTAATAGAACCTTAAACAGTAGAGACCTTTTAAGACAACAGATTTAACAACAGTATGTCTCGGTACTAAAGTTCACACAGCAAATTGCCTGAAGAGAAACCATAATGGACCTACCAAGGCAATCAAATATTTAACACAGCTGGACAAAGATTATATAAAAATGATGGCATTTGAAAAACACGACTGCAGTTAGAAACTGGTCAGTCTGACACTTCATTTTAATCAGCAAAGTCAACTAATATATATATTTTTTTTTAGCTAAAAGCATGCAAGCAGGAAGTCTTATTAGTCTCACAACATGCTTTCAAAGGACATGTACTTTACCAAGCATTTTTTTTACCCTTGATTGCCACTTGAATACATATTTCCAACACTATCCATAATATATACCCTATATAGACACCCAATGAAGAATATGATTTATAAATAAAAAGAAAGAGAGATAGGAAGAAAAAATCAAAACAGTGACAGTAATGTGAGAAGGTAATTGTGGGGTGGGGGGAATTAAGCATAATCCTTTTACCAGTGCCAATCTCTATACCAATATCACCTGTGTGCCCATCAGTAAATGAACTTCCTTTTTCTCTGGTGTGTGTCCTCAGACTGGAAAGAAACGGATTTGGATTGATCACAAGGTTACAGGCTTGGCCTTATCTGCTATTTTTTGACAGATTCATCTATTTTGTGAGTGGGATGTGTTATAAAAACTGGCTAAAAAAAACAAATAGCACCATAGAGGCAATGATTAGAAAAAGTGGTGTACAGAGATGGGAAAAACTGTGACTTGTTATTACTTTGTCTATTTGCAATTCAAGAGGTACTTCAGGTCTCTACCAAATTCTCCCCATTTCAACTATTATATGGACATCATCCAAGATGTGATACTGGTTGGTGTTTAAGCTACCCGAAAAGTATATAATTGGACACCTTGGCACACTAGTGTCAGAAGTGGGGCATTATTTGTAGAACCTCTTTGCTGTGGGATAACTCTTCAGGTATCTGTTGAACCTTTCAACCAGAAAAACATGCTTGGGGAGGAGATACTGATGTTCTTCGTGCTTTGACTTAATATTTTTACGACTTAATATCTTTGTCTAGAGAATAGGAGAACCAGCCCATTAGCTATATATATATATATATATATATATATATATATATATATATATATATATATATATATATATATATATATATATATATATATATATATGTATGTATTTTTTTTTTTAGAGCTTGACAACTTTGATGTAAAAGCTTTGGGATATCAGGTAGCATAACAGAGTAGAACCAGGATGTACTGGTGCCCTTGACCGGTCCTCCAGCCATCCTACTATATTCATGGCTATCCTTTCAAAGGGTTCAGCAATCATTGGAAGAGGCATCAGTGGAGCCCTTAATTGGGGCTGATGATTTGTAAGCGGACTACCAGGAAAGACAGACAACTGCGTACCTCGGCATATATGCCAATAGAACCTTTTCATAATTCTATTAAGGGTTTTGTCTACTCCAAGTGTTCTCCAAAGAGACTGATGTGGGCTAGTTCCATCCATTTCTTTCTATGTCCCTGATGTACCAGCAACTATTCTATAGTCTTATAAATCAGTCATTTTCCGATACAAGAGATCTCTTTTTGACACAAAATAGTTCGCTGGAGGATTTTCTCTTCCCTGTATAGCTACTCCATTCTCCTCTACGTCTTGAGGAGAATTCTGTAGACGAGGATCACCAACTTGATCTTGAGTAAACTTTTCCAGCTTACCAAGACAAGGTTATTCATTGATTTGCATGTCATCCCTCTATTTGAGTCAGTGTTCATCTTTTGGGAAGGAGGATCTACAGTCTCTTCTGTACCTTCTGGGGCAGCCTAGGATGCGATTACAACCTCCTCCCAGTGTTTTTATCTCTGTGTACCTTTTTCCATCTCTCTCCTTGATTTTTTTTTTTTTTTTTTTAACTTTCTCCCAACTGGAGAACAGCTCTACATTAAAAAAAAAATGTCAAGCGGGTTCAATTTGATGTCTTTTCGCTTGTATTAATATTTCGAAATGTGTTCCTTGGCCTAGTAAATATGTTCGCTGTCTAATCAACAAAATTAAATTTACAAATAAAGAAAACCTTACAACTACAAACATAGTAGTTTTGATGGAATTTCAAAATCAAGCTATGTATTAGGCAATAAGTTACGTTTTTTGATCAATTAACTAAATAAAAACACAAAACAATTTAAATAATTCAACTTTTAAGAGATTTTAACAATAGGCCATTCTCTCAACCAAAGGAGATATGGAAAATTTTCAAATCTTACCATCAATCTTTATATAAATAGTTGTGAGCATACGAGTTGTTGCTATCGCTTGCGGGCTCGCATAGCGAGCCCGCGGCCCTCGCAAAGAGAGGGACGCAGTTGCTGGCAAGGAGCACTGCAGGCGCTCCTTGACAGCAACTGCGACCCACGCAAACTTCACGTCATTCCGACCTCGCAAAAATCGGACGCAACCCGCGGACAGGAAAAAAATGAAAAACACAATAAATACACACAACACGTACATAAAAAGCTTACCTACAGCAAGAGGGAGCATCCAGGACTTCAAAAAATGAAGTTACACCTTAATTTAACTAAATATAAAAGAGTTTAGACACTCAAAAATTCTCTAAGCGAGAGAAAAAATGGACTCTAAACTCGCAAAACACCACAAAACACCTACGGATATTCCGCTACAGACGCATACCACACATTAGCCGCCATTTTAGAACACTGCGGAAGTACACAACTACACTGACGGTTTGGGCTCGCGCACGCACACTATTACACTGCACACATTCATCACGCTTACACAGCAGCTCCATAGCACTAATGCTGCAGCAACATCAAAACAGATTGCCAGCTCTTCAACACAATGCTTCAAAATAGGTAAAGTATATTCATTTATTAATGTATTATATATTTCATTATTATACACCAAACAGCATTAGCTCACTTACAATTTCATTGCCGTCATTTTTTGACAGGCAATTCTCTAGTCTTTATATAATTTAGAATAAAAAGAGAATGGAAAGAAGAAGGGGAGAGCGCACGCCACTTCCTAGTGCATAGAAAGTGAGAATTTCCTTGCTATTATCAATCTTCATAAAATCACTGAAGAGGATCTTGTCTTTTTGAACCAAACAATCACCCAAAAAGATAACATTTGTTATAACTATATGGAAACCAAATAAATCCCCAAGGTTTAATTGCTTTGTGAATGTTTATTTTAAGTTATTTTGTCCTGAATTAACTTTACCCCTTTCTGATATGTTTACTGAGATCAAAAATACTGGTTTTGCCCCTGCAGAAATGACTGAAGGCCAAATTATTTATATGAAAACAAGGCAAGGACCCAAAAGAATGTAAAAGCTACAGACAAATGTCTTTGATAAATGTGAATATTAAAATCTATGCAAAAATCTTAGCCTTCATTGGCAAAAGATAGGGGTCTGATAACACCAGGAGACTTATTCATTTGATTTCAGTTTCTAACAAAAATGGTATTCCCATGCTCTGGGAAGACAGTCAACACATATAGGTGTACTTGATCTTCAAGGATTACTAGATAACCCAATAGATTGAGAGTGTCTTCCAGAGGTATGCGTGAGCCGAGACCATGCCAAGATAACATTCCCTAGACCATAACGCTGTCACCACCAGCTTGTGTCCTAGATTGCAAGTTTTCAATTTTTCATGGTGGTTTGGGGAAAGAACTATGGACACTGGATTCTAAGCTCAGAGACAAGGCCCTCGATCCTTTACAATGTGTTAATATTGCTATAGGTTTTTGCCTTTAAATTAACTCTTGTATAGCGCTAACGAATATGTTGGCGTGTTACAAATC
Source organism: Discoglossus pictus (assembly GCA_027410445.1). Classification (NCBI taxonomy): domain Eukaryota; kingdom Metazoa; phylum Chordata; class Amphibia; order Anura; family Alytidae; genus Discoglossus; species Discoglossus pictus. The sequence continues at coordinate 32,640,542 of CM050176.1, read as the reverse complement.
ACATATATAGTTGTGGATCTTGCAACTGTCTGGAACGTTTCTGATGTTAGTAATGCATTTCTGATGTTAGTAATGCATTTGCGACACCGCAATCCTTGCGAAGAGAGGCGAGCCAGCAGCGCCGTCACACATGCGAGCCTCGCTAAGCAGCCCAGCCGCGCAGCACTTAGGCTGCATTGTGAGGGTTGCAACTGCGAGCCAAGCGCCTAACTCTAAAAATCCTAAAAACAAAAACTTAAATATAATAACACACAGCACAGGGGGAGAGCCAGGAAGCCTGGGAGTGTGGTTGCAAGTGATTTAGAGCCATATTTGGGGTTTTTCATCAATCCAAAATCAACTAAGCGAGGGAAAAAATGGCAGACGGAAAACTTAAAAAAAAAAGCTTTGGAGCCCCACATGCAACTGGGTTCACTGTACGGTCATTTTAGACACACATCTGGTAGCCCCTGGTTCGTTTGGACTAGGAGTTGCTCAATTGTAGCAGGTCGGTTGGCGCTCACAAGACCATCACATTCGATGATCACCTCGGACATCAATGCACGTGGTGTACATCAGTTTCAATGCTGTTTAATCACAATTGTGCCGTATGTCCAGTCACGGCACACTGACTGCAGCACGCAAACAGATTCACAATCAGCACTGTTTCAGAAATGCTGCCACCCTTGGCAATGTAAGTCGGATAAATTGCATGTTTTACCCATGACATCAATGGTTGGTATGTTTGCAGAATGCCACGTGTCACCTTATACACCCCAAAGCCAGCTCACGGCACGTGCCGCATTTCATGGACGAGCTCCTGATGTCAAAAGTAGGCACTGGTCATAATAATAGGACTCAACCTTTCTAGATAGATAGATAGAGATCTCTCAGCAGTAGAGAAAATATAGGAACCTGGAGTGCCATTTTTACATTGTATACAGGTCTATATGGAACATTATACAACAATCAATGTGTGTACCTCTAAAACCCAATACAGAATGGCCTAGTGACTAGTTTAGACAATATGGGTCCCTCTTAAGCCACTGGAAAGTATGTACACACAGACACTCATTTGGGAAGTCGTTATGAAAAGGGAGAACTTATACAAACAGTTACAATGGCCACGTTACTCATTACTTGTTGTACACAGCATGCTACACTGATATAGGTTTAGAAGACATGGAGCCCTGCTCTGTTCTCACAAGTTCTAGATGGACAGGTCGCCTCATGGTGTTCAGTGCGTGCCTACACGGACACAGCTGCTGTCAGCACAACGTGTTCAGCCTCATTAGACCGCCTGCCTACTCGGACCTGCATCCTGTCAGCCTCCCAGAGCCCGGCCAGCCCTCACCTTCATCCGCAGCAGGTTTTTGGACAGCTTCCCCACTTCAGCGGCCATGGTGACACGGAATAGGAGGTCTGGACAGCAGAGAGGGACTGGAGGTAGCGCTGCGGCCTGCTACACGCGTGCTGCAACCTGGCAACAGACAGGAAGCGCTGACTGCCGAGATAACCGAGCGCAGGACAAGTAATCTATCACCGACTAATTGATCAGAGGCAAGCGATAGACTATCCTATATTAGCTTCACCTCCCTCTGATAAGGGGAAGTGTGTCAAATGAATTAATTTATTCATTAATGCATTACTAATTAATTTATTAAGTCCCTTACTTACATGATTTCAACTTACATAATTGCTGCTACATAATAATAAGCAGCCATCCACATATGCAAATGTTTGAATAAGTAATAATTGAAAATTACTGTAAATATAGTATTTGTTTAAAAATATTATTATAGTGTTTATATTCTATAAATACATACCAGTAAATTAACTATGTTTAAAGTACATCTGTAGTGCAAACCTTTATCATGTTTTTAAATTATATTATATTTTAAACATTGCAATTAGAAAATTGTGGTAATATATGACTAGTCGTTAGCCCATCACGGTATAATTTAATATGTGACTTCTTCTCTTACCCTCCCCATGTCTTTCTCCCCTATCTCTCTTCCCCATGTTTCTGTCCCTCCCCTCACCTTGTGTCTCTTTCTCCCTGTCTCTCTTTCCCTCCACTCCCCTTGTGTCTCTTTCCCTCCCCTCCCCTTGTGTCTCTTTCCCTCCCCTCCCCTTGTGTCTCTTTCTCCCCCCCCTCCCCTTGTGTCTGTTTCTCCCCCCTCCCCTTGTGTCTGTTTCTCCCCCCTCCCCTTGTGTCTCTTTCTCCCCCCCTCCCCTTGTGTCTCTTTCTCCCCCCCTCCCCTTGTGTCTCTTTCTCCCCCCTCCCCTTGTGTCTCTTTCTCCCCCCTCCCCTTGTGTCTCTTTCTCCCCCTCCCCTTGTGTCTCTCCCCCCTCCTCCTCCCTTTTGGCTCCCACCCTCCGAGCTCCCTTCTAGAGTTGCTTGCTCCGCCCTCATGGCTCTCCCACCTCCCTCTCAGCTCCCTTCCCCCTCCTCTTGTGGCTCTCCCTCCATCCTCCCCCTCTTGACACTCCCTCCCCCCTCTTGGCTCTCCCTCCGTTCCCCCCTTTTCCGCCTATCTTGTCTGTCCCTCCCCCCATCTTGGCTCTCCCTCCCCTCCCCCCTCTTCCTCCCCTCTTGGCTCTCCATCCCCTACTTCCCCATCTTTGCTCTCCCTCCCCTCCCTCCTCCTCGTGGCTCTCCCTCCCGGCTACTGGTTCTCCCTCCCCCTCCTCTTGGATCTCCACCCTCTTCCCCCCATCTTGGCTCTCCCTCCCCTGCCCCCTCTCCCCCCCCCCCACCCCTTGGCTCCCCCCCCCCCCCCTGGCTCTCCCTCCCCCTCTTGGATTCCCCCCCCCCCCCCTTCCGGCTCCCACAATCCCAGCTAAAGCCGCACGCTGCACATATGGAACATAGTGTGTACACTCCTTATGGAGCATTTCACACTTTACCACAACTATATATGTGATGTGTTTTTTTTAATACTTGGTAGAAAGGTTTGGACTACAGTAAGTAGTAAGTATTAATTAGCTTACATTTATTTTTAACTTATACTTATTCTTTCTGATCAAATTAATGGTGTAATTGAAGACTATTTGACCAGCTCTACATTTTATATTCAAATAAAAAATTATGCATGTGCAACAAACTTTTTTATTTATTATATCTTTAGAAAACACCATTATTAATTTATATTACACCAAAACTCCAAAATATTTAATTATCATATTTTTAGCTTAAAAGGCAATTAAATAATGCACAGAGGTGTATTTAAGTTTTAATCTGCCCTAGGCACTTCATATTCTAACCACAGGAATATATATATATATATATATATATATATATATATATTTAAATTTAATATTTATTGATCTAATCAGTGGCGAAGCTATTAAATAGAAAGTAGAGGGGCGCCTTCCCCTCCTGCCCCCTACCACCCCAGCTCCTCATGGCCCCTCCTGCCCCTTACCACTAGGTTCCCTCCTGCCTCCTCTCCTGCCCCCTTTCACTCACCAGCTCCGGAGTTTCTTTTGTTCTCCCGCCTGCTCATCTTGTTGCCAGTGCAAGGAATCCCGAGTGTGTGTGACATCATTCGGGATTCCCTGCCCAACAGGAAGATGCGCAGGCAGGAGAACAAAAAACAAACAAAAAAAGTCTGGAGCTGGTGAGTGCAACGGAGCAGGAGAGAGAGGCAGGAGGGAACCCTGCTGTAGGGGACAGGAAGGAAAGGGGTGGTAGGGGGCAAGAGGAAAAGGGGGCGGCGGAACAGCACTGGGCCCAGTGTCTGCGCATTGCACTGGGTGCACCGATGGTAACTCCGCCCCTGTATTAAATGTTAAAACGTTTTGGGTAATTATATACAGAAATACCATTATATATAGTAATTTGTGTGCATATACACATTATTCCGTGACACTTTACTTTTTGAGGCAGCCTCCTGGGTTTTGTGTTTTAGCATGCATTAAAATTTATACAGAAGCAAGTATAATACTGTCAGTCTATAAACCCTAGTAAGACCCCACTAGTAACATGGGCCCCTATTCAATTGCAAGCTCTCAGTTTCCTATATAACCCCTGTAAGTCTGCGGGCTTGACATTTGCTATAGTTACAGAGCGATTCAATTGAACAAGCCCGCAATTTAAGGGCTGAAACCCCGAAACCGTAAACCATGCAATCGTAAGTAGAATTTCAGAGCGTGATCATGATCAGTAAAGCAAGGCTGTAACTACAGATTTAGAAACAGCCAATAGTAAATGAGCCCGTCATCATGACATCAGTAAAACATGGAGGTTAAACGTCAATCGGTTAGCGTTTAGAGGTCCGATATGCGATCAGACTCGCAATCCGGCAATGTACAAAATAATAAAAATGAATGCCAATACTGTTCTAGACCATGTGGGTGGCCTGATATGTATTAACTCCTTGATTCCCAAGATTGATAAAACACAGAAATGAAACATAAAGACATATCATTTTTGATTGCAGATTTGCAAACTTGAGCCTGTTGTGCAATTAATTCTAATGTCTTTCATTATTATTATTCCCACAAATGCATCCATTCATTATTTTATATGTGTATGTTTGACTGTAATTAGTTTTAAACGAAGTCTGTACTGTGGGTGCGGGTAGCCTCAATTAAAATAACTCAGAGAATCACAAATGGTCTTATTTACAGTAAAAACAGCAAGCCTTAGGGAGGTGTATTAATGACGTGTACATTTTTAGACAGCTGTTAACTGGTGGAACTCAGTGTAAATCCAACCTATTACCATGTATGACGTATAGATAGGGTGGGACATAGCTCAAAATCTGATATAAAAAGCCAAGAATCTATGGCACTGGCACAGGACGGAGAGGGGCACAGAGACTGATAGGCACTGGCACTGGACGGAGAGGGGCACAGAGACTGATAGGCCCTGGCACAGAGACTGATAGGCACTGGCACAGGACGGAGAGGGGCACATAGACTGATAGGCACTGGCACAGGACCGAGAGGGGCACAGAGACTGATAGGCACTGGCACAGAACGGAGAGGGTCACAGAGACTGATAGGCACTGGCACAGGACAGAGAGGGGCACAGAGACTGATAGGCACTGTCACAGGACGGAGAGGGGCACATAGACTGATAGGCACTGGCACGAGACGAAGAGGGGCACAGAGATTAATAGGCACTGGCACAGGACGAAGAGGGGCACAGAGATTAATAGGCACTGGCACAGGATGGAGAGGGGCACATAGACTGATAGGCACTGTCACAGGACAGAGAGGGGCACAGAGACTGATAGGCACTGGCACAGAACGGAGAGGGTCACAGAGACTGATAGGCACTGGCACAGGACAGAGAGGGTCACAGAGAATGATAGGCACTGGCACAGTGCCGGAGAGGGGCACATAGACTGATAGGCACTGGCACAGGACGAAGAGGGGCACAGAGATTGATAGGCACTGGCACAGGACGGAGAGGAACACATAGACTGATAGGCACTGGCACAGGACGGAGAGGGGCACAGAGACTGATAGGCACTGGCACAGGACAGAGAGGGGCACATAGACTGATAGGCACTGGCACCTGACAGAGAGGGGCACAGAGACTGATAAGCACTGGCACAGGACGGAGAGGGGCACATAGACTGATAGGCACTGGCACAGAACGGAGAGGGTCACAGAGACTGATAGGCACTGGCACAGGACGAAGAGGGGCACAGAGACTGATAAGCACTGGCACAGGACGGAGAGGGGCACATAGACTGATAGGCACTGGCACAGGACGAAGAGGGGCACAGAGACTGATAGGCACTGGCACAGGACGGAGAGGGGCACAGAGACTGATAGGCACTGGCACAGGACGGAGAGGGGCACATAGACTGATAGGCACTGGCACAGGACGGAGAGGGGCACAGAGACTAATAGGCACTGGCACAGGATGGAAAGGGGCACAAAGACTGATAGGCACTGGCACAGGACGAAGAGGGGCACAGAGATTGATAGGCACTGGCACAGAACGGAGAGGGGCACATAGACTGATAGGCACTGGCACAGAACGGAGAGGGTCACAGAGACTGATAGGCACTGGCACAGGACAGAGAGGGGCACAGAGACTGATAGGCACTGGCACAGGACGGAGAGGGGCACATAGACTGATAGGCACTGTCACAGGACAGAGAGGGGCACAGAAACTGATATGCACTGGCACAGGACGGAGAGAGGCACATAGACTGATAGGCACTGGCACAGAACGGATAGGGTCACAGAGACTGATAGGCACTGGCACAGGACAGAGAGGGTCACAGAGACTGATAGGCACTGGCACAGTGCCGGAGAGGGGCACATAGACTGATAGGCACTGGCACAGGATGAAGAGGGGCACAGAGATTGATAGGCACTGGCACAGGACGGAGAGGGGCACATAGACTGATAGGCACTGGCACATGACGGAGAGGGGCACATAGACTGATAGGCACTGGCACAGGACGGAGAGGGGCACATAGACTGATAGGCACTGTCACAGGACAGAGAGGGGCACATAGACTGATAGGCACTGGCACAGGACGGAGAGGGGCACAGAGACTGATAGGCACTGGCACAGAACGGAGAGGGGCACATAGGCCTATAGGCACTGGCACAGGACGTAGAGGGTCACAGAGACTGATAGGCACTGGCACAGTACGAAGAGGGGCACAGAGATTGATAGGCACTGGCACAGGACGGAGAGGGGCACATAGACTGATAGGCACTGGCACAGAACGGAGAGGGTCACAGAGACTGATAGGCACTGGCACAGGACGAAGAGGGGCACAGAGACTGATAGGCACTGGCACAGGACGGAAAGGGGCACATAGACTGATAGGCACTGGCACAGGACGGAGAGGGGCACAGAGACTGATAGGCACTGGCACAGGACGGAGAGGGTCACAGAGACTGATAGGCACTGGCACAGGACGAAGAGGGGCACAGAGATTGATAGGCACTGGCACAGGACGTAGAGGGGCACATAGACTGATAGGCACTGGCACAGGACGGAGAGGGGCACATAGACTGATAGGCACTGGCACAGGACGGAGAGGGTCACAGAGACTGATAGGCACTGGCACAGGACAGAGAGGGGCACAGAGACTGATAGGCACTGGCACAGGATGGAGAGGGGCACATAGACTGATAGGCACAGGACGGAGAGGGGCGCAGAGACTGATAGGCACTGGCACAGGACGGAGAGGGGCACATAGACTGATAGGCACTGGCACAGAACGGAGAGGGTCACAGAGACTGATAGGCACTGGCACAGGACGAAGAGGGGCACAGAGACTGATAGGCACTGGCACAGGACGGAGAGGGGCACATAGACTGATAGGCACTGGCACAAGACGAAGAGGGGCACAGAGACTGATAGGCACTGGCACAGGACGGAGAAGGGGACATAGACTGATTGGCACTGGCACAGGACGGAGAGGGGCACAGAGACGGAGAGGGGCACAGAGACGGATGGACTGACAGACACACACACAGTCCCAAGTCCAGAGTGCCAGGAAGATGCCAGATGAGCAGAACAATCCTGACCAGAGAACCTGATGGAGAGTGAAATTCAAAAGCTGACCATAGGGGGTAGTATACTGTATTTTTATATTACATAATGTAGAATTCATATAAGTATTATATTTGTAAATATCGTCTTAATACTTCTTGTCTGTTATCTGTTTTGTCTGAGCCCATTGTGGAACCGTATTGTGAGGAATTGACTCTGCTGGGTTTTGAACCCTGGTCCCCAGGCTACTGAACCTCTTCCCTACCACTGCGCCAGCCTGCCTTTGTGAATTTCATTGAGATCTGATAACCTTGACTCTAGCAATAGTATCAGTGCCTAAGTCTCTTCAGCTGTGCCTGGTCAGGTGTCTGGTCCTTGGCCTATATAAGGCAATTCCTGTCAATGAACCTTGCCAGATTATTGTGGTTCCTGTTCCCTTCAATAAAGCTTGTTCCTGTTTCACCTACAACTTGCTGAATTGGATTATTGCTGACCTAGGCTGCTGGTCTCCAAAACCTTGTGATTCTTATATCATTACACGTATCTTGATTTATGTAAAATATATATTTTTAATTATACCTTATTTGCCTGCTTGTCTATTGACCTGTCCAAAAGAACTTATGATTTATGGAAATTATATATTAATTTCATATAGTTGGTAAGAAGCCGGCATAAAAAAATCATTAGATGGTCCGCTAAGACTCTTAGTAGTATTCAGGTGATTTTTGCCTTCTTCTGAATCACCATTTTATCAAGTCAGTAAATGGTGAAATAAAATAAATTATAGAAAGGGTATTGGGAGATCAGGAAACAACTCATCAACATTTTTGTTGTGTCCTATATGGAATATATATATATATATATATATATATATATATATATATATATATATATATAATATATATATATGTTTCCACAACACAAGCTGAGGTCCCGCTCCATGCTGATGATAGCCAGTAAGCTTGAAACAGCTGTACATGGATTGGATACTCAGCCTGTGTTTATTCCAACCTTGGCTTTGCATTAAAGCTGCGTAATACAGCATGCATAAGCATAAAGGAAGCCATGTTTGATAATGGCTACGGAATGAAGAGCAAGGCATTTGTGGGCACATTTGTGTGTCCCTGCTCAACTTCCCAGAATGCAGTGTAATAACTGTTTTTCTCGGAACTCTGAGCTGGAAGTAGGTTCTTTAACTTGCTTTAGACATTCAAATGTGAACACAGATGTACTTTTTATTTACTATATATATATTTATATATATATATATATATATATATATATATGTGTGTGTGTGTATATGTATATATATATGTATATATATTTTTTTATTTTTTATTTTATTTATATATTTACATATATATTATGAAGATATACTGTATATTTATATGATATGTACACATAGATATATATCTGCTAAATAATGAAATGACGGAAGGAAAAATATATTTTTTACACGTACACTCCATAATAAAATGATGAACAGTTTGAATCTACAATGTTTTACAACTGAGATAATTTCTCTAGCTTCAAAATTGCAATTCCTTACTCATTAGGAAACAATTTTATATGGAAAAGTAAAGTTAAAAGCATTTTCATAAAAAATAATCTGCAATCATATTACATAGTAAATGAAATTGGATACTTATTTTCTTACCTGTTAGGGGTAAGTTTTGTTCTTGTAGGCTATCATCATAAAGATGTACAACATTTTATTACACCTACAATAAAGGTGCTAAATTATGTGTACCTTCCCCCAGCACACACATTTCACCCCAGCCTAAAGAAATATTTTAAGTGCAATGATGTTTTCTACACCTGTACTAATGTGGAACATGCATTTATTTGCATCAACATATCAATGTGTAGTTTATTGATTTAAATGTAAGAAATTGTTCTTCAGCCTTTGGAATCCAATTAAAGTAATATATTTCTGCCTAGTTCAAAAAGGCCCAGGCCTAAGGGCACATATTATAATTGGGCAGCCGGCTTCCTCATTTTGCCAGTTTGGTGCCATATGTCCATATGCACAGAAATGTCTTCAGCAATTATGTCTGTAAGTATACCTGACACTTTCTGGCATCTTATATATACATAAAACAAACAAGAAAGAGATCAGAGAGATCATTCCTAAAATAATATACAGGATGCAAAAAGGCTCTCCATTGGGCCACCATCTTGCTCAGTCCCTTCCAAATCCAGACCAGGTGAGCAGGAATTCAAACAACTTTTAAGATATATATAGATTAAAGGACCACTGTAGTTCAGGGAGGGGAGGGAGAGGATGGAAGAGGGAGAGACGGTGAAGCTTTGTAAGCTAATAGCATCTGATTGAAATTGATATTGTCCCTTTCCTTTTCACAGGATCAGAAGTATGCAGCTTGCATCAATAGATTCTAATACTGATTTCCAGAAATGTAAACACCCCTCTCACACACAACTTCCAACAAAGTATCATGGATGCTTCCAGGGTCTAGCAGAGGCATCAATAATGTTTTAATTCTTAAAAAAGTGTAAAGGAAATTTAAGGAAATTAATAAAATCGTATGCAAAAGCAGTATGGAGACTATATTTATTGATTATAAATGATCATCATACAGCTCAATGTTTATCACCACAGCCAAATACAAGTGACTGTAATGTCAGGAATATGAAAACACACAGCAAACAATTATTAAGAGAATCAATACTCAAATACTATTGGCCTCTCATTTTAGTACCATGGGGGCGTTCCCTGCCCGAAGAGACACAGGTGGTGGCTCAAACAGAGGAACCACTATCACCAACACAGGAGGGCCTGAGCCTATCACAGGAGGCTGGACCATCAGGCGGGAGGACCATTGTGGGAATCACACCCCGGGCCCTCACACGCATTACGGGCATGTTCCCAGCCCTTTCAAATTACTGGAAGTTCGAAGAGCCACCAACCATCTGCAGGGATGTCGAGCTCATGGAGACCACTTTCAACAGGCCCACTGCTGCCACCTGGTGACATTCAAGCAATACGTGTGCCGGACCCCAATCCCCTCCCACTCCTGACCGGGCCACAACAGATGTTGCCACAACAGTGGTTTTCCCAGCAGTTGGCGCAGGCATTGTTGCCCCAGCAGATGTCACAGCCATTTTTTCCCCAGCTCTTGTTTCAGCTGTTGATGTCACAGCCATTGTTGCCCCAACAGATCAGTCAAACAACGTACAGATGGGCAACAGCACCTTCTACATTGGCAACAGAATCCCTACTGGCAACACCATCTCTATCCCAACAGCGTCCGGAGATGAAACTTACATCCCGCACCATGCACCTTGAGTAACATATATCAGAACATCTGCTTGACTGATGAGCACGAGATTGGAGCAGTCCAACAGCTGACAGCTCAGCTGGCATGTCAGAATGATATTGCTACCGGGCAGGCGGAAAGCATCCAAGCAATATATGGTGAGGTGTGGAGGCATAATGTTCGGATGGAGAGGTACAAGCAAATGGCTCATAGGCACAGACAAGCCCAGACACATCACTTGGTGTGGCAGGTGCAGTTAGCTGAAGCCCACGTGCTTCACTCCAGCCTTCGGTTCCACAGGCTCCACCACCACCGCAGCCAGAGCCTACAGCCTCCTTATCTCACCCCTTACTGCCAACGACAGCTGCTACACAGCCACCCCAGTTGAATGCACCCCTCAATCCAACACCTCCTGGCCGTGGTAGAGGGAGAAAGCGCGAGGTTACAGAAGGTGTTAGCCCAGTGTTTAGAAAGAGGAAGTAGGTGAGAATGTCCCCCATGTCAGTGGTTGTCAAACCTCTCGCCAGGACCCACCACACAGACCATGGTTTGGGGTAAACACTGTGTGAATACACATGTGAAGATATTTGAGGCTCCACCACCTGTTGAATACTATTTGCCTCATTTATTGTTTCCCATAAATCATGGCCTGTCTGATGGCTTCTGTGGAGAGGATTGAGAACCACTGCCCTAAGTCCTCCACATCCACACTCCACAATGAAAATCATGTTGTATTATTGTTGACATACTTATGGCTGGCTACGGAGTGTGTACACCTATGGTTATGTTGAATATTTCTGCAATTGATGTTTAATGCTGATTTCCGTTGAGATGAGATGTTGAAGTCAATCCAAATAGTGCTCTGATTGATATCTTGTTCTTGTCTCTGTAGGTCTTAATTGCCCAATCTCACGACCATGAAGGCATGTTCCTCAACCTCCTCTTTCTGTGTCACATATTCTGCTAATCTATTTCAGATTATTCTTTAATATCTGACAACACACTGTGTGTGGATTGGATCTGTATGACATTATCCATGATTATGTTAATCTGTTCATCTGTTTAATTGAGCAGATATAGACAAGTTGTAAGTGCTATTCCCATTAATGGTTTCTCCAATTAAATGGAGTGATTTCTGATGATCCTTTTTCTCACCAAATTCCAGTTGCATTGGTGTAGTGACCACATGTGACCCTGGTAGGTGCTATGCATCATGCTTATTCTAGACTATGACATTACCCCCTTTTGGGTATCCCCTTGTTCACAAGCACAACCTCTTGCCCTTCCGTTAACCTCCCACACCACACCCATGATATTAATGCACAGTCTTGGCCACAGTCTTCTGATTGTGCTCTGTGTATGAAATAAAGCTTTGTTATACAGTTGACACTGTGTTAGTTTGTTGTCAATGGTTGGGGTTTTGGGACATCCACATACATCTCATTTGTGTCACATGCCTTTATCTGTAAACTAATGAGCCCGTTACTATGCAATAGATTAATACATGACTGTCATGAATCAGCCAGTGGCCATATTGTGTTTGGACAAAGTTCATGGCTCATGCTGTGGAAGAAAAGGTTTGGGGCCCACTTGTTATTGATATATTGTTATGTTGTGGTCTAGGGGATAAAGTATTATAAGTTTATCCCTTAGCATATTCCCATACCTCCCATGTTTAGGCTCATTGTAATGAGTATCCTGTGAGGGATCTAATGGGATGTATTGGTTATATGTGGGTGAAACATTGTGTGTTATATTTGTAAATATGAATGTATGTTATTATATTAGTTTGTTATTATATTGTAGAGGGGAAGCCCGTTGAATACAGCCAAGCCTCCTTTGTTCCCAAAGGCCTGTTAATCCCATTAGCTAAGTGTCCAGCAGAGTACTAACAATGGGTAGCTCACAGCTGGAGAGCAGACAGACAGGCACCCAGAAACAATGGGATGGCCTGAGGCTTCTCAGCCTTCCTAGCATGGGCACAGGAGAGCCAATGCATGCTTTCCCATGGAGATTCAGAGCCCAAATGAATTAGTTGGCCCCGCCTAGTGGGCGGACCTGGGAGGGGACTATTGGTTCACACACAGTTCCCCTTCATGATTGGCCAGAGGTCATTTGGGGCTGGCTAAGGGTAGCCACTTCCCCCATCCTTGTGTGATGTGGTTAAATATGCTGTTCTGAAATAAAACATGGTTCATAATTTTCATCAAGACTTTGTGTGCAGGTGTATTATTGACCCAGGGGCATATGCTGGTAGAGGAGATTGGTTCTGACTCCCTTCCAGGTTTCCCAGGCACACTACCAAAAGCTGGGACTTAAGCTCTTGCATCTACAAGGACTGTCCATTGGTCTGGAGCCACCCAAACTTAGGTCTAAAACCTACAGGAGATAAGAGGAGTAGGATATTCTAGACTCCATCATCATTGTAGGTTGTGACAATTGGCTGGTAGAGAGATATTATATATTACCAAAGAAGCAAAAAGACGGTTTAAAGAAGCCAGACACCTTTTTCCAGAAAAGTTAACAGCACAAGAGGTGGGCTGCGTGCTTGACCAGATGTTCCAGAGAATATGGAAAGAGCGCATGTGGGTAAGCAAAATGGAGGTGACCACATATACAAGGCCGTGCCCTGGGCTGTCTGAGGCCCAGAAAGCAGAACTAGCTCAGAGTTGCCTAGAGGAGCTCTCTGAGTGGGATGTGTCAGAGGATCAGGAGGAGGGGAAGGGGTAAACCCTGCCCCTGTACCACCTCCTGGGAATAGAGACTGTTTTCCCGTAAAAAATGCAGAGACTGTGTCAGAGCCTAGAAGGGATGGTAAAGTCAGCTTGGGACCAAATCACCAGCTCCAAGAGCCAGAGACCCAGGGGAATGTTCCCTGGGTGGGGTCAGATAACCCATGTTTGTCCCCTGATACCCCAAGAGACTTAATCCCAGAGGAAATGCTAGCCGAGCACAGTTTCTCCAAACGGGTCACGCCTGAGGTACCGGATGTGGAAAAGGTCTCACCTGAGGACTACCTTCCAGCACAAATCCTGGCAGAAACCCCGGTAACTGCTCAACAGGTAGGGCCAGATGAACTAAGTCTGCCCTCAGAAGTTCTAGGCAATGTGTATGGGCCAGAACTGCTCATGGAGGCAGGGGCTCAGGATTGCTATTTAAGAGACTGTGGGGAGGGAAAGGAACTGGTTCCTAGCTACAGGGAACCGGACCTCACACAGGAGGAGGCAGTGGCACCAGGGCTAGGGATAGCCGTGCCTGCCTGGGAGAAAGAGCCATGGGTGCATTGCGGCATCCCAAAGGATTGTGTATGTAGTGAGGACTTGCCTGTGATGACCAGTGTCCAGGAGTCCAATACAAACTCTGGAGCAGACAAAGCTCAGAGGGCCCAGGAATCCACAAAGGATGAGGCCCAAGTTGTCAAGCAAAAGATAACAGAAGAAGAGGGTCAGCTGAGGGCCCCAAAGAACAGGCTGGGTGGGAATTGCGAGATTCCCCAGCCTACATCAGAGAGCCAGAGCACAGTCACTCAATCATAGGCAATGGAGGAGGTAAAGGAGGAGTGTAAGCACAGCCTGGGTGGGAACAGCGTAGTTCTCCAGGCTGCAACACAGACAGACCCAGGGGAAGAAAACCAGGAGGGTCTGTCCAAAGATACAGATTTCCAGGAGCCAGAGCAAAGGGAGCATCCAAGTCCGGACTCCATCAGGGACGCTGGAGTCATGCGCAGACCCGTATGTACTTTACTGCAGTTATTGTGTTATTGGGCTCCCAACAATAATGATTTTGCTGAGAGAGGTACTGGACTGCCCCCTTGAAATCCCATAGGCACGGAGACTGTTTTAGAAACCCCAGCCCAGCTGTGGGGACTGGCTGAGGGGAAAGGTGTTGCTATGGGACAAGGGTTGTTTTATGGGGCTCCCAAAAATACTGTTTTGCCTCAGAAGAGTGTATGGGTGCAACCCACTGTGTCCCCAGTGACTTCCATGCTGCTGCCCAAGAAGAGAGAGGTGGGATCCTGGACTACTTGGGTGGGGGTGCAGGGGAAGAGCAATTTGCTCTATACAGTGGGAGCAAGGCCAAGGGCTGGGGGAGGTCTTTACTCTGCACCTTGGGACTGTGTGCGCACCGACATGAACTTGCCTAGCATGCAGCGGGCCTGGCCAAACCAGCAGATTCATGACTATCAGCGTAGCTGGGAAAATCTTGGATGTTCCCTGCCACACTTGGGGAAGGTTTGTCATGAATCAGCCAGTGGCCATATTGTGTTTGGACAAAGTTCATGGCTCATGCTGTGGAAGAAAAGGTTTGGGGCCCACTTGTTATTGATATATTGTTATGTTGTGGTCTAGGGGATAAAATATTATAAGTTTATCCCTTAGCATATTCCCATACCTCCCATGTTTAGGCTCATTGTAATGAGTATCCTGTGAGGGATCTAATGGGATATATTGGTTATATGTGGGTGAAACATTGTGTGTTATATTTGTAAATATGAATGTATGTTATTATATTAGTATGTTATTATATTGTAGAGGGGAAGCCCGTTGAATACAGCCAAGCCTCCTTTGTTCCCAAAGGCCTGTTAATCCCATTAGCTAAGTGTCCTGCAGAGTACTAACAATGGGGAGCTCACAGCTGGAGAGCAGACAGGCAGGCACCCAGAAACAATGGGATGGCCTGAGGCTTCTCAGCCTTCCTAGCATGGGCACAGGAGAGCCAAGGCATGCTTTCCCCTGGAGATTCAGAGCCCAAATGAATTAGTTGGCCACGCCTAGTGGGCGGACCTTAGAGGGGACTATTGGTTCACACACAGTTCCCCTTCATGATTGGCCAGAGGTCATTTGGGGCTGGCTAAGGGTAGCCACTTCCCCCATCCTTGTGTGATGTGGTTAAATATGCTGGTAGAGGAGATCGTTTCTGACTCCCTTCCAGGTTTCCCAGGCACACTACCAAAAGCTGGGACTTAAGCTCTTGCATCTACAAGGACTGTCCATTGGTCTGGAGCCACCCAAACTTAGGTCTAAAATATACAGGAGATAAGAGGAGTAGGATCCTCTAGACTCCATCATCATTGTAGGTTGTGACAATGACATATCAATAATAATTAAAATAGTAATAATAGCTTTAGATATCCTATTATAATATATATCAGATATTATAATAATAAAGGGTTAATACACATGGAAAGTCCGATTAGTGATACTGTGGAGTATCAACATTCCCCTGAAGACATGATAAGAATATGACAGGTGATGATGTGAATTGGTTGATAGCAAAACATAATGGGAGGATACCAAATGGAAATGGGTATACATCTTGGCACATGGCCACCAGCAATGGCGTGGGACTTTCCAGGATGGGCGTAGCGGAGATGGAGGTGAGTTGGCTGTCGCTTCACGTGCCTCTGCACAGCCTCCTTGTGTATTTGTGGCCCTTCCTGATAGGTTAGAGTAGATTAGTGTGGTGTATGTTCCCCTGGTCCCTTTGTGATTTGTAATGTGGTGGTGTTGAAGGTGCCTGTGTACCTGAATGAAGCTGTGAGCTATACCATGTAGGGCCACTGTAGGTGGGCAAATCACAGTCCACTAGAGTAGGAACTGGTAACCCACTCCAGTATATTTGGCATGCAAATCTTGTGGATACGCACAGACAGAGAAATTAGTAAATGTGCTGGAGTCCAAAGGGTCAAAGAGAGTTAGACACAACTGAGGGACTGAACAACCATATGTGAAATGTTTCCCTGCCCCATGTGGGGGCATAATTTGTCAACTATTTGTTGTCCTAATGTGGATGTGATGAGTGAAATGTATATAAGATGATCTTTGTATTTTTAGGGTCCACATTAGAACCTCTGTGAGTGAGAAAGGGTTAACATGTCAGCCATTTGAATGTATGTATGTTGGAATTTAATGTGGTAGTGTGTCTTTAATAACTTTCAGCATGTTGCAGCATGGTTTTTCATATTGGCATATGCATGACCATTACAACCTATAAGGAAAATAACATTTTATTATTTGCTATATATGTTCTAAAGTGCATTGGTGTCTTTATATTGTCATTTGCAGTGTTCCTAACTAGTCTGTAAACGCTTTGTAGGTCCTATTTGGAAGCCGTACGCTTTGGGCTGCCATTTGACATTTGCGAGCCTGATTGCGGCTGCGGGCTTGGAGCGATTTTTGCAATTGAATAGCCATGTGCGATTTTTGCCATCGTAGCTCTTGCGGCCTTGAAAGATCAAAGGTTCTGGAGGTTGTAAGTTATGTGTTTAACCATCACCATTTTTCAAGGCCGTAACTCGTAACCCACTTGGAGCTCGCAAAAAGACGCCAATTAAATAGCAAATTAACTTGTGACCTCACTTATGGGCTACCAGATCGAGCACGAGCTCAATTGAATCGGGCTCAGTATTCTTATACATACACGCCATAATAAAATGATGATCAGTTTAAATCTATAATGTTTTACAACTAAGATATTATCACTTGCTTCTAAATTGCATTGCTCACTCATTAGGGAGAAATTTTATATAACATTTTTTTAAGATAAAAGCATTTAAAAAATAAAAAATTGAATATTAAATAAATTGGATACTTATTTTCTTACTTGGTAAGGGTGTGTTTTTTTCTATCATAAAGATGTACCAGTTTGTATTACACTTACAAATAAATGTGCTAAATTATGTGTATCTTCCCCCAGCACACACATCTCACCCCAGCCTAACAAATAATAAGAGCTGCAGTACGTGCAATGATGTTGTCTACACCTGTAGTAATGTGAAAACTACACTGTTTTTCATCAATATATTAATGTGGAGTTTATTAGTTTCAATATAAGAGCTTGTTCTTCAGCCATTGGAATTTAATTAGGGGAATATATTTTAGTTCAAAAAGGTCAAGGGCACATATTATAATTGGGCAACTGGCTGCCCCAAGTTGCCCGTTTGGTACCACAGAGCATTATTATTATTATTACAGTTTCTTATTAAGCACCAACATGTTCCATAGCGCTGTACAGGGGTTAAGTATAAAGAAAAAAAATAAAATAATCAATGTTAAACCCATGCCAAAAAGTAAGGGGCCCTGTTTTTGAGTTTAAAATCGTGTATATGTGGTGCTTTTTTCTAAATGCCATACAAATTGAAGACTAGCAAACTTACAATCTAAAGGGATTATTGAACCAAAAAGAGAAGAAATTAAAGGAAGAAATAAGGGCTTGGCAAGTAATTGAAAAGAGAGTAGAGGGTTCATTAAAACAAATCATAGGTGGGAGGGTAAGTTAAATGGAATTGGCAAAATGGCAGTTGGAGAGTGAGATGGGATAAGGCCCAGTGGTATTAGCATAGCCTCTTGCACAAGTGACTGCTTCAGTCCTTATGGTAGACTGTATTTCAGTTGCGTCTATGGCCTGTAGCATGCCAGGTAAGTCACTGCCCCTCTGAGCTCCATCAAGTTCATGTTCATTGCTTGAGTGACCTCATCTATTCATCAGCCTCTGTTGTCCCCTTCTTCTTGTACCTTCAATCTTTCCCAGCATCAGAGTCTTTTCTAGGGAATCCTGCCATCTCATGATATGGCCAAAATGTTTGAGCTTCAGCCTCATTACCATATTTTCTAGTGAATAGTTTGTCTTGATTTCCTGTAGTACTGATTTATTGGATCTTCTTGCAATCCAAGGGACTTGTTAATAATGTAATATCTTTACTTTTTACTAGCTTATCCAAGCTTGCCATAGCTTTACTCCCCAGAAGCAAACATATTTTAATTTCACAACTACAGTCACCATCTGCAGAGATCTTAGATCCCAAGAAAAGAAAATCTGTCACTGCCTCCACTTCTTTCCCGTCTATTTAAAAGGAACTGAGATTGCCATTTGCCATGACCTTCATCTTTTTAACGTTGAGCAGCAGACCAACTTTTGCACTCTATTCTTTTACCTTCATCAAAATGTCCCTTAGTTCCTCCTCACTTTCAGCCTTCGAAGTAGTATCATCAGTGTAACTGAGGTTGTTGATATTTCTTACAGCAATATTGATTCTGGCTTTGGATTCATCCAGTCCAGCCTTACACCTGATGTACTCTGCGTATAAGTTGAATAAATAAGGTGACAATATGTAACCTTGTTGCACTCCTTTTCCAATCTTGAATCGTTCTGTTGGGCCATGTTCGGTTCTGACCCTGGCTTCTTGAGTCCACATACAAATTCTTCAGGAGGAGGATGAGATGATCTGGTACTCCCATCTCTTTAAGAACTTCCCACATTTTATTGTGATCCACACAGTCAAAAGGCTTTAGAATAGTCTATGAATCAGCAGTATATGCTTTTCTGGAACTTCCTTGCTTTTTCTCCATTGGACATTGGCTGTTTGATCTCTTGTGCCTCTTCCTCTGCGGATCCTGGTAGTTCCTGGTCCATATATTGTTGGAGTTGAGCTTTTAGAATCTTAAGCATTACCTTGTTGGCATGTGAATTGAGTGCAATTGTTCCATATCACTCTTTGGCGCTGCTTTTATGAGGGGATTGGGATGTAGACTGACCTTTTCCAGTCTATTGGCCATTGTTGAGTTTTCCAAATGTGTTGGCATAAGGCAAGTAACACTTTCACAGCATCATCTTGTAGGATTATGCATAGTTCAATTGGGATTCCATCACCTACTGCAGCCTTATTATCAGCAAGACATCCTAGGGCCCATCTCACTTTGCTCTCCAAGATGTCTGGCTCCATCTCTTTGGATAAACTATTGAGGTCATCATTGCTGTTAAGATCTATTACTGTTTAGATCGTCAGTGTATTTCTGCCACCTCTTCTTTATCTCATCTTCTGGAAGAGATCTATTGATTTACCCATTATGTTATCTTCTTTGATCTCTTTACATCGCTCATTGTAGAATGTCTCCCTACCTCTTCTTGCTATCCTCTGGAATTTTGCATTCAGTTTCAGTTTCCTGGGCTACTTTCAAAGCCTCATCAGACAGCCAGTCTTCTTAGTTTTCTTTCTTTTAGGAATATACTTTGTGGCTGTTTCCTGGATAATGTTGCACATTTTGGTCCAAAGTTCTTCAGGCATTGCATCCTCCATGTCTAGTCCCTTAAATCTATTCTATTACCTCCACTGCATATTCACAAGGGATATTATGTATTTCTTATCTACTTGGTGTAATGATTTTCCCTCTTTTCTTTAGTTAAATTTTGAACTTTGCAACAAAAAGCTCATGGTTTGAGCCGCAATCAGCTCCAGGTCTTGTTTTTGCTGATTGTATATGCTATGTAAAAATAGGGGGAACCCTTGGGGAACAGTGATCACAACACAGTCTCATTTGAGATTGAATACAAAAAACAGAGTTGTAAGGGGCCAACAAAAACTCTAAATTTTAAAAGGGCTAACTTTAATGGGCTACGGGCAGCAATACAACATATAGACTGGGACAAAGAACTTACAGGGAAGAATACTGAAAATAAATGGACAACATTCAAATCCTTACTAAATAAACATACTCATCAGCATGTACCATGTGGAAATAAAATAAATAGGAGTAAATCACATCCCATGTGGCTTAACAATGACTTAAAGATCATGATGAGGAAAAAGAAGTATGCATTTAAATTATACAAGAAGGAGGGAACTGAGGCATCTTTATGTGACTATAAGGAAATCAACAAGGCTTGCAAAAGGGCTATTAGACTGGCTAAAATAGAAAATGAGAAGTCAGTTGCAATGGAAAGTAAGACTAACCCTAAAATATTTTATAAATATATTAATGGGAAGAAGGCCAGGAAGGAATCGATAGGACCATTACAATGTGACACAGGCCATCTGATAATTAGTGACCAGGAAAAGGCAGATGAGCTAAATAGGTTCTTTTCTTCGGTTTACACAAGGGAGGTACCAGTGGTTGGGACACTGCAACATAATGGGGCTACACTACCTTCACTAAATAATTGGTTAACGCAGGAAGAAATACAAAAGAGGTTGGAGAAAATAAATGTTAATAAAGCCCCAGGTCCTGATGGAATACATCCAAGGGTACTGAGGGAGCTGGGTTCTGTAATAGCCAAACCATTATATCTAATCTTTAAAGACTCGCTCACTACAGGGTCTCTACCAGATGACTGGAGAAAAGCAGAGGTGATACCTATATTTAAGAAGGGATCTAGAGCAAATCCGGGGAATTATAGACCAGTGAGCCTCACTTCTGTAGTTGGGAAGCTTTTAGAAGGGTTAATAAGGGACAGAATACAAGAATATGTCTATTTGAACAGGATCATAGGTAGCAGTCAACATGGATTTATGAAGGAAAGGTCGTGTCAGACCAATCTAATTAGTTTTTATGAGGAGGTTAGTAGGAACTTGGATCAGGGCAACTCAGTGGATGTAGTCTTTTTAGATTTTTCAAAGGCATTTGATACAGTGCCACATGGAAGACTAGTGAGCAAACTAAGGGATACAGGAATTGCAGTAAATATCTGCTCATGGATCGAGAGCTGGCTAAAAGACAGGAAGCAAAGGGTTGTTGTAAATGGAACATACTCCGATTGGTCTAATGTGATAAGTGGGGTTCCTCAGGGCTCAGTATTGGGTCCTCTCCTTTTTAACATATTTATTAATGACATTGAAGTAGGACTCGAATGTAGTGTCTCCATTTTTGCTGATGACACTAAGTTGTGCAAGGTAATAAAATCAGATAATGATGTACTTTCCCTACAAAAGGATTTGCATAAATTAGAGAAATGGGCGGCTAAATGGCAGATGAGATTTAATACAAATAAATGTAAGGTTATGCATTTGGGAAGGAAAAATAGCCAAGCAATCTATAATCTTAATGGAGCAAATCTAGGGGTATCAGATATTGAAAGGGATTTGGGAGTACTAGTGGACAACCACCTAGGTAACAGCGCTCAAAGCCAAGCAGCGGCTGCAAAGGCAAATAAAATATTAGCATGTATTAGGAAGGGTATAGAAGCCAGGGAAGAAGATATAATTCTGCCACTATACAAATCTCTAGTACGCCCTCATTTGGAATATGGAGTACAATTTTGGGCACCACCTCACAAAAAAGACATCTTAGAGCTGGAAAAAGTACAGAGAAGGGCTACAAAACTAATAAGGGGAATGGAGGGGCTAAGTTATGAAGAAAGACTAGCAAAATTAAACTTATTTTCGCTAGAAAAAAGGCGTCTAAGAGGAGATATGATTACGTTATTTAAATACATCCAGGGTCCATATAAGGCTTTGTCAAGTGAGCTTTTTGTAGCAAGAGATTTTCAACTGACAAGAGGACATCCGTTGAGGTTAGAGGAAAAAAGATTTCACCTTAAACAAAGAAAAGGGTTCTTCACAGTTAGGGTGGTTAAACTGTGGAATTCTCTACCAAAGGAGGTGGTGACAGCGAATTCGATAGACAACTTCAAAAAGGGGTTAGATATATTTCTGAATAAAGAGGGCATTCAAGGCTATCCTAGATAACTAGCGAAGGAATATTGATCCAGGGAGAAATTTGATCGCCAGTTTCTGGGGTCAGGAAGGAATTTTGCTTTTTTTCCCCTTATGAGACAATTGGCAAAGTTTCAATGGGGTTTTTTTTATGTTTGCCTTCCTCTGGATCAATTAACAATAATTAACAATTAACAATAATAATAAATAGTCCAAATTAAAAAGATCAATAGAGATCTAAAAAGGTTGAACTTGATGGACTAACTCTTTATTCATTCTCCAATACTATACTATTAATAATTATTTAATCAATAATTTAATTAATAACTAATCCGCATATTGCAGATCAGAGGAGATCTTAACAGGTTGAACTTGATGGACTGAAAGTCTTTTTTCAACCTTAATTACTATGTAACTATGTAACTATGTAACTATAGTGCTCCTCCATCTTTGGCTGCAAAGTATATAGTCAATCTGATTTCTATGTTGTCCATCTGGTGATGTCTATGTGTAGAGTCATCTCGGAGGCTGTTGGAAGAGGGTGTTTGCTATGACCAGAGAATTATCTTGACAAAATTCTACTAATCTCTGACCTGCTTCATTTTGTACTCCAAGGCCAAACTTGCCAGTTATTCCAGGTATCTGGTTTTCTAAGTTAGCATTCCAATCTCCTGTGATGATAATAACATAATTTCTTGATGTTATATTTTGACAACTTCAGCCTCTTCAGCATCCGTGATTGGAGAATAGACTTGGATCACTGTGATGTTAAATGGCTTGCCTTGAAGTTGAATTTGACTCATTCTGTCATTTATTGGGTTGTAACTGAACACTGCTTTGGCCATTGACTATGAGGGCTACTCCATTTATTCTGCATTATTCTTGACCATAGTAGAAGATCTGGTGGTTTTCTGATGTGAAATGTCCCATCCCAGGCCATTTAAGTTCACTAATTCCCAGGATATCAATATTTAACCATGCCATCTCATCCTCAAGGTCAACCACATCTACTTTGCCTTGATTCATAGTTCTAACATTCCTGGATCCTTTTCTGAATTGGTCTTTGCAGCACCGGACTTTGCTTTCCCCTTCAGACACATCCGCAGCTGGGTTTCCTTGTGCCATTTTGTCAGTTCTATCAACCATTAGGACTGAAGCAGTCACTTCTGCAAGAGGTTCTGCAAATACCAATGGGCCTCATCCCATTCACTAGGCAGAATCTCGCCCTACTATTGCTATTTTGCCAGTTCTATCTACCATCCGGACTGAAGCAGTCACTTCTGCAAGAGGTTCTGCAAATACCACTGGGCCTCATCCCATTCACTAGGCAGAATCTCGCCCTCCTACTGCTATTTTGCCAGTTCTATCTACCATCCGGACTGAAGCAGCCACTTCTGCAAAGAGGCTCTGCAAATATCACCGGGTCTCATCCACTCAGCAGAATCTCACTATCCTACTGCCATTTTGCTAGGTCTATCTGCCATTACCTCCATAAAACCTATCCGCTCTTGGGATTTTGTGGTTAGATTAAACAGCATGGCACAGACAGTGTTAGAACAGGAAACACAAGCTCATATATAATATAATGTCACAATATTTACTGACATTATATCAGTTCACTGGAGTTGCTTTAGAAAATGTTGCGTGTCCTTACCACTTGCTTGTAAATTCATTCTGTTAGTTGTTTATGTATCTCGTAAGGACTGTAGCAAACTCTCATAAGCTACTTTCCTTACGTAACAAACCACCTGGCTATATATCAATAAGTTCTTACTTGAAATAGCCTGCAGAAGCCTTGTAATAGCAAAAATTGCTATTTTTATTGGCTAATCAGTTACTATATAAACAAATGATCACTACTTAGTCTTGTAAGTTTGATAAAATAGACAGACATTCAGCCCTATTCAATTCCCCTAATGTGTAAAACCGTAGCTCGTAACGTAGCCCACATGACTTTTCGCTAATCAATTAGACCCGTAAAGCAACCTATCAATGACTTGTGGGGTAGGGCCGGGAAAGGGCTATAGGACGTAGAAATTTAAAGGGCACACCCACGTGTCCTTTGATGTGTCAAGCCCGTAACTGTTACGTTTCCAATCATGCTATTAAATTGCAACAAATTCACTTGGCATTCAAGCCCATAACTCGCAAATAGAGCCCAAAAGCCAACAGGTACTAGAGAGAACCCACTAAAAGGGTAAAGTCCAACACGTAGCACTGTAAATGCAATTATACACACGCTATTGTACTCATATTAAAAGTGAAAGTGATCTTAGGTCTTAGAATTAATAGCACAACATTCTCAAGCTTGCAAATCGGCCAAAAAAAATACTTTATCTCATGTTTAAATTCATGGTTATATCGATCCCAGCAATCAATGTGTTAATACATATAATGGAACTTGCATGTGATAAAATATCATATTTACGGCATTATTAATATTGAATTATATCTGGAATGTGGGTCCGATCATAACTCATAATTGAATCCCATAAGACTTTGAAACCCAACCTCCATTTTTCTGTGACGCAATGATGACGATCTCTGTTTCCATTGGCTCCATCTAAACCCGTAACTCTGATCATTCTCATGGCCACGCATCCGACGTACGAAAAATGATTTACGGGTTTGAGTCTCAAGCACCTAACCCACGGCCTGTTCTAATTTAATAGCAATGTAACTCAGCTAAATTTCAAGCCCGCGGCCATTGCGGGCTTGCCACTGCACTTATGGGCTTCTAATTTAATAGGGTTGTTGGTGGACCTATTGTCCAACATTTCGTGACCCTCCTGTATTCAGACATTGGGAAACTAGTGGAGTTCTTCCAAAATAACTGCATTTTATCTACAATTTCCACAATTCTAAACTATTCATGCATTTTTTCAATGCAGTGCCAATTCAAAAATGACATTGTATACAGAACTTCACATTTTAATACGATTTCTGTGGCTTTTTAACTTCCGATCTACAAATGTCTCTATATAAAGAGCGGCGGCAAAATTGTAAATAGCGAGGTAGCTTCCTGCTCATACTAATATTCAAAAATAATAAAGATATACTGTAATCTGCAAGAACATGGCAGAAATAGTCCTGCTTTCTCATACAATACTCCAGCTCAGGCTTTTATGTCCCATTTTACCAAATGAAAAACGATTCTGTCAATGTGAAACAAGGAAAATAAGCATTAAGTGCAAGATTGAAACCAATTCAACAGACCGAGAGATACAAAAAGATGAATGTTTAATTGGGTTACGCTAGGTAACTCCATTTAAATCAAAATATACACTTCAAATATTACATTAGGTTCTTGCCCATATTTGCTCTGGCTTTTATTGTTCGTATAAATGACTATGTAATATTGCGTTGTCTCTTGAGTTTGTTTCACTTGCCGAGGTTTCCATCAATATAGCTGCTTACTGGTATTATTAATCCTGCTGATATAAACTAAATCTGAAGCCTGTACATTATTCAGCTTTCACATAATTCATTTTAGTTCACAGTGTCTTGGAATTCCATTACTAAACCACTTATCGCAACATATATTTTACTTCATATCCTGGTGTAAAGTTGCTTTGTGTCTAGGGATTCCTTCCTGAGTGTAAAATAGTTCTGTGTTTAAATCACTGCTGCAAACATGAGTGAATTTAATTATCATCTCAGCTTTTCTCCACTACCCGCCAGAAGCAAGAAGGTACCAGCAGTTGCAAATTCAGCTTACTCTTCTGAGAGTCTCAGGACATTACAAATAGACTGTGGACTCCCAATGTTAATAATTGCACTGAAAAAATAGGTACATAAAGGGATTCTTTGTTTTTTTTTAATGATGGATCACTGCAGTTAAGGAAAAAATACTCTTGTTTGCCAAGTATGCACCAACCTAACAATATTGTCATCACCAAAAAATCTGTGGGGATAAGCTAAATCTCCCACCCGTGCACCTATTGCTGCAGTGCTCCTTAAAATCTTTATTTTTTATATCAAAGATTTTAATTTTTATGTTTAATTTTAATTTGACAACTTTTTGTGTCCCTTATTCATTTAATCTGGGGGGGGGGGGGGTCGATTTGAATTGTTGAATACTATGAGCCTCATTCAATTGAGCTTTCTGGAGATCCAGGCTTCGGAAATGTAGCCCGCAAGTTATTTTGCTATTCAATTGGGCTCCTATCAGGTTACGGGCTCCAGCCTCTGATTCACTGTGATGGTTCACATCGCAAGTTAATGCCCCTCCAAGCCTTTGATCTATCATTGCCGCAAAAGTTGCGAATGCTAAAATCTTAAATCGATATTCAGTTGCTCCGATTCCCCCTCGCTAAGCAAGCCGTCAAGCCCGCAAATGGCAAAAGTCGGACCACAAGTCACGGGTACCAAGGAGGACTCGCAAAGGGCTTAATGACATGTCCAGAGCACTTTACATGCACATATACACACACTACTGTACTTTTATTAAAAGGGAAAGTGATGTTAGGTCTTAGAATTAATAGCACAACATTCTCAAGCTCGCAAATCAGCCCCCCAAAAATCTTTATTTCATGTTCAATTTTGATGTTATTGATCCCGGCAATCAATGTGTTAATACATATAATGGAACCCGCATGTAATAGAATTTCATATTTACCGCTTTATCAATATTGCATTATATCTGGAACGTGGGTCAGATCGTAATGATGACGATCTCTGTTTCCATTGCCTGTTTCTAAACAGGGCTTTTCTTTGCGTAATTGATCATGTTCAAGCCTGCAAATGCTACATACAATAGCATGGTGTACGATGTGCGCTATCGGGTCGGGACTTGCGGGCTCGGCCAATTGAATAGCACCATATGTTGCAGACGCTGCAGGTCCACAGACTTACGGCCTAAATCCTGCGACTTGCGGGTTTGCAATTGAATGAGGCTCTATGTTTATGAACGCGGAAATTTACTTTGTATTTGCTACCTAACAACTCAAGTGCTGGATGATGGGGGGGGGGGGGTAGTAGTTATTAGTGGAGAGAGGAGAGGGGGAGGAGGGGGAGGGCAGATGTCCGAGCCTTTGTTTGGTAACTGGATAAGATTGAAAATTACACCACACCCCTTCACTTTTATTGGTCCAGAAGAAGGACGTTGCATCTAAATGCAACCAGAGTTCTACAGAAATGTAAATGCCCCTCTCACATACACAGCTTCTACCAATGTATCATGGGTATCTCCAGGCATCAAAGTGCTAAAACTATTTGTATGACTTTTAACCTTGTTCTTTGTCAAAGTTTTCATACAAATGTTTTTTCATTGTATAGTTGGCCTTCAAAGATACACAGAAAATATCGTAATTGTGTTATAAATTAAAAATGTATACATTTAAAAATAAGACATATTTTCAACTGCATGCTATTTAAAAATGAAATTTTTATTGATAAAAAACAAACAATGTAGAATGTATTTGTGCTGTTCTTTGCACAGCCACCCCACCACTCCCTGTTATCTCTTCCTGCTAATTGTTCTCAATCAGTGTTGATGTCACACATTCTCAGTTACTTGGTTGCATAACAATTTTCTTATTGACAGTACTGACCACCTTCTAATTTGCAGTGAAGAGGGCCGGACCTCGGGACAGGAGTGGGGGGCAAATATGTACACCTGTCTCGTGGTGGATAAGCAAAAATAACATAAAAACAAGCAAGCAAATTGTTAAATAAACACCCAGAGTCCTCACGCAGTCCTCTCCACTCCACAGCATAGATAGTGATGCTGAAGGAAACTGCCGGCTCCCACTTGGACCTCTCTGTCCAGTTTTGCCACATAAACTTATCATATTCTAGGTGGAGAAGGAGCATGGAGCCTAAAGGCTGGCATGGCCGGATTATCCATTAGGCAATGTAGGCATTAGCCTATAGGTGCACCTCTCAGAGGTGCGCCTCACTAATAAACAAAAAAATGTAACTCCGGTGGAATCAGGGAGTGCAGGATTGGGGTAAGAGCTGTAACAGCTCACATCAGGTTCAGCTCTGCCTCCCCATGCGGCAACTGTGGAGGAAGGAGGAGGAGCGCCGGAAGGCAGTGACCGGGGGCTCTGCTTCTGGTGCTAAACAGCTACCAATGACAGCAGGACAATGGAGGTCCTTCCTGCGTGTAGTAACAGGGAGGTTGTCAGGAGAGGCAGAGAGGCTGCCAACTCAAACAGGACAGGAATCAGCAGGTGGGAAGTTGTAAAATTATCTCAATAACTACTGAAGAATATGCAATATAACATTGAATATGACCTGTGTGTGTATATGCATGTCTGGGGGTATATGTTTGTATGTGTATGTATGTATGTATATATATGTATATGTATGTCTGTATGTATGTGTGTGTATATGTACAGTGGGGTAAAAAAGTATTTGATCCCCTGCTGATTTTGAACGTTTGTCCACTGGCAAAGAAATGATCAGTGATAATTTTAATGGTAGGTGTATTTTAACTGTGAGAGACAGAATAACCAAAAAAAAAAACAAACAAGAAAAACGCATGTCAAAAAAGTTATTAATAAAATCTTATACAAAAATGGTATAGAACAACAGTAATAATGAAGAAACTATATCCAGATATATAGTCTGAGCTTTGCTGGAGAAACTGCTGTTATAAGGGCACCCATTCTCATATTTTGGTGGACTTGTCCCCAGAAACAAGAATTTTGGTCGGTTTGAAATACTAAAATTACACATATTTTTGGATCTCAATTTGACATCTCTCCTCAATCGATGTTGTTCCACATGTTCCCAATGACAATGAAATATCCAACAAAGGTCTTGATAATCCAATTTTTAATGGCAATAAAATGGTTAATTGCTAAAAATTGGAAAAGTGAAAAATTACCAACATGGCAAGAAGTTGTCTTAGTCGTCGATAGAAATAGACAACTTGAAAAAGACTACTTAATTTAAAAAAAAACTTCAAAGAAAGACCTTGGATAATTGGTATCCATGGGAACAATATATGGACAAAAATCTAACTTCTTGCAAAACTCCACTTTGTAATTTAAGATCTGGATTTCTTTGTTTCCTTTTTTTTTTCTTTTTGTTTTGTGTTTGGTACTGTTTTTGTATGTTTTTTTCTTCTTTTTAAAGATGTTTTTGATATTTTATGATCAAGTCAAATACAATATATGTAACTTTGTTCTAATTCTGATAAAATAAAAATTATATAAAAAAAAAAAGTGCCGGTCAGTGAGGGAAATAAGTATTTGATCCCCTATCAATCAGCAAGATTTCTGGCTCCCGGGTGTCTTTTATACAGGTAACGAGCTGAGATTGGGAGCACTCCCTTTAAGAGAGTGCTCCTAATCTCAGCTTGTTATCTGTATAAAAGGCAACTGTCCACAAAAGCAATCAATCAGTCATATTCCAAACTCTCCACCATGGCCAAGACCAAAGAGCTGTCCAAGGATGTCAGGAACAAGATTGTAGACCTACACAAGGCTGGAATGGGCTACAAGACCATCACCAAGCAGCTTGGTGACAACAGTTGGTACGATTATTCACAAATGGAAAAAACACAAAATAACTGCCAGTCTCCCTCGGTCTGATGCTCCATGCAAGATCTCCCCTTGAGGAGTTTCAATGATCATGAGCACTGTGAGGAATCAGCCCAGAACTACAAGAGAGGATCTTTTTAATTATCTCAAGGCAGCTGGGACCATAGTCACCAAGAAAACAATTGGTAACACACTACGCTGTGAAGGACTGAAATCCTGCAGCGCCCACAAGGTCCCCCTGCTCAAGAAAGAACATGTACAGGCCAGTCTGAATTTTACCAATGAACATCTGAATGATTCAGAGGAGAACTGGGTGAAAGTGTTGTGGTCAGATGAGACCAAAACCAAGCTCTTTGGAAACAACTCAACTCGCCGTGTTTGGAGGAGGAAGAATGCTGCCTATAACCCCAAGAACACCATCCCCACCGTCAAACAAGAAGGTGGAAACATTATGCTTTGGGGGTGTTTTTCTGCTAAGGGGACAGGACAACAGCACTACATCAAAGGGACAATGGACGGGGCCATGTACCGTCAATTCTTGGGTGAGAACATAGGCAGAGTTACTGCTGGTTCAGATGGTGCAAGGCACCAAGGCCCCTAGCCCCTGAGGGCCCGCTGTGGTCCTCCCACGCGTCCCCTGTGGCACCTGTGGCCCTCCTGTGGCCCCAAGGCCCTCCCATGGCCCTGCGGATTCCCATGTGGATCCTTTTTGGCCCCCGCAGGTCCCCTGTGGCCCCCACAGATCCTCTGTGGCCCATGCAGTTCCCCTGTGGTCCCAGTGGGTCCCATGTGGCCCTCATGGGTTCCAATGGGCCCCTGCAGAGCTCCCATGGGGCTCCTGCAGCTACTTACAGCCCACTGTGACCCCACGCAGGGTCCAGGAGACCCTTGTGCCCCCTGCCGGTCCAGTGAGCCCCATGGCCCCTTATGGCCTTGTGGAACTCCTGTGGGTCCCCTGCAGTCCCTCATGGTCAACTGTGGCCCCCCACATGGCCCAGTGGACCCCATGGCCCCTTATGGCCCCCGTGGACCTCCTGTTCATTCCCTGCAGCCCCTTAAGGCTCACTGTAGCCCCCCACGGGCCCCCATCAGGCCCTGTGACCCCCACAGCACCTTATTGCCCCTGCAGACCTCCTGTGGGTCCCCTGCAGCCCCTTATGGCTCACTGTGGCCCCCACAGGCCCCCATGGCCCCTTATGACCCCTGCAGACCTCCCATGGGTCACCTGCAGCCCCTTATGGCCTACTGTGGTCCCCACTGTGGCCCCCACAGGCCCTGTGGCCCCCACAGCCCTTTATGGCCTCGTGGACAACTTGTGGCCCATCACAAACCTCTGCAGCCTCCCTCAGCCCCTTGTGGCCCCCTTCGTCCTTGCTGGCCCCTGCAGCCCCTCAGTTCTTGGTGGCTCCCCTCGGCCCTCTGACCTGCAGTGGACCCTTCTCACCCCAGGAAGTGGAGTGCAGCACTGGGCAGGTGAGAAAGTATTTATAATACTATAATATATATATATAGATGTATATGTAAATGCTTACAGTATCTCACAAAAGTGAGTACACCCTTCACATTTTTGTAAATATTTTATTATATCTTTTCATGTGACAACACTGAAGAAATTACACTCTGCTACAATGTAAAGTAGTAAGTGTATAGCCTGTATAACAGTGTAAATGTGCTGTCCCCTCAAAATAACTTAACTCACAGCCATTAATGTCTCCATTGGCATGGAGTTCACCAGAGCTTCACAGGTTGTCACTGAAGTCCTCTTCCACTCCTCCATGATGACATCGCAGAGCTGGTGGATGTTAGAGACCTTGCACTCCCCCACCTTCCATTTGAGGATGCCCCACAGATGCTCAGTAGGCTTTAGGTCTGGAGACATGCTTGGCCAGTCCATCACCTTTACCTTCAGCTTCTTTAGCAAGGCAGTGGTCGTCTTGGAAGTGTGTTTCGGGTCGTTATCAGGTTGGAATACCATGTGGCCCAGTCTCCGAAGGGAGGAGATCATGCTCTGCTTCAGTATGTCACAGTACATGTTGGCATTCATGGTTCCCTCAATGAACGGTGGCTCCCCAGTGCTTGCAGCACTCATGCAGGCCCAGACCATGAAATTCCCACCACCAAAAGTATACATCTATAAGGAGGAAAGGTAGTTGAAATAATCCCTAAATGACAGAAAACAGATTAGGCACAAAGAACACAAAAACACTGATATGAGATGAAGCTCTTCATTTGAACGTAAACAGTGATGCAGAGAGAGTGGAGGAAGCATCTGACATCATCAGGTAAATGCATATAGGGGGAATCAACACAACATATTATAGAAAACATATATACACATATAGACATATGTGTATATATATGTTTGGTCTGGGCCTGCCATGAGTGCTGTCAGCACTGGGGAGCTACTGTTCATTGAGGGAACCTTGAATGCCAACATGTACTGTGACATACTGAAGCAGAGCATGATCTCCTCCCTTCGGAGACTGGGCCGCAGGGCAGTATTCCAACATGATATTGACCACAAACACACCTCCAAAACGACCACTGCCTTGCTAAAGAAGCTGAAGGTAAAGGTGATGGACTGGCCAAGCATGTCTCCAGACTTAAACCCTATTGAGCATCTGAGGGGCATAATCAAATGGAAGGTGGGGGAGTGCAAAGCCTCTAACATCCACCAGCTATTTGATGTCATCATGGAGGAGTGGAAGAGGACTCCAGTGGCAACCTGTGAAGCAATTTGGACATTTCCACTTAAGAGTGTACTCACTTTTGTTGCCAATGGTTTATACATTAATGGCTGTGTGTTGAGTTCATTTGAGGGGACAGCAAATTTACACTTTTATACAGGCTGTACACTTACTACTTTACATTGTAGCAAAGCCTCATTTCTTCAGTGTTGTCACATGAAAAGATATAATAAAATATTTACACAAATGTGAGGATGTACTCACTTTTGTGAAATACTGTATATATATATATATATATATATATTTTTTTTTTTTTTTTTTTTTTTTTTTGCAGAGTTCCTTTAAATAACCGTCAGCGGGGCTTGTGTGTTATATCTGTAAAAGCATCAAATATAAAAATGCAAAATTCTATCAAAGTAATTAAATTTGTATCTTCACCATGAAGACTCTAATGTGTTTGATAGTAATTGCAAAGTAAACTATTAATGTCATAGAGGAGAGTCGATTCAACAAAGTGCCTCTGGCAATATCTAGCAAACACACAGAAGAAGTGCTCAGAGTATTACATACATCCATCATCCACGCATTTCGTCTCTGGTCTGCTTCTGCGCAAGTCTTGCATTCGCAGCAATGCAAATCACACACCTTATCTTAAATGAGAACAGACATTTTTGATTTCTGTAATACGTCTTTGTAATAAATACAACTGAATCAACATAATGAACATTTTGTGCGAAACTTAATTTTCCAGAGTAATAATCTTTATTCTATAACTATCATGAAACGCTGTGCTGGGATTTTGTCAAGTTTTAATTTAATTTATAATAAATAATGTAGCACGCTAAGCTAGAAAAGATAACGGTGAATTCCATGTACGTTCAGTTTGCTGTAATGGAAATATTAACTGCTTTCGTCTAGAACAGGATTCCAATTAGTTTCTGAGCAAATGATGTTCTCCTGTCATATAGATACAGTAGTTCATTTTGAAACCTTGTTCGGATAACATAAATATTTTGTCATGAAAGTTCCCTAACAATTAATATTGGCACATTAAATAAATATATGAACCCTGTTCTGTATGTGCTAATACTGTTAAATCCAACTTAAAGTGAGGAGGGTCCAAATATGGTATAATTTAAAACTGTAGGTAATAACAAGTCATCGTTCAGTCGTGTCTTGCTCTGCGTGACCCTGTGAACCACAGAATCACATCTTGTGTCTCTATAAGGTTTTCATGACAAAGATACTGAAGTGGGTTTCCAGTTCCTTCTCCAGTGGATATAGAATTGTTTGACCTTTCTGCCATTACCCGCCCATCTTGGGTGACACACGTTTATATACAGTGAATGTTTTTAGTTATGTCTGACTCTCTGTGACCTTATGGACCACAGCATCCAGTCTCATTCAGAAGGCTTTTGTGATAAAAATACTGGAGTAGGTTTCCAGTTCCTTCTCCAATTGACAGCAATATGTCTGGCCTCTCTGCTATGACCTGCCCATCTTGGATGATCGTACATGGTTTAGCCCACAACTTCACTAAGGTACACAAGCCCCATCACCACGACAAGGTAGGGATCCAGAAGCAGAATAACAAGTACTTTTACCAATATAAAAGTTATTTATTTCTGAGCCACTCACAACAACATAACTAATAAGAGATCAATGACATTAATTACTGATAAAACCTGATAAGGCCTAGGGTTCATTTTATTCTGTGTAGTCACCTGTACACTGAGCATGCCTAATATTTTTTTGTTAAGGCCACAGCATGGTAGACAGAAAATTCAGAGAAGTCATTAGGAATTAATTCAGTAATTAATTGCACTAATCTCTCATTAACGAAAGATTCAAATCTCGATTCACACTATCAGTGTAATGCTGTCTGACAAAACACAAAACTGCCACGATTTTCAATTATGTTCACAATATGCAATCCGTCACGACTGATTTAGGGGCCAGGATAGAACCCCCCATGCACCTCACAAGTGTGTCACAGGCTCAGAACACCCCTAATTCTCCTACTGTAGCTTATAGGAGCAATACGCAGGTTGTCACTTTATGCTCATCTCAGCACACCAGCAATTTAGATCTGAGCATAATTCATGGAGCAGCAAGGAAATCAGACCACACTGGTATAAAGTGCATATAAGACTAACCACTTTTATTATTATCACAGATATTTCAAACACAGAAAGATCTCACCCACACCCACCCCCTTCCCAACTTTCCTTTCTGTCCATAGGTTGGGGGGGGGGGGGGGTAGGTCAAATGTCTCTTGGTCCCCAAACCTGATCTACTTTACAACCCTAGAACAATAAAATATCTTCTAGTCTTATTACTGAGACCAGAGACAAAGCATCTGCTAGATTTCCCCTGGATTTCTGGTGATGGAGGGCACTCCTATTCCTAGGTCAGAGGCCAGATGCCTGACAACTGGCTCTGTCTGGTTTACAATAATTATTTGCTTATATGGCATGAACTTTTTAAAACAATATACATTATACATAAAAGGAAAAATACCTGTCACAGTCCTTAGACCAAATCCCATGTCTATCTTGATAGCTTTTATGTTATCATTGAGATGTGTAAGAGTCCCAGATAACAGGGTTATTTGTGTGGTGTAAGGGGTCCCATCCTGGCCCCTAAATCAGTCATAAACATATAAAAATCCTTGCAGTTTGTGTATTTGTATAACTTCTAACAGCATGCCTCTTTCTGCTTGCTTTCTAACAGCATGACACCTCACAGAAACCTCTGTACTTTGCTGTCATCCAGCCTTTGCTCTCTCACTCTCACCTCTTCCCTGATACACATCCCTAGCATGCTGAACTGCTCCACACTGCCATCACTTGGAGCTTCAGAAATGCTCTACAGAAAAAAAAAGAAAAAAAAAGTTGGTACAGCATTGTCCCCCCCCCCCCCCCCCCCGAGGAGGGCCCTGGTGCACTGCACCACTGATAGCTCTGCCCCTGGATCATTGGAAGGTTTGATCGATCATGAGGCAGAAGCTCAAATAATTTTCCCATATCATGAGTAGACAGGATTCCATGGAGACAAAGGTTGATGATGGAAAAGATTGAAGGAACACGAAGAAGACGGCAGAGGCGGATATGGTTA
Organism: Discoglossus pictus; assembly: GCA_027410445.1. Taxonomy (NCBI): domain Eukaryota; kingdom Metazoa; phylum Chordata; class Amphibia; order Anura; family Alytidae; genus Discoglossus; species Discoglossus pictus. The sequence goes on along the minus strand of CM050176.1, from coordinate 32,605,080 downwards.
GATGAGGTCAATGAAGTAATGAACATGAGCTTGATGAAGTTCATAGAGTCAGTGGTTGACAGATGTGTCTGGCATGCTACAGTCCATAAGGTCACAACTGAACGACTAAACAACAAGTACTGATAAAAGAAATTTGCTATAAAGTGAAATATGCACCGTATTTCTCTGTGTATAAGACGCCCCATGTATAAGACGGACCCTATTTTTGAAACCCGAAATTCAGAAATAAATAAATATGCAAATGTGTATTTTATAAGTTTTTATTGTGTTACATGTATATTTGTTTCAATCTTTCTTATTGAAGACAATAAAAAATTAACAATAAGCAATAGCAAATCAAATAAAAAAATGTACAGATTCCACAATATTATTAAATATACATGAATGTTATGTCAACCCTGGACACTTACGTATATACTCGAGTATAAGCCGAGTTTTTCAGCCCTTTTTTTAAGGCTGAAAAGGCCCCCCTCGCCTTATACTTGAGTCACCTGCCTGTCTCTCCACCCCCCTCTCCCATGTCTCTCCATCCCCCCTCTCCCTCTCCCGTGTCTCTCCATCCCCCCTATCCCTCTCCCGTGTCTCTCCATCCCCCCTCTCCCTCTCCCATGTCTCTCCATCCCCCTCTCCCGTGTCTCTTCACCCCCCTCTCCCGTGTCTCTCCATTCCCCTCCTTACTTTACCCCTTTCTAATAACCCCCCCCCCCTCTCCCTTTGCCCTCACTTACCTTCCATACGCAGCTGCTCCTCTGCACGCCTTCCGGCTGCGTGGGGACCCAGCATATGCACGTCACGTCATTGGCCGGGTCCAGACGCAGTTGGTAGACATGAGGAGGAGCGGAGGAGCAGCTGCGTATGGAAGGTAAGTGAGGGGAAAGGGAGAGGGGGAGGTAATGAGGAGGCAGGGAGGTAATGAGGAGGGAGGGAGGTAATGAGCTGGGAGGTAATGAGCTGAGAGGTAATGAGAAGGAGGAGGGAGGTAATGAGGAGGAGGAGGGAGGTAATGAGGGAGGGAGAGAAGTGATGAGGAGGGAGGGAGAGAGGCAATGAGGAGGGAGGTGAGGAGGAGGGAGGGCGGTAATGAGGAGGTAGGGAGGTAATGAGGAGGCGGGAGCGAGGTAATGAGGAGGGTGGTAATGAGGAGGGTGGTAATGAGGAGGAGAGAGGGAGGTAATGAGGATGGTGGTAATGAGGAGGAAGGTAGAGAGGAGGGAGGTAATGAGGAGGGAGGTAAGGAGGATGAGGGAGGGAGGTAATGAGGGAGGGAGGTAATGAGGATGAGGGAGGGAGGTAATGAGGTGAGAGGTAATGAGGGAGGGAGGTAATGAGGAAGGGAGATAATGAGGAGGGAGGTAATGAGGAGAGAGGTAATGAGGAGGGAGGGAGGTAATGAGGAGGAGGGAGGATGAGGAGGGGGGTTGAGGAGGGGTTTGAGGAGGATGATAAGGGAGGTGGAGGGAAAGAGACACAAGGGAGAGGGGGGAAAGAGACACAGGGAAGGGAGAGGGGGGAAAGAGACACAGGGAAGGCAGAGGGGGGAAGAGACACAGGGGAGGGAAAGGAGGGGAAGAGACACAGGGGAGGGAGATGGGGGGAGAGACACAGGGGAGACACAAGAAAGGGGCACAGAGGGCACACAAGAGGGACACCGGGGGCAGCACATTTCCTACCCTCGGCTTATACACGAGTTACTAAGTTTTCTGAGTATTTTGTGGTAAAAAGGTGCCTTGGCTTATACTCGGGTCGGCTTATACTCGAGTATATACGGTAAACAGAAAAGAAAAAGAAAAAATAGCACTTGGCACAGCAATTCAAAAGCATAAAATACGGACAGGCTTAAGGAAAACTTGCATTCAGTCTGTGGATTATGTGCTGCCTTCTTACATAAACTTTCTCGATATATGAAACCGGGAGCTTAATAATACTCAAGAACGGAAAGTAAAGTATTCCAAAAGAAAAAGGGAGAAGACAAAAATGTAAATAAAAAACTAGAGAAAAGAAGTGGAGAGAAGAAAGAAAAAAAGAATAACCCCAACTAAGAAATAAACAGGGAGAGAGAAGTAAAAATGAAAAGAAGAAAATAAAAGGGAAGTAAAGATTGGTAAGTTACCTTTACTCCTGATCAACTAAGGTCCGGGGTCCCACCGGCCTTACTACCCCACCGGTAACAAAAGCATGTTAGCCCTAATAAGCTGAAGTAAAAGTTCCCGAAGGAACTTTTTTGAAAAGTAGTTAAATTAGTTAAAAAGTAGTTAAAGTAGTTAAATGAAAGCAGCAGCAGCTTTTACTGCTAGGATTGAGTAGGTTTACAGGATTGAACGCAATATAAATAATTTAGAGCTTCAGTACTTATCCTATGTATCCTACGTGGTTCCTTCTACACATTGAAAAGTTATTTATACTGGACATGGTCCCTATGTGCATATTAGGGCATTGTGATATAGACATTTAAGCTCCATAAACCTCACAAATCTAAAAAAGATAAACATAGTAGATAATAAACAATCAACAGCCATCTAGAGGTAGTTGCAGTTACAGAATTGTTCCAAGACACTTATATATATCAGTCTCAAGTAGGATCTAGACCAGACGGAGCCAGTGACCTTAGCTTGTAAGCCCTAATAAAGAGCAAGGATACCACTTGCCAGGATGAGAAGAGATGAGAAAAGAAAAGAGAAAGAAAAATAATAAAAACACTGAACATTCAATTAAATCTTCAAATTTCACATGAGACACCCATGACAAGAAACTAAATATTAGAAAGTTGAATAAACATAACCTCCTTAGCCACATAACTACAGTGAGAGTATCAGGGGAGAAGGATGGACTAACCATACCTCCAAACTACCCTCAAAAGGAGGGGTACCAAGAAACGTAGTTGAAGTACATGTCAGGGGGTGGGGGGGGGGGGAAATAAGTCCCAAAGGGCATACTATGGGGGGCATCACTGGCCAGACTTAATACAACTTTTACTGATGGGGTTGAACAGATTTACTGTATTGTGTTACACATATATTTACTTTCTGTCATGATTTTCACTGATTTCCATTCCAGCTCAATATCTCTGTGACCACATCACTTATTACTCAGTCGCAATGTGCAATTGCATTTTTCCGGTTTAACACCGGATCACAGGGATATTGAGCTGGAATGGAAATCAGTGAAAATCATGACAGAATGTGCCCTTAACCCCAGTAACACTATAAGAAGCTATAAAATACACATTTCTATGCACACAAGCACCACACATATGCCACACACAAGTTGTACAGCTCATTCGTGATGTGTAATTTTAACACAGGGATCACACTGTAATGCTGCATCTGGCCACTACTGTTTTGAGGCAGGAGAAAAGATCACACGTGTTGGATATGCATTTGGTTCCAATTAGATTGCATACACTGCAAGTGTGCATAGAAAGGTGTATTTTATAGGTTTTTATTGTGTTACACATATATTTAAGGGCACTTTCTGTCATGATTTTTACTGATTTCCATTCCAGCTCAATATCCCTGTGATCCTGTGTTAAACCGGAAAATGCAATTTTAACAAAATAACTGATGTTATGACAAGGATATTGAGCTGGACTGGAAATCAGTGAAAATCATGACAGAAAGTGCCCTTAAATATATGTGTAACACAATAAAAACTTTAAAATACACATTTCTATGCAGATTTGCAGTGGAATGCAATCTAATTGGAACCAATGCATTTCCGAAACGTGTGATCTTTTCTCCTGCCTTAAAACTAGTTGCCAGATGCAGCATTACAGTACCAGGCCAGGGTATCTAATTGCTACATTCTGTGTATAAGACGATACCCCCAAATTTAAACTTACAAAATTGGTAAAAAATACTGTCTAATACACAGAAAAATACTAGCTTCAGTTGTGTTTTAATCAGATATTTTAATATTCTGAATGACGATAATGTAAAAATCTGAAACTAGTATAAAGAAACTGATTTTTAGTATAACCTACATTTTTCATAGATGAAGTACTTAACATTTAAGACCTCTGGGTTGTTTGACCTTTTAGAGTGTAGGACACGCTATACTTATATTGTGAGAGTGAGTGAATATGTGACTGAGGCTGGAGAGTGAGTATATGAGAGTGTGGGGACGTGAATGAACATTATAAAGAGTGCGTAAATATAAGAGGCCATGTGTTCACTATAAAAGACCAAATGTGAGGAGGATGAAAAAGGCTCCCCTTCTGGATCGCTACCTTGTCACAGTGAAGGGGCTTGTGTACCTCAATGATGCTGTGGGCTATACCATATAGGGTGACCCAACATGGGCAGGTCATAGCAGAGAGGTCAGACAAATTGCAGTCTACTGGAGAAGGAACTGGCAACCCACTCCAGTACCTACCTGCCAAGATAACCTTATGGATCAGCACGACCAGAGACATAATGATAGATGTACCTGGTGTGCTGGGTCCATAGGGTCACAGAGAGTTAGAAACACCTAAATGACTGAACTGCAACAAAAATATTAAAGACACTATTGTTTGAATCGGTCTGAAAGCTTCTAAGATTACAGGGAGTGCAGAATTATTAGGCAAGTTGTATTTTTGAGGATTAATTTTATTATTGAACAACAACCATGTTCTCAATGAACCCAAAAAACTCATTAATATCAAAGCTGAATATTTTTGGAAGTAGTTTTTAGTTTGTTTTTAGTTTTAGCTATTTTAGGGTAATATCTGTGTGTGCAGGTGACTATTACTGTGCATAATTATTAGGCAACTTAACAAAAAACAAATATATACCCATTTCAATTATTTATTTTTACCAGTGAAACCAATATAACATCTCAACATTCACAAATATACATTTCTGACATTCAAAAACAAAACAAAAACAAATCAGTGACCAATATAGCCACCTTTCTTTGCAAGGACACTCAAAAGCCTGCCATCCATGGATTCTGTCAGTGTTTTGATCTGTTCACCATCAACATTGCGTGCAGCAGCAACCACAGCCTCCCAGACACTGTTCAGAGAGGTGTACTGTTTTCCCTCCTTGTAAATCTTACATTTGATGATGGACCACAGGTTCTCAATGGGGTTCAGATCAGGTGAACAAGGAGGCCATGTCATTAGATTTTCTTCTTTTATACCCTTTCTTGCCAGCCACGCTGTGGAGTACTTGGACGCGTGTGATGGAGCATTGTCCTGCATGAAAATCATGTTTTTCTTGAAGGATGCAGACTTCTTCCTGTACCACTGCTTGAAGAAGGTGTCTTCCAGGAACTGACAGTAGGACTGGGAGTTGAGCTTGACTCCATCCTCAACCCGAAAAGGCCCCACAAGCTCATCTTTGATGATACCAGCCCAAACCAGTACTCCACCTCCATCTTGCTGGCGTCTGAGTCGGACTGGAGCTCTCTGCCCTTTACCAATCGAGCCACGGGCCCATCCATCTGGCCCATCAAGACTCACTCTCATTTCATCAGTCCATAAAACCTTAGAAAAATCAGTCGAGATATTTCTTGGCCCAGTCTTGACGTTTCAGCTTGTGTGTCTTGTTCAGTGGTGGTCGTCTTTCAGCCTTTCTTACCTTGGCCATGTCTCTGAGTATTGCACACCTTGTGCTTTTGGGCACTCCAGTGATGTTGCAGCTCTGAAATATGGCCAAACTGGTGGCAAGTGGCATCGTGGCAGTTGCACGCTTGACTTTTCTCAGTTCATGGGCAGTTATTTTGCGCCTTGGTTTTTCCACACTCTTCTTGCGACCCTGTTGACTATTTTGAATGAAACGCTTGATTGTTCGATGATCACGCTTTAGAAGCTTTGCAATTTTAAGAGTGCTGCATCCCTTTGCAAGATATCTCACTATTTTTGACTTTTCTGAGCCTGTCAAGTCCTTCTTTTGACCCATTTTGCCAAAGGAAAGGAAGTTGCCTAATAATTATGCACACCTGATATAGGGTGTTGATGTCATTAGACCACACCCCTTCTCATTACAGAGATGCACATCACCTAATATGCTTAATTGGTAGTAGGCTTTCGAGCCTATACAGCTTGGAGTAAGACAACACGCATAAAGAGGATGATGTGGTCAAAATACTCATTTGCCTAATAATTCTGCACTCCCTGTATATTAAAAACAATATTTTGTTCAAAGCTACTGCAGTCCTTAGCCCATCCAGTTGTTTTATCTATGATTTTAGATAAGGTGGCGTTATAAAGTGAACATATTAGCGTTGGTAGTACCAAAGAGACACAGTAATAGCAATCACTGTGGTAATCTATCTACGCGTTTCATCCAAAATAGCGTTCTTCTGGAGTGTTGCCACAGACTTCTCTAACTACTAACCTACTCTAACGCCTTCACGTTGAAATGCCACCTCACTGACAGTAGCCACCAGATTCCAATTAGACTAAAAGATTACCTAATCCTGTGGCCACTTTGCATTAATTACACAAACAATTGTTTTTAATATCATCTTAGAATATTCAAGCCCAATTAAAATAACTGTGTCAGACAAATTGCGGTCCACTGGAGAAGGAACTGGCAACTTACTCCAGTATCTTTGCCATGAAAACCTTATGGATTAGCACAACCAGACACAATATGCACCAAGCAGGTGGTGCCATAGGGTCACGGAGAGTCTGATAAAACTGAAGGACTAAACAACAACATGAAATAAGCCACTGGATAAAGAGTGAGTTTGAGAGAGTGCAAGGATTTCAGAAATATTAGCTGGTTTTGTCCCAGCTCAGAAGAATTGTTTCTTTCCCATTAGCTGACATATGCTCAGAATTATCAAAGGTGAATGCACTTTGGCTTATTGATTCGCCTCAATACACCACTAGGATTCAGAATTGAAATCAGCAGATTGATCAAATAACAGATGTGAATAAATCAGTCATGAACTTACATATTTATGGTGTATTGTCTTTTGTAATGTATGGAGTATTTGATAGGATTGCATTACATATAGTGTATTGTGATGGGTCTCAATGGGAGGCGTATTACATTTCATAAAATGGTGGTTTTATGCATGTGTGCACATACTTATATTTATATATTGTATATAAACAAATAAATAAATATATAATACGTGTCAAAGCCTTCATACTGTTCCAAATCTGGCAGTGCATAATTAAGTTTGATTTTGCAATTTTTTGTGTGTCCCCTGTTCATTTAGAGCTGGAAAAGGTACAGAGGAGGGCAACTAAACTAATAAGGGGAATGGAGGGGCTACGTTATGAAGAAAGAATAACCAAATTAAACTTATTTTCTCTAGAAAAAAGGCGTCTAAGAGGAGATATGATTACCTTATATAAATTCCTTCCAGGGTCAGTATAAAAATTTTTCAAGGCAGATTTTTGTGCCAAGAGGTTTTTAACTGACAAGAGGACATCCCTTGAGGTTAGAAGTAAAAAGATTCCACCTTAAAGAAAGAAAAGGGTTCTTCACAGTAAGGGTGGTTAATCTGTGGAATTCTCTACCAGAGGAGGTGGTGACAGCGGATTCGATAGATAACTTTAAAAGGGGACAGGATTTATTTCTAAATAAAAAGGGAATTCAGGGTTATCATGTATAATTAGAGAGGCAGTATTGATCCAGGGAGAAGTCCGGTCGCCGGTGTCTGGGATCAGGAGGGAATTGATTCGTTTTTTCTTTTTATATACAACTAATTAATTATTAGTTAATCCGCATATTGCAGATCAGAGGAGATCTTAAAAGGTTGAACTTGATGGACTGGAAGTCTTTTTTCAACCTTAAATACTATGGGCCTCATTCTATTATCGGCCGTAAAAAACGGCCGCAAATCTGCGATTCCTTGAGGCCGTCTTACGGCCCCATGTAGAGCTACCTTTACCTTGCAATTCAAATAGACGGCGCCGCAAGGATATCCCCCTTACGGCCGGCCGCATATCATGCAACCGGCCGCAAGGTCAGTAAACTTTAAATGCAAATATAAATTCAAGATGGCACTGTAAAGCTCTGTAAATGCTAGGGATCATAATGGGGAACATGAGGATTATTAGCAACCCCCTCTCAAGCTTGCACATCAGCCCAAATCCGATATTTCATTAACTGTTTATTTTCCGGCCGCAGCGTGGGCAGGTCTGAGGTGCTCCAAGCCCTCGGGACTTTGTCCATGGATATTTGACATGAATTAAAATAAAAATTATTTTCGGATTTGAGTGTAGGGGAATGTTGTGCTATGAATGCTAACACCCCCAATCACTTTATCGTCTCATCAGAGTGCAGGATGGCTTTATTATGTGCTTAATTGTGTGCTTGCGGCCGAAACTCTTGCGGCCGTTTAAGATCAAAGGCTTTCCGACGGCGCGTGCGGCCTCAAGGGATAACAAGGCGCCGGCCGCAAGCCTGCCGGAATCCCCGGCCGGAGGGGAATAGAATAGCAGAATAGCTTGCGGCCGGTCCTTGCGGCCCCGCATCTCCTACAGCCGATAATAGAATGAGGCCCTATGTAACTGTGTAACTATGTAACTATGTATGAGGCATGTGCACACCTGCATACAGCTGTACTCTTTGTATACAGATAGACATTTGCTCCAATTTTAGTTCTTTGAAATGCATGATAGAATTTTTTTGAATTTCACTATTTAAAATATTGTAAAATAAACAGATAAGAAAAGTAACCCTACGTCAAGCATTAATGAATTGTTCTGCATCTGAATAACCTAAAATTCACTCATGCCCTTAGATAATTAGTACCTGTACTTGCTCATCCATTTCTGTATACGATAGAATTTTTGTTTCAATTAGCACACTTTACAAATTGTTAATTTTAACAATGCATCTGCAAGGTTAAAGTACTAAGAGAGTAAATACACCGTCGTCAAATAATTGGTGACCGCTGATAAAGAATATGCTGCAACCTTATCATTAAACTGCGAGAAGGCGGCACTTGCAAATAAATCAAGCAATTTTTATTCTGAACCAGTTAATCAAAGACTGACTGGATGAAAATAATAGGCCTAGGTATTTATCCTGATTATAAATTATAGCATTTACCTCCTTATTGTGATTACAGAATTGCTAGCTGAGGTCAATGACTTCGGAAATAAGTAAAGAATTAGACACGTGGAATATATAATGCAGAGGAAAAACTAGATCTAAAGATTTTTCATAATTCTAAGGCAAATTGTAACATTGCAAAATTAATTTCACATCTGCTTCTATTGAAGGTTAGGACACAGAACAATGAATAATCAAGTAAATTCATAATATATTCTTCGATTATTCTCCCTCTTAAAATTCTCTGTCATCATTGAACACATTAACCAATACACAGATCCTGAATGGCTGGACAAAAGGATATGTTTTGGCAATCTTTTTTTTTTTCACTTAATGAGGTACAAGTTATTTGCAGTATTTTCAGTATTCAGACATGTAGAGTCATATATTAACATGTTTTTAATATATTAATATATTTGTATTAGTTTTGAAGATTCTCAGATGATATTAACATACAATGTTTTGTGCAAAGTAAAGTGACTGCAGTTCTTAGGTAATCTTTTAGCTCATTCGGTTGTTAGCTAATAACTGCAACTCTTGATTCTCGTTCTAGTTCCAGATGAGTTGGCGTTGCAGTATGATAGGGTTAGCCTTACCAAGGAGACACAGTACTACCATTCACTGTGAGAATACTGCTGTAGGCGTTTAACCAACCATATGGAGCAGAGGCGTAGGAACTGGGGAAATGAGGGGGACAAATCTTCCAAGATTAAATGAATAGGGGACACAAAAAATAGCAAAATTAAACTTAATAATGCATTACCAGATTTGGCGCTATGGAGCAGTAGGTCTTTCCTATGAAAGCTTTCCCATGAAAGCTTTGACTCATAATTTATATAATACACACACACACTCTCTATCACACACATACACATATAGTAAAAAACAACATATGTATTCACATTTCATTTCCTAGAAATAAGTTAAACACGTATTTCCTGCTCAGAATCTCAAGAAATATTTTTTTTGCACTCTGAGAAACTGGGCAGGGACATGCAAATGAATCCACAATGTATATTTACTCTTTAATCCATTACCACTTTATGTATGGCTCCTTATAGCTTGTTATAACACAGATTTGAAGCATAGCATAGAATGTATTTTGTTAGTACATCTACCCACAAAAAGTGTACCTCATGTGTGCTATGGATTTTGTTGGAAGGCAATTAACCACAACATAATTTACATTGGTAGGGCAAAAGAGTGATTATTTACTTTTTATACATACATATACATTAGATGATGAAGACAAGACCAATCAAGACCAGATCTCTTGAGCAGAGTGACAGTGAATATTTAATACATTAAATATTTTTTTTTTTCTATTACTAAATTACAATGTTTACTTCAAATTGTAATTTTTTAATCAGAAATGAATTTCTACAACTTGTCCTGGTATCTGGTAAATTGTCCTGAGCCCCCTCAAATTGGTCCTGCAACTTGGCCGGAGATGTCAGCAACTTGTCCTAGCCTACACTTAAGCTATCCTGTGGGTGGGGATAAGAAATCTATACAACCTGCATGTAGGATTGGTCTTCTTGGCCTTTTTAAGGCCCAAGAAGTGTTGTTTGTGATAAAAGGGTTAAACACAAATGATTGATAATTTGCTATATTACCATTATTGGGACCTCTTCTATGGCCCTTTAAACTTCCGACATTACTGGTAAATTCCCCACATAGTGTTTTTGAGTAGTGCATGGATCCTATATAGTATCCCTGAAGATCCTATGAAGTATCCCTCAACATCAAAACATCCTTCAAAACTCTTCATTTTTTTTTTGTGTTTAACCCTTTTATCACAAACAACACTTCTTGGGCCTTAAAAAGGCCAAGAAGACCAATCCTGCATTCAGGTTGTATAGATTTCTTATCCCCACCCACAGGATAGCTTAAGTGTAGGCTAGGACAAGTTGCTGACATCTCCGGCCAAGTTGCAGGACCAATTTGAGGGGGCTCAGGACAATTTACCAGATACCAGGACAAGTTGTAGAAATTCATTTCTGATTAAAAAATTAAATAATAAGTGCCTTCGACCTATATAAAACACACCATGCATATGTGTCCCAAGCAGAACATAAACATTATTTTTAGGTCACATTTTTATACAGACAGAGTCCAATAGGACACTACCATAGATAAATATAAATTTCACACCTTATGCCCCTTTGAACTACCCCACGTGGGCCAAGTCGGTCACTGGGAGATGGTTCTCCATTAATCAGGAAACTCAGTGGAGGGTAGTGGAGTTGTTAGCAGGCTCCGGGTGCCTCCTTAGTGGGGAGGGAACAGTGGCAAGGCTGGTGGGTTTTCGAAAACAATGTGTTGGTTCTACCTGCTCCCTAGCCGACCTCCCCTCCTTTTATTGAATTGGAGGAGTTGATATGTCTCTGGGGTGTATTTACTTTTTCTGGCTGACCAGGACTACCAAAATAATTTTATATATTAAGGCTCCCTATTAGATTGAGTGGGGGGTCATGAACAATGGCTAAGCCTGATTACTTCCTAATTTATGGTTAACCACAAGACAAAGGATCAAAGAGGTATCATTTGCAGGACACTTGACACCATCTGCCCGTTGACTATTAAAACAAGTGTTTCAATTGCTGTTTTGATTGCATTGTTAATTAAAGCAGTATTTTTTTAGCACAGTGTTACAGTTACATCCCAAAACACACATAAAATATCTGTTTAAAAATTAAACAAAAAGTCAAAGCCCTCTAGACTCAAATGACCTGGTAAAAATGAGTCTCTGTTCTTGTGTGATTTTGGGAAAAAAACATCACACAAGAATAAAAGTCAGCAAGTGACATTGCTCTTTGTAACAACATCAGAAGTTATTTAATATTTATGAATATTAAGTATGACTGGCTACTAAGGATAGGATAAAAGGAAAGGATAAACTATCTCTCGGGCACTGTTATTTGAGATGAAGAAAATACCTATGGCCATTATAATAACCCTTAGGCCCCTTGTCCTCCTTGGCTGCGCCACCCTCAGTGTATGCCTGTTTAAATAAGAGCATTTCTACTGAAGCTGCAGGAAGTGGCAGTGTGGAGCAGTTCAGCACACTGGGAATGTATATTAGGGAAGAGATGAGAGTAAGCAAGGACTGCAAAGTGGCAGCAAAGTACAGGGGACTTTTTTTTTTGCACCATTGCACTCTATACTCTAGCTCCGCCACTAATCTGTTTATATTCTCTCTTTAATTCAATATTCCTTAGTATGTCTGGAGGAACCAAAGGAAAAAGCAAAAAGCAGAGTACATGACCATTCACATTGAGCTTGTGATTTTTGGTTCTTGCCATCACAAATTTTCTGTGAACTGCAATGAGTTTTTAGTTGCATAAAAAGCAACTCGTGGAACGTATTATAAGCTTAAATGTTATTCTGCAGTATTGGCAGAGCAGAGCAACCTCTTCTCTCACTGACAAATTGTTTACAACATACTTCTTTTTGCTGAGTAAGTGTACTAAACTTGTTTTTTTAGATATTTAGTATAACATTTGCTCTTTTAAATAGGTTAGAAACTTTGAAACTAATGTGCAACTTTAAAAGAGAAAAGTAAGTCAGGTAAAACTAAGCTTTTTCAAATGTCAGAAATGCTTAGCTTGTCATGTACAAATACACAGAAATAGAATTCAGAAGGAATTTACTTAATTTGTAACAAAAGGATCATATGAGAATGACAGTCTGATTATCTGCAAAAGTCAGAATTTAGATTAACTGTGTTGGTGTCCACGTGGGTTTCAATGCGTCGGGAGAACATCAAGAGTATAAAAAGTTTGGGAAACATTCAATATTTCAAAAGATTTTACTAACCAGATTATATCCACTGCAACAAATGCTATAATCTCTTGTAAAATTGAATAGTTAAAGTCGCCATGATGCAATTAAGTTGAAAACTAGTAAATTGCCATTCAAAAATGACTGTATGATTTTTAATTTTTCTCTCTCTTCCCCCCTTCCCTAGTGTCTCTCCCCTCTTCCCTGTGTCTTGCCCCCTTCCCTCCCTGTCTCTATCCTCCTCTTTTCTCCCGTGTCTCTTTCTCCCTCTACCCTTCCACTGTGTCTCTTTCTACCTATCCTGTGTCTCTCCCCCTCCCCTGTGTCTCTTCCCCCTCCCCTCCCCTGTGTCTCTTCCCTGTGTCTCTTCCCCCCATCTCCACTACCCCATGTCTCTTCCCCCCTCTCCCCTCCCCTGTGTCTTTCCCCCCCATTCCCCTCCTATGTGTCTTTTGTTCCCATCCTCCCTCCCCAGAGTCTTCCTCCCCCTCTCCCCTGTGTCTTCCTCCCCCTCTCCCCTGTGTCTTCCTCTCCCCCTGTCTTCCTCCCCCCTCTGCCCTCCCTTGTGTCTTTCTCCCCCTCCCCTGTGTCTTTCTCCCCTCTCCCCTGTGTCTTCCTCCCCCTTCCCTTTTGTCTTCCTCTGCAGCTTGCGGCACTGTGCGCGCAGTGTCCACATGCGCACAGCTCTGTACGGAATTAGGAAGTAGTAGTAAGTGTGTACGCTCTCATGGAGCATTACACACTTACCAGAATTATTATAGGTGATTAGGTCTGGACAAAACTTAAAGGACCACTGTAATTTGATATAAATGTCACATGCTTGTAAAGAATGTAATATGATAACAATATTAGTAGGGATGCAAGTTATGAACCTTTTTAGAAGGGAGGTGAGTAATTGAGGCATGCAGGTATTAGGCTGCAATGAGCGCCAAAGGGGTGGACGGCGCGCATTTGTTCCCATCCTCCCTCCCCAGAGTCTTCCTCCCCCTCTCCCCTGTGGACACGCGGGACATAGCTGGCGCTCATCCCGAGACACACGGGACTTTGCTGCAATGAGGCCTCATCGCGAGGCCCATGTACTTAGCGACGGACGTAAAATTACGGTCCGTATGATGGACTGCGGGGCTCGCAAAAATACGACTTTAACGGCCAAACCACCGAACTGGAAAAGACTGCAAAAACACACAAATATGCCTCAAAAACAATTTACACACTCACACACAGCACAGGGGAGAGCCAGGGAGCCTGTGAGTGAGGTTGCACGTTAATTTGAGCGGGAACAAAAATGGCTGCCGAAAAAACGTAAAAAGTTTGAAACAGGATGAAAACGAGGCTGAGCAAAGCCAGGAACACGTGAATTAGAATATACACAACGGCAAAGACAGTAACACACACAAACAACGACAGGCACACAGGCAACAGCATAAAGCTCCTGGAATTCCTTGGTGGTCTCCCACCCATGTATAGACCAGGCCTAAATCTGCATGGCTTCAAAGTGGTGTGACCTGACTGGAATTGAACCCAGGTTGCAACAGTGAAAGCACTGATTCCTAACCACTGGACCACCAGGGAACCCCAGTTGCTTTTTTTATCTATTATTAAAAAGCATGTAAAATTATTTTTTCTAAAGTGAACTATTCTTGAGAAGTTTGTGAATACTAATTAGCTGCATTTATAAGCTAATTATTATGGCCTGCTTAACTGTGTTTCTGTTGTGGGAAAAACAAATCCCACAATTTTATGATAGGGTTACCCAACCCCCCTCCCTCCCTCTCAAACCCTTATCAAGCACTTTGAGCCACAAATTAGCATACTAAGTCACACATTAGCATACAGTCGCCAAATAAATAATGATGTAAATTGTTTACTGTTGAGAAAAACTGTGGTATAATGTGTGGAGGAAATCAACTTTCTGTTGTGATATCAGGATCCCTTTAACTGATTATATGCAATAGCCCTATATAAATAAATCTATATATATATGCTGTACACACGGCTCTTGAAAGAGAATTATAGCACATCCGTCTGCGGCCACTTCAGTTAGAAAGTGGCTTAATGTATTCAGTTGCTTCCCACAGCATCGTTCAATGGAAACTTACACCAGAGCAATCTTCGCACAAAGTATTTTCTCATTACAGATAATGGGATGATGAGATGAAAAATGATCCCAAGCATTTATTATTCTGAAAGCCCTCTATCTGAGTAACCTATGGTGATTTAAGGATAATAGCAGCAGAGAAATAACTCATTTAGCATGAGGTCCATTTTCCAATCACTGTTTTAATGGTTTTTACTGTCATTCACAAATTCTTGTACATACTTGTACAAAGTTGGTAATTGCATAAAATAGCACTCTGCCAGTAGTGTCGGTTCCAAATTATCCACTGTAAAATTCCACGTGCAGACTACATACCAAAAAAAGAAGAATTTTGTCAGTACAACTTATATCTTCAAAAAAAGTTTATTAAAGGGACATAAAAAGCACATTGTTATCCATCATAAATTTAAACGTATATATAAGTTTCCTGAGTTCCAGATGTTTGGTAAGACACAGTTAGTGATTATTTAAAAAATAGGTGTTTTGTAGATTAGTTCAGAGTACTTATAAAGTTATAGGCAGGAAAGTAAAATCCAACTTTGCACACCCACACAGGAACCCATAACCAAACACACAGGAAAGGCAGCCATGTACAGAGTTTGACCTTTCAAATGAAGTACTTGCTGCAGGATGGAGTCAGATGGTTGGGTGGGGTCTGAGCTTACAGCTGAATCAGAGCCCAGGGATATAGAGAGGGAGAGATTACATATCCATGGCTGCTTTGCAACACAGGAACCCCAGTGTGTGATACAACTGTAACAGCTAACCTCTGCTTACTCCTGATTGGCCAAAATGAATTATGAATTTTATGCTAATCATAGCAGGGATTTTCAGGGGTGTCAACTAGCAAAAGCCTCAGCTTGCAAAATGAAAAGATTTAGCAAACATCAGGGTGATTTGTAAATGTTCATTTTGGTATTTTTTCATGCAAAAAAAATATATTAATTTACACTTCACTTTATTCTAAGAAGGGTCTTCATGAATGGTGGTTGTCTATAAGAAAAAGGAAGTGGTTCTAAAATCAGGGCCCTCCATTCTTTATAATGTGTTCATTGTATTTGTGCCATGTACTCAACCCCTGTACAGAGCTACGGAATATGTTCATGTTACAAAAAAATATAATAATAGTAAATCATGGTTTTCAATCATTTACCTTTATGTAAATCCTTGGCAATGTTTCTTAGGATATCCCCACTTGGAGTTGTATGTGACCACAAGAGGTATCCTGGTATCATGTGACTAGGTTTTGTGTTCAAGAAGTGTTTCATGGTATTTTGACCACGCTATGAATTTGTATATCCATGAGCCTTAGGTTATACCCTTGGTTCCTGAAAGTTCTGCAAAGTGAGTTTGTATCCAAGTAAATCAGGTTATGTCTCATGGCTTGACGGTAGGCTATGGAGTGTTTGGTGTATTTTGGGTTGAAATTTTCATATTAGAGTATTCTAGTCTGTGGCTTTGTGTATAGAGATGTCTGTACAGTGTGGTCCTTGATATAGATGATGGTATATACAAATGATGTATTTGGTTCAAAGTCCAAATTATCAGGACATAACTTGTATAGCATGAGTACGTCAGAGGTTTGATGCCACAGGTGGACAGGCATGGATGTAAGAGCCAAAGGAATTATTGGGGGGGGATACCCCATATAGAATAAAAAATACCACACAACTGCATAAACACACACATTGAAAAATCTGGGGGGATTTGTCCCCTTCAGTTCCTACACCCATGTGGACAGGAAGTAATTTTCATGTCTAGCCATGATCCAGTTGGCATATTGTGAAGTCATCCTTGTTCCAATGGCTTTCTCTATACATCTCCCCAAGTGCAAACTGGTTACATGTAAGAATAAACCCGATCAGTTGTATCACATTCTATATATGTAAATTGTATGTATTTAAAAAATGTCTTGCATGTCTTAGGGAGTGATGTACTTGTATAAGGACTCAACATCCATTTAGGCTAAAATGGCAGTGGGCCTATGGATGCCTGCTTCATACGATCCGTAGTGTCTCAGAGGTTAGTCAAACACGTAGTTACGGGTTTAGATGGAGCCAGTGGAAACAGAGATCGGCATCATTACGTCACTGAAAAGTGGAGGTTGGATTTCAAAGTCTTATGGGGTTCAATTACAGGTTTTGATCGGACCCACATTCCAGATATAATGCAATATTATTAAAGCCGCAAATATGATATTCTATCACGTGCGAGTTACATTATATGTATTAACACATTGATTGCCAGAATCGATATAACACAAATTCAAACAGAAAATAATATATTTTATATTTTTGCTGATTTGCGAGCTTGAGAATGTTGTGCTATTAATATTAAGGCCTAACATCACTTTCCCTGTCAATAAACGTACAGTAGTGTGTGTATATTTGTATATAAAGTGCTACGGATTGGACTTTACCCCCCTTGCAGGCCTTCTCTAGCACTCGCTGGGCTTCTTGGCTCCATTTGGTTACGGGCTTGAACGCCAGTGTATTTGTTGCAATTTAATAGCATGATTGGAAACATAACAGTTACGGGCTTGACAGAACAAAAGATTTGCAGGCGCACAAGTCGAATTCTCACGTCCCGTATGGTTTTCTCGCCCCTACCCCGCAAGTCGGCGGCGGGTAGCTTTACAAGGCCAATTTAATAGCCCTAAGTCTTGCGGGCTACGTTACGAACTACGGTTTTACACATTAGGGGAATTTAATGTGGCTATTAGTAGGTAAAATCAGAACCTTGTGATTAAATAAAGTATAACTACGCAAATATTAAATCAAGGAACCCTGCATATACATCAAAGCATAACAAATTGCCTATTGAAATATATGTATATATATATACATATATATCCCTATATTCATATATATATATGAACTGAGTCAATATATAAAGTTGCTCAGTAAACTTTTAACTGTCAGTTTCCATTTAAACTCCTACATAAAAGTCTTTTCTATCACATTTTTGTCTCACATTTTTTGTTTCAAATGACTCTTGTGATAAGATCTCGTCAAGATTATTATTCACGCTCAAATTAGCCATTGCTGACATCTCCATAGTTGTATCAGCCTCTTTTGCAATGAATTGCTTCATCGTTACTGGCAATTATCAGTAAACGAGGAGAGTTTTGTACATTACATGACAGGTCTGACAGAGATAGATTTGACATAACATTGGATTTGCTTTTGGGATGAGTATTTTTAGAATGTTGCTTTTGTTCCTGAAGATGTATTTTATATTCCCAGAGGATGGAGTTTCTTGTAATGTATAAGCATTGATGTCTGATGTGTTGGTAACAGAGAGGTTATTTGATGGTTGCCGCACAGGTTGCAGCTGCTGATTATTTTGTGGTACTTCTTACATCATATGAAAACTTTCTGATTTTTATTGAAGCTGTTTATAAATATCACTCCCTTTGAATATGACAATATCGTGCCCTTCAATGTTAGTGCTGTCTCCTAAAACTGATGTTATGCTGCTCAATTTTGTCAATTTTTACATAAAAATACTTCTGCAAAGTTTACAGGTTATGGAGTTATGGAGTTATAGGTACTAATCTATTCTTCCTGGAGATAATGCACTTTAAACATAAAATTGTTATATAGCAAGGTATGGGAAATATACATATGTTTCTACAATTTATTAGGTACTTGTACCTCACAACGACAATTAAAAAATTAAAACCAAGGATAATAAGGCTAAACTAAAAACAATGACTTCCATGTGGCCTAAAGAATCCAAATCAGTAGGATAATCAATATCTCATATGTTATATTTTATAAAATTTGAAGGATTCTAAAGTGCAACTGTTCTGTTATGCGTCCAAAACACTACTAACACAGATGAATATCTATATAGAGTGTATATTTTTTCTCTCCCTATATTTTATGTTTAACCTTTGAGAAAGACGTCCTCTGTGACGTCGAAACGCGTATAGACGCATGGTGCTCTGTTCTTCGCACTCTCTAAATGTGATCTCTAAATAAGACCTAACTAGATTATCCTACTCTATCCTATACAAACATGCACAGCATTAAGGCTATTTTCTTGGAACAGTCATAGAGCTTGGATAACTAGATGTCATGTGATATAGCCACTTTCTAGCATTAAGAACGTTCATGACTTAGAAGCATTTAGGCTAGAATTGGCAGATATGGGGTGTATATAGGGAGAGAAAAAATATACACTCTATACAGATATTCATCTGTGTTAGTAGTGTTTTGGACGCATAACAGAACAGTTGCACTTTAGAATCCTTAAAAATTTATAAAGTATAACACATGAGATATTGATTATCCTACTGATTTGGATTCTTTAGGCCACATGGAAGGCATTGTTTTTAGTTTACCCTTATTATCCTTGGTTTACATTTTTTAATTGTCATTGTGAGGTACAAGTACCTAATAAATTGTAGAAACATATGTATTTTTCCCATACCTTGCTATATAACAATTTTGCGATATGGTATACTAATACCAGAGTGGAAAACACTCATGGGATTTGAAAAATCCAAATTTACCTTGAGGTCTTTAAACATATGAAGAAAATACCTTAATTTCATACCATTGTAAATTAGAAGTATTACATTGGTTGTAATTCAAAAACAACGTTAAATAAGTTATTGTTAGGGCAGGAAACAGACTGCCATGGATAGCATGACCACGGGGACCTTTACAATGACTCTTCCTTACAAGCGCCTCTCTCGTCCTGGGTCAAGTTAACTCGGGAGACAGTGACCATAAATGAATGTTGAATCAAAATATCTAATTTTATTACATGCAAAGCCTTACATTATTTAGATCATAACCCATTTATTACATCAGTAGATGCAGAATTGTGCATACCATAGTTGTCTTGCAAAAAAAGGTAAAGGTCTCAGGTTATAAGCAGTTAGTTAATCAGAAACATTTTACCTTGAGGTTCGTACACAAAGAGAGTACCTTATTTATCGGCGTATAACACGCACTTTTTTCTCCCTGAAAATAGGGGGCAAATGATGTGTGCTTGTTATACGCTGATAATATATTAAGGACCGTATCTCTTTCCCTCCCCCCTCCTCATCCTCAACTCCCCCTCCTCATTCTAAACCCCCCTCCGCATTCTAAACCCCTCCTCCGCATTCTAAACCCCCCCTCCGCATTCTAACCCCCCTCCTCAACCTAAACCCCCCTCCTCAACCTAAACCCCTCTCCTCAACCTAAACCCCCCTAAATACCTCCCCTTCACTTACAATCGCGCCAGGTCTAGGAGCGGAGCGGAGGCCGGAGCAGAAGCAGGTAAGAGAGGGGGAGGTATTTAAGGGGTTTTAGTTTGAGGATGGGGGTTTAGGTTTAGGAGGGGGGTTTAGGTTGAGGAGGGGGGTTTAGAATGAGGAGGGGGGTTAGAATGCGGAGGGGGGGTTAGAATGAGGTAGGGGGTTGAGGAGGGGTGTTGAGGTTGAGGAGGGGGCTTGAGGAGGGGGTTGAGGATAGGGGGGTTGAGGTTGAGGGGGGGGGTTGAGGATGAGGAGGGAGGTTGAGGAGGGGGGTTGAGGTTGAGGAGGTGGGTTGAGGAGGGGGTTGAGGATAGGGGGGTTGAGGAAGGAGGATGAGGATGGGGGGGTTGAGGAAGGAGGATGAGGATGGGGGGGTTGAGGAGCGGGGTGGAGGAGGGGGTTTGAGGAGGGGGTTGAGGATGGGGGGGTTGAGGAGGGAGGATGAGGAGGGAGGTTGAGGAGGGGGTTGAGGATGAGGAGGGAGGTTGAGGTTGAGGATTTTGCTTCAATTTAATTGCTTCAATTTAATTTTTTCCCCCTGAAACTTCCTTCTTAAAATGAGATGCGTGTTATATGCCGGTGCGTGTTATACGCCAATAAATACGGTAAATAACAAATACAAGTTATGTGGTTACAAAGTTGATATCGAATCATTCTTATGCAATGAAGATCCCATAATATTTTTTTGTGTGCAAGGCAATCAGAATTTAACCCATTATACACCATCAGTTATGTTTAGTGTATTTAATCTTGATAATTTAGCAGATAACGTAATGCTGTAAAGTCCTACTGTAATTGGTATCACAGATCCTCCCTCCTGTCTATGGGGTTGATCACATCAATCCTACAATGAATCCTGTTACTTATTCATATTGGTGGTTTCTCATTGGTATCAGTAGCACATTTCATTTGTGGCTTCACAACGGTAGCTTTTCATAAGAAAATATCAGATTCACCCACAAAGTATTCTGCCACTGGTTTACCACCATAACCTTATTTAGTTTCTGGATAGTAGTAGTAGTTAACCAGATTCATTTGTTATCATACAACTAGCTATAATGAAATGTTTCCATAAATAGCTTCCCAATGTCCCTGAAACACACTACTATTCCAACAAGACCATTTTTATGCTGCAAAGTATTTCTTTATTAGGATATTTACAATAATTTAATTTATTTACAGTAGACATATACAAATCCCCAGTACGCCCTCATTTGGAATATGGAGTACAATTTTGGGCACCACTTCATAAAAAGGACATTTTAGAGCTGGAAAAGGTACAGAGAAGGGCAACCAAACTAATAAGGGGAATGGAGGGGCTAAGTTATGAAGAAAGACTAACCAAATTAAACGTATTTTCTCTAGAAAAAAGACGTCTAAGAGGAGATATGATTACCTTATATAAATACATCCAGGGTCAGTATAAAGATTTGTCAAGTGAGCATTTTGCACCAAGAGGTTTTCAGCTGACAAGAGGAGCCCCCTTGAGGTTAGAACTAAAAAGATTCCACCTTAAAGAAAGAAAAGGTTTCTTCACAGTAAGGGTGGTTAATCTGTGGAATGCTCTACCAAATGGGGTGGTGACAGCGAATTCAATAGATATCTTTAAAAAGGATTGGATATATTTTTAACTAAAAAGGGGATTTATTGTTATCCTGGATAATTAGAGAGGAAGTATTGATCCAGGGAGGAATCCGATCGCCAGTATCTGGGGTAAGGAAGGATTTTTTCCTTGCTTTTGAGACAATTGGCAAAGTATCAGTGGCTTACTCTGGATCAATCAATTAATACTTAATCTGCATAATGCAGATCACAGAACTTTGAACTTGATGGACTGAAAATCTTTTTTCAACCTCAATTACTATTTAACTATATACATTTTCATTATAAATTATATTTGTAACAAAATGTTGCATATTTAGTGGATTTTGCCCCGTCATACAAACCTGAAGAAGGAGAAGCCTCCCCTAAACATTGTGCAAGTTCCTTTTAAATAAAACAACACAGTATGGTTCATGAAGAAATCTGTGTTTTTTTCTCCCCTTAAGGGAACACCGCAGCTTAATTATTCAAAGATATATATCGGGGGGGGGGGGGGGGGGGGGGGGATGATCACAGTGGTCCTTTAAAGGGAAACTACAGAGGTAGGACAAGTAACAGTACATTTAAAGTTGCGTCTAGTATAAAGAAAGACCTTAAAGCCATTTTTTTTAAACTGCTCCCTGCTTCCATATAGGGAGTTGCCATGTTGGACTGTCTGACTCCTCCAATCCCTTATGGAGAGTATCACTGTGGAATATGGACAAGAAGCAGAGAATGTAGTGAGATGAAACAGAATGGACAGTGTGAACCTCACTAATAAGACCATAACCATAAGATAGAGAACCACAACCATGGGCATTTTTGGGAAGTTGAGGGATGATTCACACACTCAAAGGAACCTCAGGTTTTGTTACTTAGAGACCTGTTGTTGTTATTTCAGTTTTATCCATTTAAATAAATAAATATATATATATATATATATATATATATATATATATATATATATATATATATGTATATAATGAAAAATGGGAAAATTGGTTGGATTTGAACTCACAACCACTCATATTAAAGGCTGTGCAGTCTCTGTTTATGACCAGGAATTGGTAAATTAACAATAAAATAGCATAGGGAATGTTATATATCCTCGCTCAGCTTGCACAACCTTTTCTAATTAGTGCAACAAGACACTACATCTCATCATGTATGCAAACAGTTCAGAGGTGCATACAAACAGTTCAAGACCCCTAAAACTTAGCAGCAGTTTAAGAAAGGAAAACACTTTTTAACATGATTTCATTATTTCCATCTGGTGAATTCATAATTTAAGAAATTAAGCGTGATAATTATTTGTAACAGATTTGCAATACATTTTCGGTGAG
Source organism: Discoglossus pictus (assembly GCA_027410445.1). Lineage (NCBI taxonomy): Eukaryota > Metazoa > Chordata > Amphibia > Anura > Alytidae > Discoglossus > Discoglossus pictus. The sequence goes on along the minus strand of CM050176.1, from coordinate 32,582,019 downwards.
TTGATAATGGGATTAACTGTCTATGGTCTTTTTGCATTCGGAAATATAAAGAAACTATGGATTTCTTAGGAATTTTGTAAGAGATCAAAAACTCCTTCCTGCAAGCTAGAAATAATGATAGTAATAATGATATTGAAATAATATGAAGAGAATGACCTCATGGTTTAATAAATAGCCGATTTCTGCTAGATAATTTTATTATAATACAGAAATCTCTCTGTCAAGGAGAAGGATTTCACTCTAACCTTGTTTATGAGATTGGAGAAAAAAATACTGGTTACAAACTGAAGCAAATCACATTTATGGCTCTGTATCTGCATCTCATGCAGTGTTTTACTGTGTTTATGATGCTTGAATTACATTTTGCAAAGCAAGAAAAAATAGTAAGGAATTTGCAGAGGACATGACTTGAATCAGAATTAACATTTCCACTTTTGCCATTTATTACTGTGTTATAACAGCAGGGATATGCTATATAGGGGCCTGGTGAAAATACTTAAAGGAATAAACAAGTGAAACAAAATTTTCAGCTTATGTTTATGCCCCCACCTTTCTTCCAGAATGCAGTGGGAAATCTTGAGGCCCAGTAAAATTGCTGCCCCCAATCCAATGCCTACCCATTTTCTCTATCTCTCATAGCCAGGCTTTACATATCTTAACGCGTTTCGCTTATTAAATTAGTATATATAGGGATGACAAAAATAATTTACACATAGGAGTCTGACAGGCTGTTTCTAGAGGCTCTGTTCCTTATTCATCATCTCAGCACATAATATAAATGCCTGCCAGCATGGGCCCCCTTCCAGGTCAAGCCTCTCATAAAAGTACCCCCTATACACAACCCTGAGCCCTGAGTGGGAACATTGAATTTCTTAGGATTCTGAGCTGACTCCAAGTTTCTGACTTGTTATCTATGGTGACAGAGGTTGTGAGTTCAAATCCTAACTTCTCACAGACACTAATTTCTCTGGCGCACTCACTCAAAAACTCATAATCATCCCATACCAACTAATTTTTAGTTAATATATTTTCACTGGTTTATCCTGTGAACTAAATAATCATTATTTTTTTTAATGCAAAAAAGAACTGGGGAGATTTAAACTCACAACTTTTCATAATAGATGTAAGTGCTCCACCTGTGAATATCCACATGAGATTACAAATCTACTAAAAAAACGAAAATGCTTAGCAAAATGGAATGCACCACTAGGCCAATGCAACCATGCTCTCTAAACCCTCTCACTAAAAATGCTTCTAACTCATTCAGTTTAACATGTTTTTCAACCCACTATTTGATAGTATAGAGCACATCTGGTGACTTATGTGATCCTTTACATATGTTGTTGTTGTTTAGTCAGTCAGTTGTCTCTGACTCTCCGTGCAAGCACATCTGCCAGCCACTGCCCCTTTGAGCTCCATTAAGTTCATGTTCATTGCTTCAATGACCTCATCTATCCATCTATATCTCTGCCTCCCCCTTCTTTGAGTGCCTTCATCTTTCCCAGCATCAGAGCCTTCTCTTTAGAATCATGTCTTCTCATGATATGGCCAAAGGCCAAAATATTTTAGCTTCAGCCTCATGTTTGTCTTGATTTCCTGTAGTACTGATTTATTGGATCTTCTTGCAGTCCAAGGGATTCTAAGTAGTTTTCTCCAACAGCACAATTCAAAGACCTTGATTCTCTGGCATTCAGCCTTCTTCATGGTCCAGCTCTCACATCTGTATGTCACTGCTGGGAATACCAATTTTTTACAATGCAGACCTTTGTTGATAAGATAATATCTTTACAGTTTACTATCTTGTCCAGACTTGCCATCGTTTTCCTCCCCAGAAGCAAATGTCTGTTAATTTCATGGCTACAGTCACCCTCTGCAGAGATTTTGGAGCCCAAGAAAATAAAATCTGTCACTGCCTCCACGTCTCTGCCATCTATTTACCAGGAACCGAGATAGATATTTGCCATGATCTTTATCTTTTTAACGTTGAGCAGCAGGCCAACTTTTGCACTCTCTTCTTTTACCCTCATCAATAAGTCCTTTAGTTCCTCCTCACTTTCAGCCATCAGAGTAGTATCATCGGCGAGTCTGAGGTTGTTGATATTCCTTCCAGCAATATTGATTCCGGCTTTGGATACATCCAGTCCAGCCTTACGCATGATGTACACTGCATATAAGATGAATAAATTAGGTGACAATATACAACCTTGTCATGCACCTTTCCTAATCTTGAACCATTCTGTTGTCCCATGTTCGGTTCTGACCGTGGCTTCTTGGTCCACATACAGATTCTTCAAGAGGAGGATGAGATGATCTGGTACTCCCATCTCTATAAGCACATGCCCCATTTACATGTATCTGTATGCAAATATTCACTTTTAGAACTATCTCTGGATCCTTAAAGTGGTAAGACATGGGTTTAATTTGTTTGGTTTGTATTTGCTCCTGTTACTAAAAGAATCCTAATTCATATGTATAATGTTACAGTATTAAAGCTATAAATGCAGCTTCCTCTTTGATGGAATTACAACTTCCTGCCTCTTTAATTTCTACACATTGGGACTCAATAGCCCAGGTGCTGCATATACACCATCATTATAGCTATTCCACACCTATCAATAATACATAGGATAGAAAGTGTTAATTACTTTTTGCAACTCACACTGATGCTCCTGTTTCCAAGTACTGTAGATGAAATGTTATTTTCCACATTCCAAACTGAACTAAAAGTTATTGCTGATTAAACTTGCTGCTGAAAAATACTTCACATAGAGGGAGAGGTTAGGGAATCCACATTTTCTGATGTCATAAAAGGAAAATGTTCAGTATTACAATGTTAAAAGCTAGAAGGAAATGAATACCCATAGAGGGGCCAAAGACACATGGGAGAGAGAGGGGAAAGAGACACTGGGGTGGGAGTGGGGGGAAAGAGACACAGGGGAGAGAGAGGGGGCAAATACACAGGAGAGGAAGAGAGGGGGAAAGAGACACAGGAGAGGGAGATAAGGGAAAAATAATACAGGGCAGAGAGAGGGGGCAAAGACACATGGGAGAGAGAGGGGAAAGAGACACTGGGGAGGGAGAGAGGGGGAAGAGACAAAGGATAGGGAGAGGGGGGAAAGAGACACAGGGGAGGGAGATAAGGGAAAAATAACACAGGGCAGAGAGAGGGGGGCAAAGAGACATGGGAGAATGAGGGTGAAAGAGACACTGGGGAGGGAGTGGGGGGAAAGAGACACAGGGGAGGGAGAGGGGGAAAGGAAACACAGGTGTGAGAGAGTTTGTCTGTAATGCTCGCAAACTGACGGGCTAGCGCATGTCCGCAGAGCATGCAGAGGCCTGCAATCAGCGGTGAAGCTGAAAACTAAGACGCGTTTCGATACTTATTCTGTAGCTTCCTTAGGTTAAAATCTCGTATCCATTTTAGGCATACATGTGTGTACTGTTGTTTTTTCAAATTGTTATTTTTACATTGGAATAAATAAACACAAATATATTTTCTCTACAATAAATACATAGTGTTCTTCATAGAGTGTCAGTTTGGATGAGTGCATGTATGCATATATGTATTAGTTGTATAAAGAACATGCAATAGAGCTCTAAGAAAGAAGATCATCCTGTAGATCATGATATGGATTTTAAGGACCAGTGGTCAGAAGTGATTGAAAAAACTCATAATTGTTGAGGTTTCTCAAGGTTAGAGGCTTTTCGATTTTCTTTATTGAGTGATCTGCAATATAAGAAGTGACCTGCACCAGTTTTTTGTGCGCTATCTCTCCTTCCTTTTTTTCAAGTTCCGCTCTAGACTCTACAGTGAACAGCGGTTATTTGAAGATAGCAGCACAAGACTTTAAAGGCCACATTATTTGTCTATGGACGGATTTGTTTAAGAACTGTAAACAGACACTGGACATTACCCATCATGGACCATATCATTAGAAAGTGCTTTCTGTAAGATGGGATTCTGGTACCCCAGTACTATGTACAATTAATTTGTAACGTGCTAACATATTCCGCTAATCATGGTAGATACAAGTAAAAAAACTATGTTGACAAATTATAAAAGAGTAGAAGGTCCTGTTATTGGACAAAGTGCTTTCTCTAAAGTACCTAAACTTACTTTTAGAGGGGAAAAATTTGGAATTTATTATTACACTAAAGACAAATATGAACATGTAATTTATCATCCATTAAGGGGCCTCATTCAATCGAGCCCACGGGAGATGCGGGTAAGGGAGCCCGTAAGTTATTTTGCTATTCAATTGGCATCTTTTTGTGGGCTCCGACCGGGTTACAGGCTCAGGCCTCCGATTCCTTGAGATGGTTAACATCGCAAGTTACAGCCCGTCCAAGCCTTTGATATTTCACATCTACGATCGCAAAAATTGCAAATCGCTATTCAATTGCTCCAATTCCCCAAGCCCGCAAATGTTTTCACACCCGTAAACAGCGAATGTAGTAGATTACCCTACGAGTACTAGAGAGAGGAGGACCAGCAAAGTATTTAAAGACAATCTGTAGCACTGTAAAAGCAAATAAAAAATAAATACTGCACTGTAAATAACAGAGAAAGTGATGACAGACATTATAATTAATTGCCCAACAGTCTCAAGCTCACAAATCGTCAATAAAAAATATTTTTATTTTATGTTTCATTTCAGGCTTTAATCAATCCCACATGGACTAGAACAGTATCATTCATTTTTATTATTTAGTATTATGCGGGTTTGCGAGTTTGATCGCATATCGGACCCCTGAACCTAATTGATTGACATGTAACCTCCATCTTAGACTGACGTAATGATGTCTATTTGTGAATGGAAGGTTACGGCCTTGCTTAAATCATGTTCCCGCCCTGAAATGCTAAGTACGAGTGCATGGGTTACGGTTTCGGCTTTCGAACCCTAACTTGTGAGCTTATACAGGGAGTGCAGAATTATTAGGCAAGTTGTATTTTTGAGGATTAATTTTATTATTGAACAACAACCATGTTCTCAATGAACCCAAAAAACTCATTAATATCAAAGCTGAATATTTTTGGAAGTAGTTTCTAGTTTGTTTTTAGTTTTAGCTATTTTAGGGGGATATCTGTGTGTGCAGGTGACTATTACTGTGCATAATTATTAGGCAACTTAACAAAAAACAAATATATACCCATTTCAATTATTTATTTTTACCAGTGAAACCAATATAACATCTCAACATTCACAAATATACATTTCTGACATTCAAAAACAAAACAAAAACAAATCAGTGACCAATATAACCACCTTTCTTTGCAAGGACACTCAAAAGCCTGCCATCCATGGATTCTGTCAGTGTTTTGATCTGTTCACCATCAACATTGCGTGCAGCAGCAACCACAGCCTCCCAGACACTGTTCAGAGAGGTGTACTGTTTTCCCTCCTTGTAAATCTCACATTTGATGATGGACCACAGGTTCTCAATGGGGTTCAGATCAGGTGAACAAGGAGGCCATGTCATTAGATTTTCTTCTTTTATACCCTTTCTTGCCAGCCACGCTGTGGAGTACTTAGACGCGTGTGATGGAGCATTGTCCTGCATGAAAATCATGTTTTTCTTGAAGGATGCAGACTTCTTCCTGTACCACTGCTTGAAGAAGGTGTCTTCCAGGAACTGGCAGTAGGACTGGGAGTTGAGCTTGACTCCATCCTCAACCCGAAAAGGCCCCACAAGCTCATCTTTGATGATACCAGCCCAAACCAGTACTCCACCTCCATCTTGCTGGCGTCTGAGTCGGACTGGAGCTCTCTGCCCTTTACCAATCGAGCCACGGGCCCATCCATCTGGCCCATCAAGACTCACTCTCATTTCATCAGTCCATAAAACCTTAGAAAAATCAGTCGAGATATTTCTTGGCCCAGTCTTGACGTTTCAGCTTGTGTGTCTTGTTCAGTGGTGGTCGTCTTTCAGCCTTTCTTACCTTGGCCATGTCTCTGAGTATTGCACACCTTGTGCTTTTGGGCACTCCAGTGATGTTGCAGCTCTGAAATATGGCCAAACTGGTGGCAAGTGGCATCGTGGCAGCTGCACGCTTGACTTTTCTCAGTTCATGGGCAGTTATTTTCCGCCTTGGTTTCTCCACACGCTTCTTGCAACCCTGTTGACTATTTTGAATGAAACGCTTGATTGTTTGATGATCACGCTTCAGAAGCTTTGCAATTTTAAGAGTGCTGCATCCCTCTGCAAGATATCTCACTATTTTTGACTTTTCTGAGCCTGTCAAGTCCTTCTTTTGACCCATTTTGCCAAAGAAAAGGAAGTTGCCTAATAATTATGCACACCTGATATAGGGTGTTGATGTCATTAGACCACACCGCTTCTCATTGCAGAGATGCACATCACCTAATATGCTTAATTGGTAGTAGGCTTTCGAGCCTATACAGCTTGGAGTAAGACAACATGCATAAAGAGGATGATGTGGTCAAAATACTCATTTGCCTAATAATTCTGCACTCCCTGTATAATTGAATAGCACCGTAGGTACCAATTGCGATGCGGCCCGCAGCAGGTCCACTGACATACGGCCTAGATCCTGGGACTTGCTGCCTACGATTTGATTGAGGCCCCAGTTGTTTATGATCCATTAAGGACCTGATGGAATGTGCTTTAAGCTCAAATAACCTTGTGGTGCAGATACTTCTGCTTAGAGTTTGGTTAAAAACAGTTTGAGTGTCACAAAGGCAGCATTTTTAAATAACTATAAAAACTAAAACATTTCTACATATTTTCGGTATCATTTTTACTCTTCTACATGATGGAGCAGAGCACTTTTTAAGACTTTGGGGACAGTTTAACAAGGTAGACATCTTTCTCTTGCTATGTACCCACCACTTATTACAATTATATGTATAGAAATGTAACTATATATAAATATTTCTATGCATATGCCCACACTGGTCACTGTTGTTTTATTGATGAAAACAAGGAAACAACATTGAAGAAATGTTTGGTTGAATTGATGTTCAGTTCTTCAGTTGTGTACCATATAGACACAGCACACCAGGCACATCTGTCGGTGTTTCTGGTTGTGCTTACCCACACGGTTTTATTGGTAATGATACTGGAGTGCTTTGCCAGTTCCTTCTCCAATGATCTGCGATTTGTTTGCCCTCTCTGCTATGACCTACCCATCTTGGGTGAAATTACATGGTATAGCTCATTGAAGTACACAAGCCCCTTCACCATGACAAGGTAACGATCCAGAAGGGTTTTGTTTAGTACCAGGGGGCAAATGCTTTATTTATATATGTATATATACTCTACTGTGAACAGTTACGTGGCAGCAGCTTCCTTTTACTGACCATGCCACTATACCTACAATATTATGTATTAAGGCATCACAGTTTTCTCAATCATGTATTATAATGTAAATAAAATAAAATAAAAGTATTGGGGTTTCCCGTTAGCTTCTCCTCTCCTACTCCTTTGATACCTTGGTCTCCCGAGATCATGCAACATAATCTCACGAGACACATGGGTATCTGACCAGCTAAATGTAGTGGGGGTGAGGGGGAGCTACCGGGGAACTGCTATATCTATCTATCTATCTATCTATCTATCTATCTATCTATCTATCTATCTATGTATCTCTCTATATATCTATCCATCTATCTATCCATCTATCTATCTATCTATCTATCTATCTATCTATCTATCTATCTATCTATCTATCTATGTATCTGTATCTATCTATCTATCGATCTATCTATCCACCCATCCATCCATCTATCTATCTATCTATCTATCTATCTATCTATCTATCTATCTGTATCTATCTATCTATCTATCTATCTATCCACCCATCCATCTATCTATCTATCTATCTATCTATCTATCTATCTATCTATCTATCTATCTATCTATCTATCTATCCATCCAACCATCTATCTATCTATCTATACAGATACTGTATATAGATATATAGATGTGTAAATTCAAATATAAATATATTTTTATATATATATATATATATATATATATATATATATATATATATATATTATTGGTTTGTCCGTTGTCCCCCCTGAGATTTTTCTTTTGCACCATCCAACACAAGAATAATATTATACCGTATTGCTCCGAATATAAGCAGCACCTTTTTTCCGATTTTTGAGTTTGCGATCACTGCCGATTTGCGAGCTTCTGAGTTACGTGTGCGGGTTCTATTCGCGAACGTAAAATTACTGCCGATTTGCGCGATTGCGAGTTAAGCAATTTAATAGCGATTTACGGTTTTAGTGATTCTAACATCCTTTAAGGCCTGTAACCGGCAAAAGAAGTTACAGTGCTAATTAGAAAGCCTGTTTCTTGCAATGGCTGATCACTTGAAGAGAATCTTTTTCTCTCCAATTTTAATGGTGCGGCTTATATGTGAGTACTATCTTTTTTCTATTTTTTTCCCCTTGAATTTTACAGGTGCGGCTTATATGCGGGTGCGGCTTATATTCGGACCAATACAGTAATACAAAATACAACCTGTGATGTGATTTAATATTTGTATTTTAGGAAAAACTCAGGGGTATGTAACAAACTGCAACAACATTACCAGCTATATAAGCCATGCTTGTAAAATCAATTTGAGAGAAAATATTCATTTTTGAAGACACAAACATTTTCATTATGTTTGACCTGGAACTTGGTGTCTGTGTGTGTTTATATTATCTGTCAGTGAAAGAAGTGAGGGAGGATTGAGAGGGAAGGGGGATTTGTTAGCTTGCTGTACATTTTGTTATATGACACCTACACTCTTCCACTGCATATACTGCAGAAATGTAAAAATGTAAATGCCGCTCTCTCTTCGTGATTACATCCAGGGATCTGCATCAACATGTTTTATCTCTATTTTTTTTCTAGAACTTGCCTTATGAGTATTCAAACATCTAAGATTCATACAATAGTATTTCATTTGTGGATTGCACTTTAATAAAACTTACTTATGATTTAATTTTTTCTTTTAATTTATATGATAATATATGGTAAACTGTAGCATCAAGGCTATTTGATCATATATCACTGATGCAAATATTTAACTGATCTGGGGCTTGCCCCTGTCAGCCAATGAGCAGTAATATTGCTGTTTGTTTGCCAATGGAATGTATAGACAAATGTATTCTTTGTGCATTTTGTGTTAATTTCAGTGCAGTTTAAGCTGGATTTACTTACTCATTTTTCACATTTAAAACATGCCATTTTAAATTCTATGAAAAAAACAATTATGTTCCATGTCCCATTAAATTTCAATGCATTTTCCTGCCTTACAAAACAAATGCAATCTCTAACTAAAATAATTCATTTTTGTATGCTTCACTATTGTGGGCGTAGGAGCCAAAAAGAATCAGGGGGGATAATTAAACTCTACTCCCAGGACAGGAAGCAGGGGCAGATCTACAGCAGGTGCGCCCTATACAATGCAATTTCTTTGTTTAAATGCCCCTGGCCACCTCCAATATAATAAAATATATATATATATATACACTGCTCAAAAAAATAAAGGGAACACTTAAACAACACAATGTAACTCCAAGTCAATCACACTTCTGTAAAATCAAACTGTCCACTTAGGAAGCAACACTGAGTGACAACCAATTTCACATGCTGTTGTGCAAATGGGATAGACAACAGGTGGAAATTATGGGCAATTAGCAAGACACCCCCAATAAAGGAGTGATTCTGCAGGTGGTGACCACAGACCACTTCTCAGTTCCTATGCTTTTTGGCTGACTTTTTGGTCACTTTTTAATGCTGGTGGTGCTTTCACTCTAGTGGTAGCATGAGTCTACAACCCACACAAGTGGCTCAGGTAGTGCAGCTCATCCAGGATAGCACATCAATACGAGCTGTGACAAGAAGGTTTGCTGTGTCTGTCAGCATAGTGTCCAGAGCATGGAGGCGCTACCAGGAGACAGGCCAGTACATCAGGAGATGTGGAGGAGGCCGTATGAGGTCAACAACCCAGCATCAGGACCACTACCTCCGCCTTTGTACAAGGAGGAACAGGAAGAGCACTGCCAGAGCCCTGCAAAATGACCTCCAGCAGGTCACAAATGTGCATGTGTCTGCTCAAACGGTCAGAAACAGACTCCATGAGGGTGGTATGAGGGCCCGACATCCACCGGTGGGGGTTGTGCTTACAGCCCAACACCGTGCAGTATGTTTGGCATTTGCCAGAGAACACCAAGATTGGCAAATTTGCCACTGGTGCCCTGTGCTCTTCACAGATGAAAGCAGGTTCACACTGAGCACATGTGACAGACGTGACAGGGTCTGGAGACGCTGTGGAGAACGTTCTGCTGCCTGCAACATCATCCAGCATTACTGGTTTGGCAGTGGATCAGTAATGGTGTGGGGTGGCATTTATTTGGGGGGCCACACTGCCCTCCATGTGCTCGCCAGAGGTAGCCTGACTGCCAATAGGTACCGAGATGAGATCCTCAGACCCCTTGTGAGACCATATGCTAGTGTGGTTGGCCCTGGGTTCCTCCTAATGCAAGACAATGCTAGACCTCATGTGGCTGGAGTGTATCAGCAGTTCCTGCAAGACAAAGGCATTGATGCTATGGACTGGCCTGCCCGTTCCCCAGACTTGAATCCAATTGAGCACATCTGGGACATCATGTCTCGCTCCATCCACCAACATCACGTTGCACCACAGACTGTCCAGGAGTTGGCAGATGCTTTAGTCCAGGTCTTGGAGGAGATCCCTCAGAAGTCCATCCGACCACCACATCAGGAGCATGCCCAGGCGTTGTAGGGAGGTCATACAGGCACGTGGAGGCCGCACACACTACTGAGCCTCATGTTGACTTGTTTTAAGGACATTACATCAAAGTTGGATCAGCCTGTAGTGTGTTTTTCCACTTTCATAATGGGGGTGACTCCAAATACAGACCTCCATGGGTTGAAAAATGTGATTTCCATTTTTAAATTTTTGTGTGATTTTGTTGTCAGCACATTCAACTATGTAAAGAACAAAGTATTTCATAAGAATATTTAATTTATTCAGATCTAGGATGTGTTATTTTAGTGTTCCCTTTATTTTTTTGAGCAGTGTATATATATATATATGTGTGTATATATATATATATATATATATATATATATATATTTGTATTCATATATTTAATATATAATATATGTCTATATGCCAATGTATTATATATATATATATATATATATATATATATATATATATATTTATATATATATGTATATATATATATATATATGTATATATATATATATATATATATATATATATATAAAAATAAATTATCAGTCAAAGCTTTCATGGGAAAGACATACTGATCCATAGTGGTTAATTCTGATAATGTGCAATTAAGTTTAATTTTGGTATTTTTTGGGTCCCCTGTTCATTTAATATGGAGGGGGGGGGGTTGTCGTCCTCTCCCCCCTCCCCCAATTCCTATGCCTTGTCCACTATCCACAGTTTTTTATAATGCGATCTCTAACATATGCCTGTCTGTGATCAAGGAATATATGCATCATCAGTTGCATAGTAGTCCAAACTAAGGAGACATATTTGAGTAAATACTGGCACAGAAAACATAAGAAAATATTTAATGTTTTGTCTGTTTGAATATAAAGAAAGTCCTGGCAGAATATGATCTCTTATAAGAAAACAATGAGCCTTTGGATAACGTCCCAATGGTATCTGGAGTGCCATGCCACTGGGTAGGTGTCATGAGCAATTCACAACAAAACGGTGAAAAGGAAATGTGATGTCAGAAACAGGGTATTAGTATTTTTATTTGCATTGTTCAGTCATTTCCAACTCTCTGTGACCTCATGGACTGTAATACACCAGGCACATCTTTATGTCCATGGTCATGCTGATCCACTTGGCATTCATGGCAGAGATACTTGAATGAGTTGCCAGTTTCTTCTCCAGTTGGCCACAGAATACAGCTCCTGGTATTCCTAGGTGGTCTCTCATCCAAGTACTGACCAGGCCCAACCCTTCATGGCTTCAGTGTGGTGTCACCTCTTGGTTCCCTGACTGTAATCGAACCCAGGTCACAGTGTTGAAAGTATCCTAACCACTGGACCACCAGGGAACCCAAGTGCTGATAATACTGACAGCTCTAACATTTTAAAGCAACAGCTCTTTGTCTTTCTTTGGGGATATAATGTGACCAGCAGAGTGCTTGACCATAACATCTTATGTACTTGTTAACATAAGAAATGTATAGGGCTTCCTCTGTTTTAATGATAACCAACTGTACTATATATCCTTGTATATCCATTCATTTTGTATATATATTGTGAACAACTATTCAGATAAAACACTTTTCAGTCAGTTCTTTCTTTACCAATAATACATTTTAATGTGTGTAAGGGGTTAGATTTTCTATTGTGGTCTAAATAGGGATTTGTATGATTCTTATAGTTTGGGGTAACCAAATACTCCAAAGATTGTTATATCTTACATTACATTTAAGGTTGCCACATTCAATTACTGATATAATTATAATTATAATCTAAAAACTTACAGGGACACTATAGAACACTTTCTTAATATCATTTATTTTAAACACCACAAAATATTGCAATTTATAAAACATAATTTTTAATGCATGTTTGAATAGTATGTTTAAAACACCATCAAGGTATCATACGGTATTTATAGTTTGCTCTTATGATGATGATGATAATAATGTGCAAAAGATTTTTAGAAAGTTTACATTTATTTAATTATTGTATTCAATTTAGCTTTAATTTTATGTTATTGTTCCAGAGAAGTATGAGAAGAACTAAGCATCCTGGAGTTCCTGCGGTCGTTCTGAGGGTCCATTACTGGTCTGGATCCATTGCTGACTGCAGGGATAAAAGGAAGAACCATCACGTATCACTGGGTGGGTCAGAACTAAGGCCGGGGGCGAGCCCAATAGAAGAAGTGGTCATGACACTGATGTTAGATAATTATATACTGCATAATTGTGCAGTTCTTCCCAAACTACAGTAATTATTTAAACTAGCGGATCAGTCCCTTTCAGTAAGTGCCTAACAACCTCTCAATGGATATTCAGGTCTCTACTACCTAATGATAATTGGCTCTGCACATCTGGCAGCAAGTTGGATAAGCCCCCAAAGCCATCTTAAGGTACTGGCTCTAAAAACACTTGTCAAATATGCTGGTGAACAGAAAATATAACAAGCCAGGCCATCATGGGGGCCGGGATCAATGATCTGTAATAAGAGCTGACGCCGGGAACAAGAAGTGCTGCTCAGTGTCCCTACAGAAGGATTCGAGCCTTTCCAGTAAGTGGTAAACCAATGAGTGATGGGAAATCTTTGAATAAGCTTTTTCTGGAGGATATTTTCTTTGTTTTTCTCTGTTCTTTGATGAAAGGGAAGATCAAATCCGCTGCCCTGGGAATTCTGATATACACTAAAACCTGAGGAGAAATGTGTGTGAAAATGCTGAGCAAAAAAAGATTAGTTTATTAAAGACTCGGCAATGCATAGTGGCAGAGTGTATCTCTATCGGAAAAGGAGAAAGATAGCCTGCCTTAATGTACCATTTAAAGAGCTGTTTATAAGAGCTTGTTAAAGATAATCTGATATTTAAAAGGTATTTACTTTTATTTTTTAGCAAAAACATTCAGAATTCAAATTGTCAACTTAATACGACAAATAATCATCCAATGAAAAGTGACCTGCTGCTTGATGATAATTGGTTTTCAGGTTTGTTTGCGTCTCTCTACGACCTCATGGACCGTCATGCTGATCCACTTGATATTCATGGCAGAGACACTGGAGTGGGTTGCCAGTTTCTTCACCAGTGGGCCAGAGCATACAGCTCCTGGTAATTCTAGGTGGTCTCCCAATCAAGTACTGACCAGGCCTAACCCTGATCGGCTTCATGGTGGAGTGACCTCTTTGTTCCCTGACTTGGAATCAAACCCAGGTTGCAGTGGTGAAAGCAACAAATCCTAAGCACTGGACCACCTTGGAACCAGGTTTTCAGGTACCATCCTCCTTTTAAAGCACAGTTGTCATCTAATATTACATTTATATATATTCCCTACTTAGAGCTGATGAAATGAAGTGCTTTTCATTGTTCGGAACATTATACAGTAGTAGTTCTTGATGTATCTGTAAAACTTCATACATGCTGATGAACTTGTCAGTGAGCAGAACTGATTCCGAAATAAAACAACTTCAACATTGCAACCAGTGAAGAAACGTACATCAAGGATTATTTATACTGTTCCTCTATATCTCTTTTGTCACTGATCTATTTGCTGTTTGAATATTTGCTCATAAATAGGCTTCTAGACCCCCTTCTGGATCGCTACCTTGTCGTGGTGAAGGGGCTTGAGTACTATACCAAATAAGGCCACCCAAGATGGTCAGACAAATTGCCATCAGCACAACCAGAAACACAGACAGGTGTGCCTAGCGTGCTGCGTCCATATGGTCACTGAGAGTCAGACACGACTGAAGGACTGAACAACAACAAAAGTGTCTAGACATTTTTTTTGTTTTAGTACTAGTACACTGAATGGGAGCCAGAAGGTAATTTTTTGATGTTTTAGGTGTGAGAGACCACTAGTTCTGTGCTCTCTAATATCAAACTCCTAGCAAATAATCTACTGCCTGAGAGATGCCCAAATGAGAAACACAACCTCGATCTATCAATATACTTTGTTATTCCAAATTTAAAGTACACTGTCCAATATTTAGCATCTGACCGCCAAATAGATCTTTGACCACCAATTCTGCTTTGCCCACTACCTCTTTTCACCCATCATTGCAACATCTCTATCATCTACAGAACTTGTCTGTCCTGCCCATACCCTATAGAATTGTTGTTGTTTAGTCTCCCCCTTCTTCAGGTGCCTTCAATCTTTCCCAGCATCAGAGTCTTCTTTAGGGAGTCATGCCATCTCATGATATGATCACAATGTTTGAGCTTCAGCCTCATGATCAAACCTTCCAGTGAACAGTTTCTCTTGATTTCCTGTAGTACTGATTTAGTGGATATTCTGCAGTAGTTCCTCTATATCTCTACGTAGTTTTTGCCAACACCACAATTCAACGGCATCAATTACTAGAGAATTACTTACCTATATCAACTTTAAATGCTCTCTGAAAACTCACCTCCACTAAATAAACTCTCCCCGAAGACACAGTAGATACCTCTTTCCATGGATCCACTATCAAGTAATTTCTTTGCTTTTGCAATGAACACCCAAATGTTAATATCATATGTTTAAAAAAATCTTAATTTAAATCTTACACAAGTTATTTTACTAAATACTCCTAAAAACATGTTGAAATATTCTTTGAATATTTTAAATAGGTGTCTTTTTCACAGAAAAAAATCATAAATGAAGTGTCTGTTTACATGAGACTCTGGAAAGTCCAACATGCAGAGGTCAGAAGCAGAAGGAAGGTTCACCCTTCCCAAATCCATCTGTGCAGGGAAATGACTGCTGGAAACTCCTAATTATGTTACTTGTGGGTTAACTGATGGCTGATTACATTCCTGAATGCAGAGCAAAAACTTAAATCTTTGTCTTTATAGAGCTTGCACTGTTCGGGAGAAGGCAGATGTTGTTAATCTCAGGAGTGTATTTGTAAATAGACCTGAGACTGCAGATGTTTAGCTGTTATTAGTGTAATTAAAAAAACAATAGATAATTTGAACATAGAATCTTGTGCTCTTTCACATCATGAAGAGCACTTATAGAGGGGTAAATGGCCCTTTAATGGCAGAAAGGTTACAATATACAATGGCTCACTGTCCCTCTTTTGCAGGAAACAGAGAGTCAGTGAGCCTTGCGTAGGTCTGGACTACAACAAACGTGTGCTTTCATTCCAATTCTTTAAATGTAAATCAAATTACCAGGCTATCTATGAGCCACACTAAATTCCCCTAATGGGTAAAACCGTAGCTAGCCCGCAAGACTTGCGGCTATTAAATTGGCCTCGGAAAGCAACCCACCGACGACTTGCGAGGTACGGGCGAGAATACCCTACAGGATGTGAGAATTTGACTTGCGACTTGATCTGTCAAGCCCGTAACTGTTACGTTTCCAAACATGCTATTAAATTGCTACAAATTCACTGGTGTCCAAGCCTGTAACCCGCAAATGGATCCAAGAAGCCAATGAGTGCTAGAGAGGACCCACAAGGGGGGTAAAGTCCAACCCGTAGCACTTTAAATGCACATATTCACACACTACTGTACTTTTATTAAACGTGTTAATAGCACAACATTCTCAAGCTCACAAATCGACAATATAAAATATTTTTATTTCTGTTTAATTTCCGTGTTTTATCGATACAGGCAATCAATGTGTTAATACATATAATGGAACTCACATGTAATAGAATATCATATTTACGGCTTTATCAATATTGCATTACATCTGGAATGTGGGTCCGATCATAATTGTAATTGAAACCTGTAAGACTTTGAAATCCCACCTCTATTTTTCAGTGACGAACTCTGTTGCCATTGGCTCCATCAAAACCCATAACTACGGGTTTGACTAATTGATTACGTTCACAGCCGCGCATCCAACCTTCAACAAATGGTTTATGGGTTTGCGTCTCGAGCCCGTAACTCACAGCAAGTTCTAATTTAAAAGGCCAAATTTCGAGCCCACAGCCATTATGGGTCTCACGTTGCACGTACGGGCTTGGAATTTAATGTGGCTCTTAATTCACAGGTTAGACAAAGGCAGCTCAGATACATTGTTTTATCTATTTTTGTCTTGTTTTAGTTTGAATTTTCTTAATTTAGCATCAATTATTTTGTTGCACAAAATCATTGCAATGTATAAGGCATGTGTAAATAACAGTGTAATAAACAAGTTCCTTCAGGGATGGATTTTCAAAATTCTTTAATCTCAGCCGAGAACTGACTTTCTTTGCCTCACACATCCCTGACTGAGACTACACTGGCCTGTCTGACATATCGCTCTCTAATTGAAACTGGTGAAGGCCTTATTAATTCCTTGTTGTGGCAGGGGAAGAGTATTCAGCAAAGGTGGAATATGATGGACAGGTTCTTACCCTTATGGTACTCTACCTCCGCCCTGACTGCCTCTTTACATTCCATCACAGCATGTTTTTTTTATTGTACAATATAAAGATTTGGAATACACTACTAAGGCTCCTTCATTTCTTCTGTACTAGAATGTATTATTTTGCATTTTTTATAAAATCTCTGTAATCTCTATGCTTGAAGACTTTTTTGGTGCTTTATGAGAACTAACAGAGTATCAGAAGAGAACACATCCATACTGTATTGCAGCTTATAATCAAATATCCAACGCGTTTCTCACTAGAGAGAGATTACTAATACTCTTCTTTTGTTTTCCAGTAGTTTTTTTAACATGGTTCAATTTGGGATTTGTACTGTTTATAAACTGCAAGTTGATTTGTATTACATTTTAAAGCTGTTATAATATACTGCTGTTTATCAAGTACCTGACCTTCAAGCATGTCCTGCCTGTAGGGCTGTTTATTGGATTTTTACAGGAGCATTTTATTTATTGAATTTACTTGCTGCATTAAACACTGTCAGAGATGCACAGTGAGTCATGTGTTTATAATATTATTTTTTGAAGTACCACTCTCAGTGATTATGGAACTATTTGTATTAAGAGAAACTAAAGCATTTATTTATTATTTGCAAAGATTCTTACTGGGAGCAGACATTACATTGCCTTGTAAAATAATTACATTTCCATTAGACCTATCGAAAGTACTGGCAATGAGCAATGACCTTATTCCTTGCAGCTAAAAACTTATATTCATGCAAGGTCTCCTCCCATCTGCCAAAGCAAATCAGCAGAAAACAGATGGTTGCCACTTCAGCATTGTTACAACCTACGGCTTCTGTTGGGCTTGATAAGAACCTGGTTCAAACCTACCCTGTAGGACCATCTGGTTCTTTGTATATCCCTGATAGCACTAACAGAATCAACTCAGCTTACAGCCACCAAAGCGCCCAGCAAACCACAGGAACCAGTAGAGCCACCCAGCAAATGTTACCGACTGTAACAGAGTCCAATGCAGATTCAGCAGCAATAATCCCAGTAATAAGGATTATTACTCCCTCAGAATAAAATATACACATCAATTAAGTAGTTCAAACTGACAACTACTTTATTGATAACCACACCACATTTATAGACACAGTAACATTAACATAACTGAGGGGAAACTGAGGGATTTTAAAGACATTAAAGGAGTAAGTGGCATGGTTAGATGTTGCATAGCCTTGGCCCAGGCCCACGTAGGTAAGGTTAGCTTAATCATAGGGTTGGGGTAAAATAGTTTTATACAATGCAAGTTCTGTTCCCAGATTAATGTATCCCAAGTATGGGGTTTCAATTTAATTTTAAAATTTTAAAATTGTAAATTTTTTAAATTTAATAAAGTCGATGCTCCCCAACCCTAATATTACTGAGCATACCTGCAACTAGTAAACCCAAGCCTTGAAGTAAAGTTACAAGGGATTACGGGTAAGGCTGCGCTCATTAATATTACTGAGCACAATCACACTCACATTAATAGGAATCCCATATAGTGGAGGGAATCATGGGGATCCCCTTTCCTGTTCACTTCCTGATCTAACTGACCTAATCCCTGCTCAAACCCGATCGCACTTTCCTGATTGCCCCATTTTCATAACCATAGGGGTCCATTGAGATGCCCATGGCATCTAAAATGTGAACTCCGTGAAACGGGGTCCTTAAAAGCACCTAAAATTAACCTGTGGCACCTGAACTTAACCCCAATGCTGTGGGGGTCCATCAAGGACCTTTGTGGCATCTAAATTATTAACCCCTGCTGTGAGAGTCCTTAAAGGCCCCCCAATGGCAGCTAATTAAATAACCCTTGCCGTGGAGGTCCTTAAACAGCCCCATGGCACCTAATAAATAAATGAAGAAAAGGAAAAAGACATCCTTTGTTACCAGCAAATAAACTACTTTAGGAAATCAATTTGAACAGAAAAATATTAAAACATATAGTTTTATTAATGCACTTAAAAAATGAGATGCAAGTGAAATAAACGTTGATTAAAATACTTTAAAGATGTAAGAATATTGTTCTATACAGACGCCCTATGTTATTCCTGTTAACCCCTTGGATGCCATTGTGGTCTTCACAGTTTCTCAAGGTTATCCCTGTTAACCCTGATCTACCATGGGGTTCTATACAGACGCCCAATGGTACCTAAATGAACTCGCTACCTACGATGGGGGACTAACTAGACCCCCATGGTAACCTAAACTTAATATGTAAAGTTAAAACACTCCACTAACCTATTATAAATAACCCCCAATAAACTACTAATAAGAAAAATACTAATTTATACAAAATAAAATAAAGAAATAACCAAAAATAATTTAATCTTAAAAAAGCAGATAAATAAAATAATTAAATAAATAAATTACAAATAAAATAAAAATGAATTATAATTAGAATAAAAAAATACAATAAAATAAAAAACAATTAAACCTGTAAAATAAAATAAATTACAGATACTTACTTAGACCAAATGATCATCTTCTATTTGCACAATGGGCGTCCGGCATCTATAACTGGCAGTATTTTTATTAGGTCGAATTGAAACCTCTTTAGTTTACAAGAAAACATCAGGTCACAAAAGGAAGCAGAACCATTCATTAAATACTAATTACAAATAGAAATTGCGTAACTGCATACTTTGGTTTCAAATAATTGATGAATTTCCTTATTATGAAAAAGCATTAAAAGCATCTGCCACTCCATATTTTTTTTGGTGAATAGTTGTAACCTGTTACCATTCATTCACAGTACACCCGCATCAGACAGACGCAGTTACTCCTTACAGTGTTGTATTGATTGCATCCAACAAAATCTATAATAAGGCATAAGGTTCTTGTTTGTTTTTTTAAGATGAAGCTCACTTTTACCTTCTTATTGATTAGGAAGAAGTCAACAGGGAAAACCCATTTCTAGACATCTCCAACAAAGTAACATACAACCTTCTTTCGTAGTAGCCACTTGAAAAACAGCTTCAGGGCAATTTTGCAGATGGTGGCCTCTAGGAAATGGGTTAAAAGGACAACAAACTCAGAAATTATCTACGTTGTATTTGGAAAAAAAAAAAGGTTGAAACATTAGAAAAGTTAATTGTATGTAAAATAAGTGCTAAAAGAGTTAATAAAATGTATACGTAAACTGTAAATACAGACTTTAATCGGATCAGGTCAAAATTGCACTAATCATGGACCTTGATAAAACAAGCCAAAAATGTCCAAGGAGGATGTCCTTAGCTTGTTGCAGCAGCAGGTTTTATAGGGATAAATGTATATTTTAATCTATGCAGAACTTATGATTCATATAAAAAATTATTTAATTTATTTAATGTCTAAAATATATCACTTTAACCATTAACATTTTTTTAAGTACTCCAAAAGTTAAAATTAATCCCAACATTGAGCCCTATTCTATTAGCTGCTTGCAAATGCCTTAAACTGCGGGTGATTTTTTAAATAAATGTCTAGATGTATTCTATTCGCTCTAACTCGTAATACATTTAAGCCTAAAATGGTAAAACCTGCCTTTTTAAGTAGGATTTCAGGGGTATGATCATTTGATCATACAATATTTAAGCAAGCCAGTTAATTATTCCTTAGACACAGCCAATAGTAAATGAGACTGTCATCATGACATCAGTAAAACATGGAGGTTAGACGAAATATATAAATTAAATTAATTAGTGCCAATAAGCAGTGGTGTAAATAGAGCTTTTGCCACCCGGTACTACCACTGAGTTTGACCCCCCCCCCCCCCTCCACTGCCCTGTTGTCAAACTCAGGGGCAGCCTCAGGTACTTACAGACCCACACATACTCACTCACAGACACACGCAGACACACACACTCTCACACACACTCACAAACACTCACAGACACACACAGAGGCACAGACTCAGGCACAGACTCACACAGACACACACACTCACAGACACACATTTACAGACACACTCATACTCACACAAACACAGACTTACACAGACACACATTTACAGAGCCACATACAGACTTACACACACTCACTCACAGACACACACTCCCACACAGATACACACAGTCACAGATACACACACACAGAGGCACACACTCAGGCACACAATCACACAGACACAAACACTCACAGACACACACTTACAGACACACACTCACACAGACAGACTTACACAGAGACACATACTCACACAGACACATACACTCACAGACACACAATTAGACTTACACACACACTCACACACAGAGACATACACTCACATACACTCACAGGCACACACATTCACAGACACACACACTCACAGACACACACTCATTCACACACACTCACAGACACACACACTCACAGACACACACAGACTTACACACACTCACAGGATCGATATTAAACAGAAATAACATTTAAAAATAATACTTGTTATTACATATTTGTGGGTTTGAGAATCTTCTGCAATTAATTATAATGTCTTTCCATGCCTTCTCATGCTTTTAAAGTACAGTATTGTGAGTTCCATTGCAGTTACAGCTTTAATAAGTGGTTGTTAAAAGTCCTTGTGAGTCCTATTTAGTAGTTGTAATATTCTTGACAGTAATGTGATAATTTTTCAGTTTTGGATCAGACATAATTTGCGAGCTAGCACTACAGGTCTAATAACATTATAACTTTAATTTTTTATAAGCCATAAGTTGCATCTTTGGCTAGCCCATAGTAACTCGTAATCAGAATATGGTTAGCTAATAGAATACGTGGCAAATTTAAGAGTGGTTTAAAGCGTGTATACATTTATGATTTGGCCAATAGAGTATGGCCCCTTATTGGAGAGGAGACAAACACAGCTGGAAGCAGATTCTCTAATAATTGAACATAAATATAATATTGAATATTGCCATTAAAAATTATTAAACAGGAATGTATTAATGATCGATGCATAACTAAAATTGTTAGCACCTCTTGGTAGGACATTACATACATCCTTTAATTACTAAAGATAATAGAAATAGACAAATAGATGGGAAAAAATGGAAAAAGGTCATGCTACATCACATTTTAGTAACAAGTGTATAGACCCTTCATACTCTTGTTAAATGAGTTCAGAGGTAGTAGAGAAGGTGGTGGTATGTGGAGCTCTAGATCTGGAGGTAATAGAAACCTAGGTGAGTGGAACTGGGAAGTTGTCAGTTGGTCAGTGATTCTGCTTAGCTGGATAGTATGAGGCCCAGTGTCATTGAATGAGCCCCTACAGAAGTGGCTGACTCAGTCCTGATGGGGAACGGAACTGGGAAGATATCAGTTGGTGAGTGCTTGGTTGGATGATATATGGCCCAGTGTCATTGGTTGAGCTTCTACAGAAGTGACTGCCTCAGTTCTGATGGGGAATGGAACTGGGGGGATGACAGTTGGTGAGTGCTTCTGCTTGGTTGGATGATATGGGGCTCAGTGGTATTGGTTGAGCTTCTACAGACATGGCTGCCTCACTCCTGATGGGGAATGGAACTGGGGAGATGACAGTTGGTGAGTGCTTCTGCTTGGTTGGATGATATATGGCCCAGTGTCATTGGTTGAGCTTCTACAAACATGGCTGCCTCACTACTGATGGGAAATGGAACTGGGAAGATGTCAGTTGGTGAGTGCTTCTGCTTGGTTGGATGATATGGGGCTCAGTGGTATTGGTTGAGCTTCTACAGACATGGCTGCCTCACTCCTGATGGGGAATGGAACTGGGGAGATGACAGTTGGTGAGTGCTTCTGCTTGGTTGGATGATATATGGCCCAGTGTCATTGGTTGAGCTTCTACAGTAGTGGCTGACTGAGTCCTGATGGGGAATGGAACTGGGAAGATGTCAGTTGGTGAGTGCTTCTGCTTGGTTGGATGATATGGGGCTCAGTGTCATTGGTTGAGCTTCTACAGACATGGCTGCCTCACTCCTGATGGGGAATGGAACTGGGGAGATGACAGTTGGTGAGTGCTTCTGCTTGGTTGGATGATATATGGCCCAGTGTCATTGGTTGAGCTTCTACAGTAGTGGCTGACTGAGTCCTGATGGGGAATGGAACTGGGAAGATGTCAGTTGGTGAGTGCTTCTGCTTGGTTGGATGATATGGGGCTCAGTGTCATTGGTTGAGCTTCTACAGACATGGCTGCCTCACTCCTAATGGGGAATGGAACTGGGAAGATATCAGTTGGTGAGTGCTTCTGCTTGGTTGGATGATATATGGCCCAGTGTCATTGGTTGAGGTTCTACAGAAGTGGCTGACTGAGTCCTGATGGGGAATGGAACTGGGGAGATGACAGTTGGTGAGTGCTTCTGCTTGGCTGGATGATATGGGCCTCAGTGTCACTGGAGCAAGTACCTACAGAAGTGGCTGCCTCCGTCCTGATATTCATTCTAAAAAGGAAAAAAAAACAGTGTCCTCCAAGTGGAAACTGTAAACGTATCTGCTGTGAGCCCTGTGTGAAGACTGATTGTCCTTGGACATGTCGTGGTGACTTCCACAACCAGTTTATGCATGTTTTCCATATGACTGCAGCATAAAACAGCAGGGTCAGTAGAGCCAACATATACTGAGAAACCTAATATTGCTACATGCTGGATTTAAATGGCCAATCTATCAGAAACCCAGGAATTCTTTGTTCACAAGGGAAGGTATGTGACCCAGCTTTATCCTTGTCAGTCAGTATTTCAATTTGCTGTAATATTATAGCTTTTAATCTACTCGCTTGAAGTCACTCTACCAAAAGATTTGATAATAATTTCTGAACTTGCGGTGCATGTTAAAAGATTTATACAGCATTCTTCCAGAAATGAAATTCTAAAGGGAAAAAAGCAGTTAGGAATTCCACAGATAGTAATAATTTTTGTTATTATCGAAATATCGTTTTTGCTCCGTCAGTTTCTCTTTATGTTTCAAGGTTGCAGAATTTTTCTACAAACATTATGAAATATATTGTTTAAGGAATGTATTGACAATGTTATACAAATGTTCAAGAACTACCGTACATCTATTTGAATCTAAAATAAAAATGAATAACTATGTGTCATTGGGCATTATTAATCCACACATACTTGACTTTTACTTTATATCGATGAGTTCAGGAGACAAATATATATCAAAGGTAGAATAGCACATGAATAAAAGTTCATGAAGGATATTTCAAGAGTTGCAAATAAAAGTTAAAATCTTCCAGAAATGTTTATTGGGATCAAATGTAAGCACCACTGTAGAGTGTATAATATTCTGGTGGAAGACCTTGAGTCTGACTAAGGGCATATGAAGGCCAGGGAACAATTAAACAGTGTTGATTTAATAAATGTTGATTTTACTTATATGCCTCTCCAGTAACATGGAGGCATGCATAGTACTTTGGTGAAGTTTGTATGTTTGGGAGGGGCATTTACCTTCCTGGAGAGCAATGTTTGTATTTAATGATGCAAGCTGCCTGTTTTGCATCATGTGCTTGTGCAGGGGGAATTCTAATTCAAAGTAGTCAAAGACTGATAAACATAAGAAGTCACCCCTGGTTGGAAGCTTTCCGGAAGTATTGAAACAAGACAAGATGAAATCCTTTATACATGTTCAAAAACTTCCAACAATCTAATTGTCTCTAAAAATAAAATATTTTTGAGTTCACACTTTAAACAGCTACTAATATTGGGCCATATTAAATTCCAGCCTTGGAAGTCTAACGTGTAGCACGTAAGGGCTGCGTGCTTCAAATTTGGCCGTTTTATGTGGCTATTAAATTAGAAAGGGCTGCAAGCTACGAGCGAGAGAGGCTATTTCGTAAACCAGTTCTCGGCCGTCGGGGTTGCGTGCTCGAACGCAAACAATTAAACAATCACGTAGCTACGGGTTCAGATGGAGCCAATGGAAAAATAGATTGTTATCTTTACGTCACTGAAAAAGGGGAGGGTAGATTTCCAAGTCCTACGTGCTTCAAATACAGTTTGCAATCGAACCCAGATTCCACAATGATGCAATATTAATAAATCCGTAAATATGATATTATATTACATGCGAGTTACAGTATAAATTATGTCTTAACACATTGATTGCAGGGATCGATATAACACAAAATATAATCATGAAATAAAGTATTTTTTGGGGCCGATTTGCGGGCTTGAGAATGTTGTGCTATTAATGCTAAGACCTAACATCACTTTCCCTTTTAATAAATGTACAGTAGAGTGTTGTTATTTGCTTTGCAAGTGCTACGTATTGGACTTTACCCCCCTTTGCGGGTGCTCTCGAGCACACGTTGGGCTTTGGGCTCCATTTGCATGTTACATGCTCGCTTGCGAGTGACCACGTTGCAATTTAATAGCTGAATTGAACAAGTAGCCATTATGGGCTCGTCGGATCAAATGAATTACGTGCAGGAAGTTCAACGTTGCTCAGCACGTAGCCTATTCTCGGCTGCCCTGGGTGTTAACAAGCAAGGCTCACTGCGAGCAACGTTACAAGGCTAATTTAATACCCGTAACACGTAAATCTGGGGATACGGGCCACTTGTTACAATGTAGCCCCAATTTAATAGGGCTGATTGTTAGTTATTTACTTCATAAATGTGTATTTTCTCCTGAACTACAGTGCTCCTTTAATAAATATTCTCATATATAAAAAGTATAGATAAATTGATATTGTATTCGCTAGAGTTTTTCAAAGATAAATTGTAATACAGAAAATAAAACTGTAATAACAATAATTAGATTTATTTGCTTCGAATACAGAAATTCAAATAAGTAATTTAAATTTCTCCATGCTAAATGAGTTTTAGCAAAAGGATGTTGCACTAAAAATAATGAACATTACGATAGAGAAAAACATCTAGTACAATGTATACAAGGAGCCCCGATTCAATTGAGCTTTCGCATGTTACTGTAGCCCGTAAGTGAGCTCGCAAGTTAATTTGCTATTAAATTGGCATCTTTTTGCGGGCTCCAAACGGGTTACGAGTTACAGCCTTGAAAAAATTGTGATGGTTAAACCCGTAACTTGCTGACTACCAAAACATTTGATCTTTCACTTCCCAAAAGTTATGATGGCTAAAATCGCGAATCGATATTCAATTGCTCAATTTCCTTACGCCCGCAAATGTTTCCACACCCGTAAACGGCAAAAGAAGGTGAAAATCCTACGAGTGCTAGAGAGGACCCGCAGGGGGTTAAACACCTATTCGTAGCACTGTAAATGCAAATATAAAATCACTACTGCACTGTAAATAACGGGAAAAGCAATGACAGATATTAGAATGAATTGCACAACAGTCTCAAGCCCGCAAATCGGCAGTATATAAGATTTATTTTTATGTTTCATTTCGGGGCTAAATAGATCTTGGGTATTAATGAGTTAATATATATCAGGCCACCCATATGGACTAGAACAGTATTGGCATTCATTTTCATTAATCTTTATTTTGTGGGTTTGCAAGTCCAATGGCATATGGGACCCCTGAACCTAATTGATTGACATGTAACCTCCATGTTTTACTGCCGTTCTAATGACAGTCTCATTTTCAGCTGATTTGAAATGGGAGGTTACGGGCTTGCTGAATTGATCATGTTCCCACCCTGAACTTCTACAAACCAGTGCATGGTTTACGGTTTCAGCTTTGGGACAGTAACTTGCAGACTTGAGCAATTGAATAAATTTGTAGTCTGAGACGAACGGGAGCCCGCAACAAACACGCAGACAGACGGC
Organism: Discoglossus pictus; assembly: GCA_027410445.1. NCBI lineage: Eukaryota > Metazoa > Chordata > Amphibia > Anura > Alytidae > Discoglossus > Discoglossus pictus. The sequence goes on along the minus strand of CM050176.1, from coordinate 32,555,242 downwards.
CTACAACGATCAAGTTGTGGGCTTGCAATTGAATCAGGCCCATAGTTTTTAATGCTCTTTAAATTGAACTCATCTTGTTGTTGGTATGACATTGTCCCTTTAAGAAGATTATATATATATTGGGCCTCATTTAATTGAGATTTTTCCAATTGAATAGGGCTCCATTTAGGCACAGAGCATATTATTTTTACAGAAGTTTTTAGTTAGTGAACTTCTACCCAAAAGCAAGGTCTTCACTAACTAAAAACTTCTGTAAAAAAATATGCTCTGTGCTTATATAGAGCCATTTTCAATTGACCACATCGCAATTGAATGAGGCCCATTGTATGCAAAGCACCATTGGTTGCTTTGATGTACATGGCAGCCCACAGCTGGAAGGCCTTGAGCTAGACATTGAACTATAGCCATCTAGCTGAGTCTCTAAGCTTTAATGATCACTAATGATAAGCCTTATTAATGCTATTTTACATTATTGCTAGAATTATGCAACTAGCAATTTTAGTACTAAATCAGCGATTACATTTCTGTTGGCTAAGGTCCAACACTGTACTTTGTTATTCATATATTATACATTTAAATACAGGGATCTAATTTATAAACTCTTAAGTCGTACATTTTACTGTTGAATTGCCTATAAAAAATATAATTAAATGTAATTGCAATATTTCCTGTACAAGCTATACAGGCAATAATATTTGCATTTTTAGCAGAAGTTCTCTAATAAAAAACCCTAAAATTCATTACCAGAATGATTATTTAAGTTCAAATTAGTTCAAATAATGCTCTTTAGTCTGCATATATGTGTCTATATCAGTTACCAGCTACAATAGTGCATGAGGGCTTTATTTTACCACCTTTGTCTTAGTTGGGTACAGAGTTGTTGGCTTGGGACTCTAAACTCATTACCCAAGGGCTACATGGAAATAAGGCCTCAGTCTAAACTGGTTTGTTGGGCATATAATTAGAAATGATGGGAAGTTACCACTTGGATGGTTCATCTTCCGCCACAATATGTTCTCCCTGGTGTAAAGAAATACTTCACCCCATCAGCAGTGGAAAATTATTGACCTGGACACTGGGTACTTGCGACCAGATGTGGGCTATACAGTATAAGTTTAATAAAGCTGAAGTAGCCAGTTGGCTAGCTAGATAGTCACGGGAACCTAGGACACAACAATTCTTGTTTGAAGAAACATCTTTATACTTGCCTTAAGATTGAAGTAGCCAATTAGAGTTTGCAATATGTGACCAGACAGCAGGAACAATCATACTAGAAGGCCCTCCTCTAATGTGTAGTCACCAATCCCACAACAGACTCCAAATATAAATATTTATTCTCAGATACCATCACATATATAGTTGTGAGCGTACGGGCCGTTGCTCATGCTTGCGGGCTCGCGCAGCCAAAGGCGCTCCATCCCAGCAACTGAGGCCCTTGCCCTTGCGTACGGCCCGTTGCTCAACGCTCAGACCCTGCAGCCACCTCCTCCCCACAATACCCCGCCGCTGGAGAGAGGGAGCAGAACTCCATGCCCCATTACACCCATCAAACTACTTACATTCACCGAAGCGAGGGCGTGAGCCGCGGACCTCGCGTAGCGAGGGCTGTGGGCAACTGAGGCCCTTGCCCGCAGCGTATGGCCCGTTGCTCCATGCTGAGACCCTGCAGCCACCTCCTCCCCACAATACCCAGCCGCTGGAGAGAAGCAGCAGACCTCCATGCCCGCAGCGTACGGCCCGTTGCAACGCAAATAACGCGGCACACACATTACGACACTCGCAAACAACATACGACACACGTTCACACACATTACGGACTCGCAACACTCGTTTGCAACTCGCAAACATTACAACATTAAAAACACAATACATACACACAGCGCATACATAAAAAAACTTACCTACAGCAACAGGGAGCATCCAGGACCTCAAAAAGGCAACTTACACCTTCCTTTCAATAAAAATAAAAGAGTTTGGACAATAAAAAATTTCATATGCGAGAGAAAAAATGGCCGCCGAACAAAACGAAAACGAGGCTACACACGCAAAAACCATACGAAACACGTTAATAGACATTACGACCTTGCAAGCATTAGCTACCTTACGATTTCATTGCCGTCATTTTTTGACGGGCAATTCGCTAGTGGCATATATAAAAGTGTGTGTTTTCAGTGACAATAAACTTGTTGTATTTGTTATTTTGCTTCTCATCTCTCTAGGTAGACATGGTTGATGCTGTCTTTGCGATTTCTTGTACATATCCCCAATGGAAAGCAAATATCCATTACAAAAATCAACAACATACAACATTATTTGTGAAAATGAAGACACGGCCCATAATCCATGATTTTATAAGCACACGCACACTAGTATTTTATTATAATGGCTATTAAAATGTTTAGTTTATTCAGAAAAAGTAGATTTCATGAGGTATTAATGCTAAAATAAAATAAGAAAATGGAGATCTGAGACTGGTGGGTCTTATTTGAACCGTAGACCTTGTATTGATTACCTTTTCCCCTTGTCTATTAGTAGATCCTAAGCCCCTGATGAAGGGTTGCTGTCAGTGTGAGCTGCACCAATTCTTATTATAGCTTCTGCTCACATAGATGTAACATATTGAAGGCGGGTGTGAAAATGTTATGGATCTAAACCGTGACCATGTTTTCTATTTTGTGTAACCATGTAGCTTATGTTGCTTTTAATTTTTTCTTATCACGGGCTGAAGCCCCCTAGGTTGGGGAGTCATATGGAGTAAGACTTAGACACTATCCTCCTGATCTTATAAAGTCTTGATTGTCTTAGGACCAGAAACTAGGTATTAAAAAGGATCACTGCAACTGGCAGATCTGACTGGGGCGTCCCCGATGCTACTGGAATATTAGATAAACATGAAAATAATTTGAATTATCCACTATTTAGCCAAGAGAAAGTGTCTGCTAGTTCTGTTGTGGAAATCTAACCATTCTACTCGCAATCCATTTGCATTTTAAAGGCTCCAAATCACTGCGGTTGTAAAAAAACGTAACTCTGTTCTATCTACTCCTTTGATGCTTCAAGCCCGCAAATGTTACCAGTGCTAATCCATATTCATTTACAACAATTCAACAAGCCCGCAATTTCCTTCAAACCTGTAAATGGCAAATGTATCAGAAAGTTCTACTAGTTCTAGATAGGACTTGCTAGTGGGTTAAACATCTGATCATAACACTGTAAAAGCAAATATAAAACACACTAATGTACTTTAAAATACTGGGGAAGAAATAAAAGACATTAGAATTAATTGCACAACAGTCTCAAGCTCGCAAATCTGCAATAAAAAAAAATAATTTTGTTTTATTTCCGTGTTATATTGATTTCAGGATTCAAGGAGTTAATACATATCAGGCCACCCACATGGACTAGCACAGTTTCTTCGTTCATTTTTATTGATTTCTACATTGCTGAATTGCAAGCACGAACACAAATCGTACTTCTAAAAACACATTGGTTGCAGTTTAAACTCCATGTTTTACTGACAACATGATGACGGTCTCATTTACTATTGGCTCTGTCTAAATTGTAACTTACGGGCTTGCTTAACTGATCATGACTTGAATTAATACTTACGGGGTTCATGGTTTACAGTTTTAGGCTTTAGCCCTGTAATTGCAGGCGTGAGTCAATTGAATACAGCCGGAATTATAACAAATTTCTAGCCCACAGACATGTGACCTGTATGAAGGTAATTACGGGCTTGCAATTGAATGGAGTCCTATATCATGTAAACTATGGATGGCACTTTTAGTTAACAACATGTAGAGATTTACCTTGTCAACCTAGATTTGCTGTTCTTTCCAATGTAAACCTTTTAGGAACTGCTAGATTGCTCGATCATCAAGTATATTAGCATTGTTTGCTAAAGCAAATCTCATATATATAGGGCCCTATTCTATTGCACAATTCATAAATTTATATACACTTAAAATCACTCTTAATATTGTCACATATTCTATTACCTACAAGTTACTCGCACACAATGGCTATGAGAGAGCCAAATACGTAAATTTGACATAAGAACTCCATTGGTTTTAGAGCAGCTCGAACATCATGAGCTCTAAATAATTAAAGTTACACAAAATGTATATTCTATTACACTAGTAGCTCTAGCTTGCAAATAAAGTCTTACCCGCAATGGGAAAAAGTATCATGTTTCTGTCAAAAATATTATGAGTACTAAATAGGACTCGCCAGGGAATTTTTCAAACACTTATTAGATCTGTAGCATCAATTAAACACACAATACTGTACTTTAATAGTAGGGGAAGGCATGGAAACACATTACAATTAATTGCACAACAGTCTCAAACCCACAAATATGCAATTACAATTTCTTTTTCGGAGTATCCCGGGATTCACAGGATTAATACATATCATGAAACCCACATGGACTAAAACAGATGATCTAATGCATTTTATAGATTGCTGGATTGCGAGCCCTATGGGCAAAACATTACTAATTGTTGCAAATTGATTCTTAGCTTCTGATTGCAGGTTACGTTTAACTTCCATGTTTTATTGAAGCCATGATGCTGATTTTATTTACTATTGGCTGTGTCTAAGAGTAAATTACAGGCTTGCTTAAATATTGTCAGATCATATGATCACCCCCTTGAAATCCTACTTAAAAAGGCAGGGTTTACGAGTTTAGGCTTAAGGAGGTAAATTGTGAGCTGGAGTCAAAAGAATACATCTAAAAATTTAGAGAAAAAAACACCTGCAGCAAAATGTACACGTTCAAGGCATTTGCAAGCTTCTAAGAAAATAGGGCCCAACACTTTTCCAGGCACCAGGCATATTGTGTGGCCTACAAGCATTTCACCCTGGGCTTTTTTCACTTCAGTTGCACTCAAAGTTAACAGAGTTTGTAAATGTCAGCAGTTTCACAACAAGTGATACAGTCAGCTTGGGGTCTCTTGGAGTGTAGCAGGGAGAGGAACAATGCAGGTTCAGGTCCATGGAGTAGATTCATCCCAGGCAAAGCAGTTTTGAGGTGTATAGAGGCTGGGATAAAGACAGCAGGGGATTTCAGGGAGTTTGTGCGTGTTTGCGTCGTTCAGTTGTGTCCAACTTTCCGTGACCTCATGGACCACAACACACCATGCTGATCCACTTGGTATTCATGGCAAAGATACTGGAGTGGGTCGACAGTTCCTTCTTGAGTGGGCCACAGCATACATCCGCTGGTATTCCTAGGTGGTCTCCCATCCAAGTACAGATCAGGCCCAACCCTGTATGGCTGCATGGTGGTGTGACCTCTTAGTTCCATCAAACCCAGGTCGCAGAGGTGAAAGCACTGAATCCTAACCACTGGACCACTAGGGAACCCTTCAGGGAGTTACAATTCTTTATCTGTAAATCATTCAAATGTAAGTTGCATATTTTATTGCTAATTAATAATTAAAGAAGTAAATAAAACATTATTGTATGAACACTATAGTGGTTGAGAGGTTTAATCAATGATTAACCTCTAATTAAACCTTCTAGCTTATATTGTTAAGGCATTACATGTTCATTTACTTAGAGGTATACCTGTTTTTCCATTTTTCTAATATAACCCACACACATATTACATGGAGTCATTCTATACACATACAGATTAATTTTATTTTAAAAAATAACTTTTTTCCACACCCCCAGAGCTGCCTACATAGGCACAGTGAACCTACCAATAGAAACACTGCATTTGGATATGCATTTAACCCTTTATTAACCTTCCATCCAGCAGCAGCTCAATGCAGAGATCTACTGATCAGTTTATGGCTCCTCCTACTTCTTTCTACAGGGAGACTACACATCCCATGATTCCTTCCTGCACAGACTGCCATCACTGATTGTTACAATGTATTAAAATGTATTAGCTGCCTGTGATTGTCCAAAATTATGAATTTTTTGCTAATTTCAGCAGAGACATACATGGGTGTTAACTAACAAGTCAAGAGATTTAGCAAACATCAGGGGAGTTTGTTAATGTGTAATTTGGTATTTTTTGATGAAAAAAAAAAAGTTTGCACACACTACCATAGGCATCAGATCTAGGGGGGATGAGGGGGACGTATCCCCCCCCCCCCAGATTGTTCTATGTTTGTATATGTATAGAAAAGCTGTTGTTTTTTTTTATATACAATGAGTTGTATCCCTTTCAGAATAATGTCAGCTCCTACACCCATGCACACCACTGATTCTTCCCTATCAGATACATTCATAATCCAGGAAATTTAGACATGCCTTTAACTAGCGCCTCTGTATCCGCTGTCCTTGGTGCTGAAATACAATACCAGTTCTCAAAGGGGTGAAACGGGAGTCAAGTTGCTCGGTTCAGACCAGCTTCTTCATGCTGTATAGACTCGAGCGGCAATAAAAGAGTCAATATCACAATGAAATGTTGCATGCTTTGTAACTACAAGTACAGCCATACTTCATAAAATCGAGAGTGGTATGAACCCATTTTATTATGAAGGAATATAACTAATCCACGCCAGATTAATGAGACTGCTAAAATCAAATCAGTGAGGCTATTTTTGGGAATGAGTGATGTGAGTGGTAATAGAATCTCTTATTCTGAGCCAAAACAATCTTAATTGTATAGAGCTCTATGAAGGAGCCCAATTACAATAGATCAAGTTTGACTAAGCCAAGATTAATTCCACCAGAAAATGGAAGATGAAGCATTAAAATTGCTGGAAGTTTGAAATATTTTATCTCATTTTCCACTAAAATTAAGTACATGAATCATTTGGGCTATTGAGAGAACAAGGCAAGATATGAGACGAATAAGTTGTGCTCACTGCATTCTTGATCCATTCTTTATGTCACGGACTATTCCCCACACGCCTTCCGCTAAATCATCAATACAGCATATTTTATAGGAACGTATTGTAAGGAGGGTAGTTGTATCCTCTAAGATATGCCATCGTTTTATGTATAAATCTAAACGCAGTCCCATAAGTGCTGTTTTTTTGCATCGGCTTCTCTTAGGAAACTCAAAATACATTTTCTTTATCACTTGGCGTGTACCAGGAGAAAACATAACCAATTTACAAAAATAATGCATGATGGATGCTGAAGTGAAAACATCTTTATGCCCTGACGGAATATCCTAACATCACTATAACTTCTGTATTGATCTGTATTTGGCTTTGCAAACTAATATTCCATTTATACCTGCGTAAAATGCGATTTAACTGCCAATATAAAATGTCTTTATAAGCAGATAATATACAATAAAGGTCTGATTTTGGAAAACCTGCCTTTGTTTGTCAAGTACGGAACAATCTAACAACATTAGTGGATATGTAAACCGTGATCATAAAAACATCTTTATTTTAGCAAATTCTGCTCATGCAGAAAGTCAATTTTTGTGGTGTCCAGGAGTGTGTTCTGTTAATAATTATTAGGGCACAAGTGGGCTAAAAGAGGCTGCTATCAGATTGGATGACCATATCCATAGAACTATCTATTTATGAGTTTGTTTTCTACCTGAGCACCTCAATTGTTGGTATTGCTTATGCAAATGACCCTTAGCACTTTGTCTCCCTAAGAGGTATAGTGAGCCTTTGCTCACTGTGCCTTATTTATCTGCTAAACCCTACTGACAAGCCCCAATTAAGGCTGAAATGTACGTCTGGGGTTTGCCTTTTCACCTGTTCAGGGTAGAATTGCCTGGTATTTTGGGGCTGGATGACTCTAGTGAGTGGGACCAAACTGATATACTACAGGATATTTCTCCCTGTGAAGGGCACAAGTGGCTAAAAGAGGTTGTTCTCTGAGTAGGTAACCAGATCTATAGAGCAAACCTACTTAGGTGTTGTTCGTTTTAAGATTGAGCACCTCTAATTTGGTGTTGTGTATGCAAATTATTCTTAGGAGGTTTTCTCACCCTAAGGGTGATAGAGGGCTCCAGATCTGGACCCCTTGCTCACTGTGCCTTATGGAGTACAGCTACACCTCACTGATGAGGCCCAAGAGAGACCGAAACGTACGTCTGGAGTTTGCTGTTTCTCCTGTTCAGGGTAGAATTGCCTGGTATTTCGGGGCTGGACCACTCTTTTGAGTGAGACCAGACTGATATACTACAGGATACTTCTCCCTGTGAAGGGCACAAGTGGCTATAAGAGGTTGCTCTCAGAGTGGATGACCATACCTATAGAACTACCTATTATGGATAGTTTTTTCGCTGCTTGGGAACCTTAGTTGTTGGTATAATTTTATTTATCTATTCAAGGGTGGAAGGACAGGTAGGGGAGCTAGGTTTATTGACTCAGTTGAGACAGAAAACCTTCAGCATTTTACACGTTCCTCCTTCACCGCACTTGCTCAGTAGAAGTAAACTTGCCCAGCTCTGTACCTGATTGATTATTCATTGAAAAAGAAGAATTACTGTCATGGCAGCTTCCATGCACTAGCATAATTAGGTTTTCTCTTAGAATGTTTTTATGTTCATGGGTTTCACCCCTAGTATCAGAGTTTGCTGCATACATAAACATATGAAGTTTTTATTAATATACAGTGGTACTTCCAATATTCTGTGAGTGAGTAGGAGGCTTTTGCAAAAGTCATACAAAAAGTAAGATATATAAAATGTAATGGCAATGACATCATACAACCAGCAGGGGTTGTAAAGCCTGCAGGAAGTGATGTCATGCAACTGGCAGGAAGCTATAGATACATCAGATAATGACATCATTTAAATAGCAAATGGCATAAAAAGGCTACAGGGATAATAATACTATATAGATAATTCAGGTTATAACATCATACAAACAACATGTTATTGACATCATACAAATAGCTGTTTAAAGGACCACTGCACAATAAAATGAAAACATTTTAAAACTTTCTGATTGAGAGATCCCTTGTGGTCCAGTGGTTAGGATTTGTTGCTTTCACCACAGTGACCTGGGTTTGATTCCAGTCAGGGAACCAAGAGGTCACACCACCCTGAAGCCAGGCGGGTCAGTACTTGGACAGGAGACTGCTGGAAAGTGCCCTCCCTGTAAAATAGACAATGGCGCACATTAAATTGCAAGCCAGTAACTCCAACGTGAAGCTCATAGCGGCTGCATGCTTGAAATTTGGCCGATTCGCGTTGCTATTAAATTCGAAAGGCTGCGAGCTACGAGCTGGAGAAGCAAAACCATAAACCAGCAGATTTGCGGGCTAGAACGTAATCAATTAAGCAAGCCCGTAGTTTAGATGGAGCCAATGGAAACAGAGATCGTCATAATTCTGTTGCAAAAAAATGGAGGATGGACATCAAAGTTTTACGGGGTTCAATTACTATCTACGAGCGAACCCACATTCCAGTCACAATGCAATATTAATAAAGCAGCAAATATGATATTCTATCTCATGCGAATTTCAGTATATGTATAAACACATTGATTGCCGGGATCAATAAAACACAAAAAATATACAAATACTACAGTATTTTTCTGAGCCGATTTGCGGGCTTGATAATGTTGTGCTATTAATTCTAAGGCCTAATATCACTTTCCCTTTTAATAAAAGTACAGTAGTGTGTTTTTATTTGCATTACAAGTGCTATGTATTGGACATTACCCCCCTTTGCTGGTCCTCTTGAGCTCACGTTGGGCTTTGGGCTCCATTTGCGTGTTACGGGCTCGCAAGTGACTTCTGTGTAATTGAACAAGTAGCAGCTACGGGCTTGGCAGATCAAAGTATTTACGGGCGCGAAGTTCAACGTTGCTCAACACGTAGGCTTTTCTTAGCCCTGCTGCATCTTAACCCGCAAGTCGTCTGCGGGCTGCGTTACGGGTCTAATTTAATAGCCGTAAGTCCTTAAATATGAGTTACGGGAATTTAATATGGCTGAATGTAAGTACTGAGAATGTGCTAAAAGTAAGTTAAAGGGAACAAGACAGATGCCTACAATATCCCTTATAAATTATTTATATGATGTAAGTAATTATATTGAAGCAAATTATATTTACCATGACACTTTACCGTGATTATGTCCCATTTTATAAATATGCCTTCGCTACAGTGTCCCTGTATGCACTGATCATTATATGGTCCACGTCCCTTTAATAACGTTGCTTGTAATTATATGGCTTAAAATAACAGCATCCCTTTAACATGGAATTAACTACATTGAAAGATTACAATACATTAGTGATGTTCAGCATAATAAACGGCAAACCCTTGCTTGATTTTTATTATACTTTCTTATTGATGGGGTGCTATTAATTATAATTTTAGTTTTTTTTTTTTTTCAATGCACCAATCTTTACTGGAATAAAAACAGCTCCAATTAAAAATCAGCAAAGGCAGTCAGACAGTGGATAATTAGTAGTGGCAGCAGCCAAACAAAGGTGCACCGTTGGTCATTTAAACCTGTACAATCTTGTTTTTTTTCTATTAGGATCAAGCTTCAATGTGGAATTACAGTAAGGGCATCGGAAAAACTCATTCTGTAAGTGCCAGCATCATTATGCGGGGAAAATGTCGGATTAAAGCCTAGTTGAGCTCAGCAGCTAACAACGTGTTGGAATTTGTTAGATTGTTTGATTCTATACAAAACATTCTTAGCATTTATAAGATTAACTCAACCCCAGCTGGGATAAAGCCATTAGGTTTTGTAGTATTATAACAATAGCACAGAATTTGCCATGGATGTAACGTTCCTATTTAATGCTTCATTATAATGTTTCATCAGAACTCCCTGAATCCTGTTATAGCCACTTTATACTGTTAGCCATGGAAAAACCATCCTTCGGGTGCTCCAATTTGATACCCCCTCTTCATTAAAGGGTCATTGTACTGCCCTAACAACAGAAGATGAATGTTTTAATTAGTAATAAAATTCATAATCAATGAATTTAAAAAAACAACATTCAATTTTAAACTAATTTTCAAAGTGCAGACTCAGCTGCTGCTTGTATCCACCCATTATAAGGTCAATTTTTTTTTTTACATTAAATGCACCCACAAATTAGAGGGACACTTACCTCACCGTAAGCGCTCTTAGTGGCGTGACAGAGCACAATATTTATTTACGCTAATAACAGCAAAAAATTTTAAAGTTTTAAGAATGTTTAAAAACAAAGTCTATCCTGCCTACTGGCAGTTTCATGATTAATAACAGACAATAGAGCCGCACAGTGAGGACACTGGTTGATAGCAGGTTTTTGCACTCAAAAGTTAACACACAACTGACCTATTTAGGTGTTTCCAGCATTCCATGGTCTGCAAAGATTGATTTGTTGAAGGTTAACAGAGTGGTAGCTACTGGGAGTGGGCATTTTAGTGACTCATGTAAACACAGACTTTACTTTATAAATACCTAACTGAAAAATGCTTGTATTTCAAAAATAATATATATATATATATAATATATATATATATATATATATATATATTCTAAACATATACAACATGCTGTTAGGAGATCTTTACAGTGCTGTGCTCCAAATTGTGCTGAATTAAGTGGCCCTTTAATCTCCATTGCCCGTACACTTGTATTAAAAGGGAAGTGAAATGTTGCTGATGTGGAAGTCTACCAATTTTTGTTTATCATCTTATTACATCTAATTTTTTTAGACCTCACCCCCCCCCCCCACCCCCCAATGACCTTATTAGAGTGGAAACAAACACTCAACTGGAGGCTATACTCTAATCTTTGAAATTTTATGTAATACTGAATATTGCTTTTATACACAGTTAAATTGGAGTTTTGGTAATGATCAAGCCTTAATTAAAATAATTAGCTCATCTTATTGTGGCACTACAGTGGTTATTTAAAGGTACAGTGTAATCCGTATTTGCAAATAAATATCAATTGCATACATACATAAACACATATAGTCAAAAAGTCAGATACATCTACACACATTTAACATTCAAATTATAGCATATTCTTTTCTAGGGAAACATATTTATATATATATATATATATATATATATATATATATTTGTTGTTGTTTAGTCATTCAGTCGCGTCTGGCACTCTATGGACCACAGCACACCAGGTGCATCTCTCAGTCACTGCCCCTCTGAGCTCCATCAAGTTCATGTTCATTGCTTCAGTGACCTCATCTACCCATCTCTGCGTCTGTCGTCACCTTCTTCTTGTGCCTTCAATCTTTCCCAGCATCAGAGTCTTTTCTAGGGAATCCTGCCGTCTCATGATATGGCCCAAATATTTGAGCTTCAGCCTCATGATCATACTTTCTAGAGAACAGTTTGTCTTGATTTCCTGAAGTATTGATTTATTGGATCTTCTTGCAGTCCAAGGGACTCTAAGCAGTCTTCTCCAACACCACAGTTCAAAGGCGTCAGTTCTACAACGCTCAAACTTCTTTATGGTTCAGCTCTCACATCCATATGTTACTACTGGGAATACCATAGTTCTAACTATGCTGACCTTTGTTGATAGTTTAATATCTTTGCTTTTTACTAGCTTGTCCAAGCTTGCCATAGATTTCCTCCCCAGAAGCAAACGTCTTTTAATCTCATGACTGCAGAGACCTTGGTTCCAAGGAAATAAAATCTGTCACTGCCTCCACTTCTTCACCGTCTATTTGCCAGGAAGTGAGATTGCCGTTTTCCATGATTTTCGTCTTTTTAACATTGAGCAGCAGGCCAGCTTTTGCACTCTTCTTTTACCCTCAACAATAAGTCCTTTAGTTCCTCCTCACTTTTAGGCATCAGAGTAGTATCATCCGCGTATGTGAGGTTGTTGATATTCCTTCCAGCAATACTGATTCCAGCTTTGGATTCATCCAGTCCAGCCTTACGCATGATTTACTCTGCATATAAGTTGAATAAATAAGGTGACAATATACAACCTTGTCACACTTCTTTTCCGATCTTGAACCATTTTGTTGTCCCATGTTCAGTTCTGACTGACTCTTGGTCGACAGATTCTTTAGGAGGAGGATGAGATGATCTGGTACTCCCATCTCTTTAAGGACATGCCACATTTTCTTGTGATCCACACAGTCAAAGGCTTTAGAATAGTCTATGAAGCAGAAGTACAGTAAATGTTATTTTGGAACTCTCTTGCTTTCTCTATTATCCTTCAGACATTGGCAATTTAATCTCTTGTGCATCTTCCTCTGCAGAACCCAGTTTGAACATCTGTTAGTTTCTGGTCCATATATTGTTGGAGTGGAGCCTGTAGAATCTTAAGCATTACCTCGCTGGCATGTGAAATGAGTGTAATTGTTCGATAATTGGAGCACTCTTTGGCACTGCCTTTTTGGGGATTGGGATGTAGACTGACCTTTTCCAGTCTATTGGCCATTGTTGAGTTTTCCAAATGTGTTGGCACAAGGCAAGTAACACTTTCACATCATCATCCTGTAGAATTATGTTCAATTGGGATTCCATCACCACCTGCAGCCTTATTATCAGCAAGACATCCTAGGGCCCATTTCACTTCACTCTCCAAGATGTCTGGCACCAGCTCATTGGAAAAACTACTGCTGTTAAGATCCTTCCTATATAGATGTTCAGTGTATTCCTGCCACCTCTTCTTTATTTGATCTTCTTCTGTTTAGTCCCTACCAGTTTTGTCTTTTATCCATTAACTTTGGCATGAAAGGTGCCTTTTAGGTTCCCAATTTTCATGAAAAGATCTCTCGATTTACCCATTCGGTTATCTTCTTAAATCTCTTTACATTGCTCACTGTAGAAAGTCTCCTTGTCTCTTCTTGCTATCCTCTGGAATTCTGCATTCAGTTGGACAAATCTTTTCTTATTTCCACTACCTTTCACTTTTCTTCTTTCCTGGGCTACTTCCAAAGCCTCCTCAGACAGCCAATTTGACTTCCTCTAATGTCTTTCTTTGCTTTCCCAGTATTTTTAAGTACAGTAGTGTGTGCTTATTTGCTTTTGCAGTGTTACAAACAGGTGTTTAACTCACTTGCGGGTCCTATCTGGTACTCATTGAAATTTTTGATAAATTTACAGTCAATTACGGGCTTGTTGAATTGTTGCAATTGAATATCAATTTGCGTCTTTAGCGATTGTAACATTTGCAGACTTGAAACATCAAAAGAGGAGATAGGATGGAGTTACCATTTTGACAACTGACGGGATTTTGAGACTGTAATCCGCAATTGGAATGTGAGTATCTAAAAGACACCAATTAAATATCAGTAACATTTACGGGCTCCTGTAACTTGCTCAATTAAATGGGGGCCCCAGTTTCTATTTAGTTACACTGAAATGTCTTGCACTAAGGAATGTAACTGACTCAGGACACCATAATACAATGGGTGCAGTTCCCTGACACACCTTCATTCAAGTTAATTAAAAGAAGGTCCTGAATTTATTGGAATCGTTGTATTATTAGGGCTTTATCAAATCCGGGAACAGGTCCAAACTTTTCAGCTCCAAACTAAAGCCAAGTTGCTTCAGCACAAAATTCCTCTGTTTAAACACACATTATATTATATAAAATATTTTTTTTATTCCTCTTCTACTCCTAAATTTACTAATGTTTATGATTATATATTTCTTATGTTGTTATAGTGTTGCCTTTTGTTATCTGCTTTATTATTATCTTTAATAATATAAATAAAAGTAAATCACTTTGGAGCATCAGCATGTCTTTAAAAGTCCAAAAAATTCTGTTGTGCAAAAGAGAAAGTTTTATATATCACAAAAGTGTTTTTCCCTTGGAAGATGAATTGTATTAATTTAAGAAAAAAATAACATTAAAACAATACCTCAATACCTCAGATAAAAGGCAATGGGTTTGATCAGTGGCGGAGCTAATAAATGGAGGGCCCCAGTGATAAATAATTTTGGGGCCCTTGCATTTTCTATATAAGGTAGGTGACTGTTGTTATCGTTTAGTTGTTCAGTTGTGTCCTACTCTCTGTGACCCTACGGACTACAGAATGCCAGGCTCGTCTTGTCTTTGGTTGTGCTAATTCATAGGGTTTTCTTGGCAAAGATACTGCAGTGGGTTGCCAGGTCCTTCTCCATTTGTCTGACTTCTCTGCTATGACTTGCCCATCGTATGTGACCCTACATGGTATATCACACAGCAAGCTGCTTCCCCTGACCAGGTAGCGATCCAGAAGAGGTGAATGTAGGGGTTAATAAAATGTCAAAATATATGTAGGCAGTCAGATCAACCCTAGGATGATTAGATCACCTTCCTATAAAAATAATTGACTGTCCTTCACCGATAATTCAAGAATTCTCTTCACTGTGGGCCCCCTGCACCCGCCACTGGGCTTGATCCACGTTTATGTTTCCATTGAATTAAGAATAAACCTAAACAGGGATATATGGAGAAGTTACTAATTGTGTCTTTATGTCTTATTTACATTTAAACCAATCAAAAACACAATAATGTTGTAATTCATTCATCCATAAGGCTCACTGTTCTTCTGTTATATCAGGGCAGAGAAGGAGAAAACTATATCCCACTGCCTGTATTTAATGTAGTTTATTTCTACACTGTAGATCAACTATTTCTCATAAAAAAACGTTGTAATGTTGTAAACATGATCTTGATAGAATGATAGACGTTTTTGGATCACAGTGGCCCTTTAAAAACACATTAGCTTATTCCATACCCTTATTCATCATTTATATTATTTTTTCAAACGTTTGAAACTTTTTTTTGTTTTTTTTTTAAGGATAATAGATTAATGTTTCATAAAAAGCTATAAAGTGCCTCTTAAAAGCTGCTAGCCCACTGTGTGTTCATATTTAGCTTGTCCCAGCTGTCTGCATTGTCTCGTGTTTTGTCATTATCTCACACATTTCTTGAGATACTCATTATCACATGAATGCACCCAGCTCTTCACCGCTAAACAATAAGACAAAACTTCAGCTGCAGATTTTTTTTGATTTTTTTTTTTGTTAAGTGTATAACACAAAGTTACGAATGAGAAACATCTGTTCAGCAGCTGAGATGTCACCTTGGGGACCATCGGCTTGTTCTATGGTGAAGTCAAGTCTCACCGATGTCTTTCGCTCCAGATGTATTCTGGAAGGCTTTACATAGATGTGCCTTTAACAGATGTGTCCTTGCTATCCACATTTTAATGAGAATTTACCTGGGGGCAGACGGATCTTTGGATGATATATCTATGCAGCTCCAACCCACTTGGCCATGAAGTCGGAATATCATTTCCTTCAGTGTTATAAGAAGACTCTGAACTGTCTTAGCAGTCTATGCACACAATCACCTAATTGATTGGTCTCTGGTTCCACTACAGGGGACTCTTCTCCTTCTCTTCTTCCTCTGCTGAGATTGGAAAACTAGATAGAAAAATATATGTTAGATAGATAAGTAGCAATAGGCTCAGGTTGTGTGCCCATTATATCTATTTAATTAAATTTAGTTTAGTTAACCCATTATATATATCATTTTGTTTGTTTAGTCGTGTCAGACTCTCCGTGGCCCTATGAACCACAGCACTCTAGGGACACATCTTGTCTCTGGTTGTGCTTATCTATAAAATTTTCTTGGGTTCCAGTTCCTTCTCCGTGATTTGTCTGCTGTGACTAGTCCAACTTAAGTGACTCTACATGGTATAGCTCACAGCTTCATTTAAGTACACAAGCCCCTGACAATGTAGAGATCGAGAAGGGGATACATATCAGAGATATGCTCTTATTTCTTTACCACTTCTGCTGGAACAATCTTCAACATAACTACCATTGTAAAACATATTTTCTGTAAAATCTTCTCTGGATGTGAATCTTCATATTGCACTTTATATTTTTAACACATTTTTGGGATATTTCCAGCTGTGGCCAGGGTCCGGAGAAGGAAACTAAGACTCTTCATCTTTTTTTTTCTGTCATATTGTGTATAAATTAAAGGGCCAGTTAATTCAGCACATTTTGGACCACATCACAATAAAGATCTCCTAAAAACATGTTGAAATTGTTTTTGAATTTTTTTAATATGTGCATTTTTCACAGATTTTTTTTATTTTATCTGATTATTTGTTGATGTTTAATTCCCAGCACCATCGCAGCCTCACAGCTCAGATGGAGTGCTGTTCCTGATCCTAAGTGACTTTAACCACAAGCACACACAGCACAGATTCACTTGGAGTTTTATTTTCTCTTACACACTTCCCCTATGCATGTGCTCTGCTTGTGGGAGGGACAGAGGCTGCACTGCTCATTGGTCACATGGGATGAGTGACAGGACACTGAGAGCCTGGATGTAGCAGCTAGTGCTGGGGGAAGTTATGTAACAGACTCCTCTCATAGACCGGTACTAAAGCCACAGTGCAATGATAGGCTGCAAAGCACACACCTTTAATTTAAATGGTAGGTGTGACCAGGGGGGAGGCTTACATATGTAAATAAACCAAAAAAAAACACTTATGTCAAGAAATAAATTAAATTTAAATAAAAAAAACAAAGCTTTTAGATTGTAAACATAATGTTCTGTCACATGCAAAAGAGCACTATCTGGGAGGTAACTGGCCCTTTAAGTATGAAAACAGTTTCTCACCACTCTGGTCCTAAATATACTTCTTTGAAGAAACTTTTTCTGTTTCTGTTGCTATCGTAAAAATAAACATGTTGCTTTCAATAGGATTGATGAGCATATGTTTATGTTACAAGCTCTTATTTTGGATCTATCCTGTTTTATGTGCACATTTGTTGCAGCGCGCCGCTACCATACCCATCTAGCTGTGAAAACTAGGTAGTACACCCCAACCCCCTAACCCTCTAACCCTAACCCCCTAAACTTCACTTCCTAACTGTAACCCCCTAACCCCCTAAACCTTACTTCCTAACCCTAACCCCCTAAACCTCTAACCCTAAACCTAACACAATAACCCTCTCACCCTAACCCGAAACCCCTAAAGACTTACCAGGCGTAGTAGCTCATCACAGCTAGATGGGATACCGGGCGTAGTAGCTCATCACAGCTACATGGGGACGCAAGCTTGCTACAGTCGTCGGCGGCGCACTTCCAGCGCTGCAACAAATGCGCACATAAAACAGGATAGGGCCCTTATTTTTTATAATTTCTTAAGAAATGGTGGCCATTATCAAGGTCAAACTTATAAATTTCCTTTTTTTTTTTTTTTTTTATATTCCTTTCCCACTGGAGCTCTATGTCATGTATCTACCGCACATTCTGCAAAACAGTACTTTTGCAATGTTATTTCTTTTCAGCCTGCAGGAATATTGTGTCTTATATAAATAAATATATTTACCTATTAGGCTAGGGATGCTTCCCTGTGAAGGGCGCCTCTTTTTTTTAGCTTCAAACCCCCTAAAAATACTTTTTTGGCTTAGAAACAAAATACTTCAGTTCACACACTGGAACCAGAGTGTAGAGTGCTCACTTTATCCCATGTGTTTCTTGCTGAGTGAAGAGAAAGAGCGGAAAGTGCACCAGTTAAACAGAGGCAGCATAAGTTAGTTTATAAAAGTTTTTTAACTAAAATGTTTTTTGTAAGGAAACATTGGTAGAAAGTAGCTCCTCAATAGTATTTATTCTTGGAGGCAGGTTATGTACTTGCTGTCCTCCCATAGAAAAAAATAAAATAAAACTTCCCACCATCAAATGCATTTAATAAGCAAGAAATAGCCTGGTGTGTGTATTAATAGTTGTGTTGTTAAAATGGCTGTTATGTAGGTAGGTAGATAGGTAGATAGGTAGATACGATAGATACAGTAGATAGATATGATAGATAGATAGATAGATAGATACGATAGATTGATACAGTAGATAGATACAGTAGATAGATAGATACGATAGATACAGTAGATAGATACGATAGATAGATACGATAGATACAGTAGATAGATAGATATGATAGATAGATAGATAGATAGATAGATAGATAGATACGATAGATAGATAGATAGATAGATAGATAGATAGATAGATACGATAGATACAGTAGATAGATAGATACGATAGATATATAGATAGATAGATAGATAGATAGATAGATAGATACAGTAGATAGATAGATACGATAGATATATAGATATATAGATAGATAGACAGATAGATAGATAGATAGATAGATAGATAGATAGATAGATAGATAGTATTCTTTTATGTCAAAGGCAACAGACAAATACTAGAAGCTTATGTATCAATTAGCATGGACTTGCAACAGTGGGAGAACCAATAGGAAGGGGATTTACAACATTTGTTGAACCAATAGGTGTGTGATTTCATACAACTAGCTTCCGCATTTACATTTTTCACATGGGCCATGACTTTATGATGTGTAGCTGAATATAATTTTCTCTTATTTACCTAATTCGATCGCAAGCTCCCTGTACAAGTTCCCAGTAGGACAATATTCATAGTACATATAATGTGTTTTTTATTGAGTAGTGATAAGTAATAAACACATTATCATACTGAATTCAAAAGCAGTCTTATCAGGGGCTCTGAACATTATATTACCAATGAAATAAATAAAATGATTCTTAAATATTCAGCAGGCTGTGCTGCTAGAGCGTCTCTCTGTATTTATCATAATGTTCTCTTTTCCTGAGTGAGGATGTAGAATTCATTTTTTATTCATGTTAGGGAACTAATGTAGCAGCTTGCAAGGAATTGAGAAAGTTACACAGAGCATGGAGAGCAAATCTAGCAAAGCATCGCATTTAGCAGAGCTCACAGGGTGAGGCAGAATGGGGCAAAGTCCATATGCAGTGTACAGTCATTGTCAGCGATGCTACTATAGCACACAATAAATAAGATAAGGGTTTCATAATCCTTATTTAAAAGAAACATCTCGTCGTTTATTTCTTTAACAAAACTTTATAACATGCAAAATGTTGTTAGAAAGTAAAAAACTATAAATACAACCTTTATATTTTCACTTTTACAAGCATTTTTGCTTTGTGTGTTTACCTTTAGGATCTTTCCTGTTCACTGGCCTAAAGCAGTTGTGTCCATCGGCCACTAGGTGGCACTGCCGAGATTAATTTTTTGGCAGTGTAAAGATTCTAATCTTCCAGTACCCTAACCCCTAACCCCTACCCTAACCTAACCCTTACCCTAACCCTTACCTTTACCCCTGCCCTAACCCTTACCCAAACCCTTACCCCAACCCTTACCCTAACCCTTACTTTTACCCCTATCCTAACCTTTACTCTAACTCTAACCCTTGCCTTAACCCTAAAACATACCCTAACCCAAAACCTTATCCTAACTCTAACCCTTACACTAACACCTAAGACCAGGAAATTTACAGGAGAGAGGGAGGATTGGCGGAGGAGAGAACAGGTGAAAGTAGAAGTATTTGTTAGATAATTGGATCAGAGTGAAATGTACTCCAGTCCTTTCTCCCCTTACTGGCACAGCAACAGACTGCTTGAATCTGAAAATGCAAGCCCTATCCTCAAGAAATGTAAACACTCCTCTCACACACCCACACACAGCTTCCAAGGTCAACACAATTTATTTTTTTCTAATTAAAAACTATATTAATGAGGTAATCCCTGCTTAATTATGTTTTTAACCACACTCACAGTTTCCATACAAATATTATTTAATTCTACGGTGGTCCTTTAATTGATTTCCCCTTCAGGATCGCTACATTGTCGTGGTGAAGGGGCTTGTGTATTTCAGTAAAGCTGTGAGCTATATCAAGCAGGGTCACCCAAGATAGATTGGTCGTAGCAGAGACACTAGGGAAGGAACTGGCAATCCACTCCAGTATCTTTGCCAAGAAAATCTTCTGGATAAGGACAACTTGACACAAGATATACCTAGTGTGCTGTGGTCCATAGGGTCGCAAAGAGTCGGACAAGACTGAACGACTAAACAGCAACAACAGTATAGCAAAGTTGTAAAATGTACAGGTTTTGTTATTTTCATTAGCTTTGTGACATTTTCCTGACTAGTTTTGCACTTAGACATTTTTTTCTCCTTATACCGGTCCTTTAGCAGACTTCAAGTGCACATGGAAAGATAGAAAACTGTCTTGTAAGGTCTCCCTTGTATGGTTTACTTTGTACATATCCTCGGCTTGGAGAACAAGTGTTCCCTGTAACCATAAGCCTTCTGTTTTGTTTAAAAAAACATACTGCTCGGAGTCGTTCAATCCTAATACTGCTCAGTACAGCACATTCAGGAAAGCATTTTATTAAAATGGGACCCATAAAACCAACAGTGCTTAACATTGCCCCTGGCTATCTGCGCTGGCCGACATTGATACAGTACTAGGACAAGTATTTCATCCTGAATTTTATTAGCCTTTTCACATCAAGAGAGGCCGGAAACAAGATGAGTTATTGGCCTCTCTCATGGCTGCTAGAATGGACAAATAATGTAGCCACAGGACAGTGGGCTAGATTGACTACGATGCGAGGTATTAGTGCAGTCCTATATTATTTTGCAATGCATCCCCCTCAAGACGTGGAAGTCACTTAAGCTTAAAGTGGAAGTTTTACCCACAGTAAACAAAATCTGCTCTTATATGAAAGAGTTCAGTGTCTCATGCTACAAGACCTCTATATATTAGGTCAGGGGTGGGCAAGTTCAGTCCTGGAGAGTCCCACACAGACCAGAATTTGAGTATATGACTGCAGCACACAGGCCAGTATCTTCTTCAGTCATTCTGATTGATTCACTTGTGCACAGAAAAAAAATATCCTGAAATCCTGGTCTGTGTGGGGCTCTTCAGAATCGAACTATTAGTTGATGTGAGCTGCTGAAGAACACATAATGTCACAATTTAGAAGTCAGCGGAAGTTTGATTGGCTTTTTTGCTGGCTCTTGAACATTTGACCCAATTTAATAAATTATTTTAGTATGCATTTCATGAAACCTTCCTTATCTTCTGCTGCACTCTACAAGTCCCTTTGCTGACTTCCCCATATCCTCCAAAATTAAATTGCCAGTTAAACATTCAACCATACACAACCACCTATATCTCTCAACCATTCTCCAAACACTCCCCTAACTACCCCTATGTCCTGTTCACAACTTAAACCTTTACTCATCACACCCCCTTTCAATGGGATTTATAACTTGCTGCCCCCACCTTACTCTGTCAGACCTACCCACAGTTTCAAACAAGCCTGCTCCATAATGGTCCTCTAAACAAGCTCAAAGAGCTCAGTGTAAGTGACATCTGAAGATAAAATGGGGGTTTCTGCTCTCCACAAACATGGAGGAGTAACCGGCAAAATAGGCAAGTTTCAAAATATTTACACAACCGGTTCAGCACATTTATATATATATATATATATATATATATATATATATATATATATTGGCACTATTATGTGTGTTGATATTTCTATTTATAAATTATCACTGAGGAAGCCACAGTTATTGACGAAACGTGTCTGTATGGTGTAATATTAGTCATCTGTGCACTTTATTTAATGTTCTTTTATTGTTTTGATTTTCAAATAACAATAAATTACTGGAATTTAACTACTTTAAGCCTGAAGTGAATATATCCGCTATTAACCCCAAGCCGCCCATTGTAGTTTTCCCATAAGGGTGCACATAATGCTATGAGGGTGTATGCCTCCAAGTAGCACTTTTACATGTATTTAGAGGCTTTTCTAGTAGCTTCATCTTCCCAGTTAATTTGCAGAACTGCAATAAGGATATTTACATCTCCTAACACCTAATGGCCAAGAAGGACTAAGCACCCTCCAAAATGGATCTGGAATTCTGGGCGATTTCCAAGAAGGGCTCTTCCCGGGATGTGCGTTCCATACCTCATTATGTGAGGCTCATAAATTTGAGTGTACTGGTTTATTATTTTATATTTCCTGTAGACATAATGTAATTTATCTGCGCTAGGAGGTGGTGCGCTATCTTCCCCTCCCTTCTTCTCTACTCTTTGATAAAGAGTAAATTATATTAGAAGTAATAAATCAATAAAATAAACTCCACCTTCACATTTTCAATTTGTATATGCTTATACATTTACTGCAGGGACCCATTCTATTTTCAAAGCTTTCACAGGTTGGTCGATCTTTCTAAACAAATCAGTTTTACATTAATCTTGATGAAAACATTGACAGTTTTAGCCGACATAAGCCTATCGTGCAGATAGAAACATCCTCCGCATCCAAATCCTCCTCCCATATCAGAATTTTGATTAAGAGAAACCAACATGTTAGCTTCTTTTACTGTATAACTGCATATAGAGGACAATAAACTGAAGGCTGTATTACTGTATTATTTTTTTAGAAATTAAAAATAAGCCACCTATTTTTAAGTGAAACTCTTCAAAATATTATCTTTAAAATATCTGACCACTGTCTGAAAACTCATCTGTTTACTACCATGGTCCATAATGGTCCTTTAAACAACCTATTCTGTAACATACAGTAAATACAGTACATCCACTGTGTGGATCCTGTTTCTAATATCCTCTACACCCAAGGTCTCATCATAGCAAGGGCCTCAACTACTTCTGTATTCATATGTATTATTACTTACTAGTAAATTGCCCGTCGACGGTATAATTTAAAAAAATATATTTCTCCCCCATCTCCCCCTTATGTCTCTCCCCCCTTCCCTCCCCTGTGCCCCCCTTCCCTCCCCTGTGTCTCCCCTCCTTCTCTCCCCTGTGTCTCTTCCCTACTTCCAACCCCTGTGTCCCCCCCTTCCCTCCCTGTGTCTCTTCCTCCCTCTCCTGTGTCTCTTTCTCCCTCTCCCCTCCCTTGTGTCTCTCCTCCCTTCCCTCTCCTGTGTCTCCTCCCCTTCCTTCCCCTGTGACTTCCTCCCCCCTCTCCCCTGTGTCTTCCTCCCCCTCTCCCCTGTGTCTTCCTCCCCCTCTCCCCTGTGTCTTCCTCCCCCTCTCCCCTGTGTTTTCCTCACCCCGATCCCCTTCTCCCTCACCCCTCCCCTGTGTCTCTTCCCACCTCTCCCCTCACCTGTGTCTCTTCAGTGCCTCCCCTCCCCTGTGTCTCTTCCCCCTGTGTCTCTTCCCCCCTCTCCCCTGTGTCTCTTCCCCCACCTCTCCCCTCCCCTGCGTCTCTTCCCCCCTCTCCCCCCCCTGTGTCTTTCCTCCTCCTCTCCCATGTGTCTTCCTCTCCCCTGTGTTTTCCTCCCCCCTCTCCCCTGTGTCTACCAGAATTATTATAGTTGATTGTCTGTGTTTGTATCCACTATTGCCATTGTACACAGTGCTATGGAATATGCTGGAGCTTTATAAAAAAACTATAACGATAATGATAACATAATGTTATTTATATAGAAGACATGTTATTTAGCATTACTTACACTTGGTCCTCACGCTTATTTAAGGAGTACATAAATTCCTACATATAATTTACTTTTTATACAGGCAGTGCATACAAATGTATGGAACATTTATTTCACTTTTGTTTTTTAGACGAATCAGGTTGTATGATATACAGAGAAAAGAGGAGACATTTAGGGCCCCTTTTCAATTCAGCAATTGTTGATTATTGGAGCCCGTAAACTAATTTGCTATTCAATTGGCATCTTTTTAGCTACCAGTAAACGATTTGTGGGTTACAGACTGAAAATCCCTGTGGTTGTCAAAATGTTTTATTTTCATGTTATATTGTTCCCAGGAATCAAGTAGTTAATACATATCAGGCCACCCACATGGACTAGAACATTTCCTTCATTCATTTTTATTATTTTGAACTTTGCGGGATTGCGAGTCTCATTGCATACAGGACTTCTAAATGCTAATTGATTGAAGTTTAACCTCCATATTTTACTTTTAAATATTTTTTATTGCCAAGTACTGTATAAACATTGTAACAGTGATTTTTATAATCATTTGAAACTATAACAATTTGCTAATAAAGTTTTGTCATTTTGTATAATGTGGTTCTAATTCATTATTGAACTATTACAATATTTCTTCAACTTATCCGTTTTCATAAAACAAAAAGAACATAAGGGTTATATATAATTTACCAAAAAAAGGGGGGGAGGGGTTGGTGGCTCTAGGTATAGACTTATTTGTAGTGAACCATTAAGCCCATGTCAACCTCCCATTATTCCCTAAATGGAGGTTTAAAGTTATTGGAGGGTGCGTTTATGATTGCATAAAGGGAGCTCAAAACCCCCTTAGTCAAAGGGGTTTTATTGCTAATGAGAGACACACAACTAATTTGGGGTGGTACCCAATTTCTGATCAGAGTAGTGATTAGGTACCTAATTTTACAGTAATTATAGTGTTCTTTTAACTAGATAGCACATTCTGTTTTAAGATGTCCAAACGAAATGATTTGGTCATTTAGTAACCAATTACCTAGCATGTCTAGTTTATGCCTTGTCCACCATATTTTTGAGTCCTCCCTGAGGTTGTCCCATATAGTTGGGGTAGCTAATGGGAGAGTTAATCATGATAATTTAAAAATCAGATGATTTTTAGAATTAATATAATTCCAGGTTGAAAGTGAGAGTCTTTTTAGAGGATTTTTATGTTTGGTAATTTTGGGAGGTATCGTGGGAGTCCAGAATATTGAGTCCCATTTATATGGTTTTAGTTGTTGGTTCTCAATAAATATCCAAATGGGTTGGTGTTCAATTGAGTAAACCTGGGGGATAAAGTAGATCTGAGCCGTCCTGATATATAATCTCAAATTAGGACAGGATAGTCCTCCAAGCTACCAAACAGGAATGATTTTGCTTTTCATTTTTTTTTATTGTTCCACATAAATCTTGTAAGGTGTTTTTGGAGTTTTTCTATCTATATCTCTAGGAATAATAGGGATGGGGAAGGTTCAAAATAAATATAGAATACTGGGTAGAAAGTTCATTTTAATAGCGTTAATGCGCCCTGTCCATGAAAGGGAGTATTTACTCCATTTATTAGTGTCAGCAATTAGTTTTTTTATTGGTCCCACACAATCTAGATAGGTCAGGGGTCAGATTGATGCCGAAATATTTGATAATTTTTTTCTGGCCAAGCAAATGAATACTTACTTTTTAACAGTTCTAGCATTTGTGGAGGAAGAGAAGACTCTATCGCTTCTATCTTATCTAAATTAACTTTCAATCCTGAGATCTGTCCGAATAGGTCTAGAGTATTCATCAATGTAGGTATTGATGAAATTGGGTCAGTTAATGTGCATAGGACATCGTCCTCAAATAAGCAGCATTTGAGATGTTGTAATCCTATTTGGAACCCTTGGATTTGTGGGGTGGAGCGTATAACCTCCATATTTTACTAACATCATGATAACGGTCTCATTTACTATTGGCTGTGTCTAAATCGGTAGTTACGGCCTTGCTTAATTGATCATGATCATGCTCTGAAATGCTACTTACGGGTGCATGGTTTACCGTTTAGACTTTTGGCCAGGTAGACTTACAGACGGTATGAAGGCAATGGCAATTGAATAGGCCCTAGACTTTTAATGATATTTTATAGCTGTAATTTGGTTGACTGAACGATCAACGGGCCAATAGGTGAATATGATTTTTGTAAAGACATGGAACTGTTACTTGTCCAGGTATCATGGATCATGTTCCATTTATGATGAGGCTTGACCTCACTTTTATGGGTGATTAAATGACTGTCGGTCAGTGTGCTGATTACTAAAGATACAGATTTGATTCCAGAGAGATAACTAGGCGCAATATATTAGTGAGATAGCAGTGCCGATGAGAGCAGGGTGGGAGATATTAATTCACTATTAAACCCTTATTTCTTTTTCAGAGATGTACAAAATAATTGTCACAACATGATCATAGAGTTCGGACTAAATTAAATAAGCCAGCTATTTAAACATTTGTATAAAACAAAAAAAATGGCCTAAAGTATTCATTTAAAAAGACAATCAATATTGTCCTTACTGTTATATTATTATGAAGTCCTGGCTAATATGTTTCTTTATCTTGGTGCCAAATTAATTCATTTGTGCCCTCTTTCTCTCAGTGCCATTCTTATACTACAACTATAAAACAATATAGATATTTCTGAAAGAAAGACAAAGCACCACAAAAGTGCATATTGTCAAAACCCACCATTTATTACATACTAAAAACAAGCTATTATATTTTATTGTCTTCTGGCCTACGTATTTTTATATTGGTTTGACACTATATGTGATTTGAGTGTGCTGATGCTATCCCTAGCATTGTCTATATGAACCTCAATAAGATGTCTTTATTTTGATATAATGCTGTGTAATACTCACATTTAAGCCAGAAACAAATATAAGACATTGTGTATTTCAGTGTTTAAGCTCCATGGAGGTCAATTCCCATTTATTTATTCAGACTACAGTATAGAACTAAGCAAAGGAATAATATATTTATTTTTACAGTTTTTATTGCAAATTTAATCTAGTTTGAACTGACTTTAGCTCTGTCCAGGATATAATTATTTATCTACCTGTGCAGAGAACCTTTTAATGGATACCCAAATGTGCTCAATTAAAAGCTTCATTCATATAAAAATGTTCCATATAGCAGGGAGACGGTAGTTAGAGAGGTGAGAGCTGAGTTGACATTATCCACAACAGAGGTTCCAAATTATGGTATAACTGAAATCTGTAGGTGTCATGATTTAATTGTTTAAGGACTCATATTGTCAGTAATTTATGAATATGGCCAAGAGAGAATGACATTGTTGCATTGGGATTATGTGTTATTGTGTGGTTGTATGTTGCCTATACTATAATATATATATACATAATGTACTATATTATAAGAGGGAAAATGTTATACAGAACATATGTGGAATTGGTAGAAATGCTCTGCATAGAAGTTAGCTGCAGATTATTGCACACTCACACATACAGACCTTGGGTCAAGACAGATGTATGTACTTCAAGTAGTCCTAAGCAAACACTTGACTTTAACATCAAGGTTTTTTCACTAGCCATCTATAGATATCTGGTGAATTTGATCTCAAGAGCTTTGATAGCCTAAGGTTGCAAGCCAGATGGTCTGACTTCACACATACACAAATGTACACAAGGGTGTGGTATTGGAGAGTATAAATATGTTGTATTAATCATTCGATAGAGGTTGAGAGATAGTTTTCACATAAAAAAGGTGTGAGACTATTTCTGTGTGTTGTATCCTGACTTGGGGAGTGGTCTTGCCATGGGCCACTAGTAACCTGTATGCATTATTCTCTGCCAGTACCTTTTGGGCCTTGCCCTCTTCAGAAGCCATCTTGTGGGCCACAGAGAACAGAAACTACACAATTCTGCTGGGGTAGGTTGGAACTAGGTTCATATCAAGCCCCCTTAAAGAAGCAGATCGTGACAGTAGGTAATAACAAGAATTTTATCAAAGGAATGTTATTAAAATTGCCTTTGCTTATCGGAAACTCACATTGCATTAATATTATATCTGTCATTCACCCTTACTGAGTATAGATTAATATCTCTTTCTAATTAGTGATTATTACTGAAAACTACTAACTAACCTATGGACCTCAGTACTTTTCTCAGTTTAAAGTCATATGAAACTGACAAGATGGAGCATGTGCAGATCCCAGGGAGTAATAATGATGATTAGCCCAATTATTTCCTGCTCTGCTGTGTCCCTGAGCCCTGGTATATGGGTTTAATATCAGTAACATCAGCATCCTCTTTCTCTGTTACTTTTATATTCTGTTTCTGCATACACATTTGTCTCTATATGTATTTATGTGTGTGCATCTACATGAATGTGTGTGTCTTTATACATTTTTGTTTCTGTATGGTTATATATGGATTGCTGACATGGGTAAAGCGAGCGGTTTATCAGTCTTTGAAAAGGGGATGGTCATTGGCTTTCGGGCCAGGGGTTGCAGTATTTCTGAAGCAGTGCAGTTTTTGAACTGTTCGTGTACTGCTGTGGTTAAAGTGTACGGTGACTGGACAAATGGCAGCATTGCAAAAACAATAGCGTGGAAACTCCGGAGCACAATGTGCCATTGATGTTAGAGGTGAAAGTTGGCTGCGAAGGTGTATGAGGGCCAACCAACACGCTACAGTTGAGCAACTCACAGTCCAAACAAACTAGGGGGCTACCAGACTTGTGTCTAAAATGACAATACAGCGAACCCTGTTGCATATGGGGCTCCTAAGCAAATTGCTGGTCAGTGCAACCATGCTGATGAGGGTTCATTGACAGAAATGGCTTCAATTGGCAAAGAGGTGCCTTCTCGGATGAGTCACATTTTCTTCTCCATCCATCGGACGGATATTGACATGTCAGGTGCGAAACCTCCAAGAACAAACACTCTGCAACCATTGTTGGAAGAACACAAGCTAGTGGTGGCAGCGTTATGGTCTGGGGAATGTTTTCTAGGCATTGTCTGTGTCCACTCATACCTCTGGAAGGCACTCTCAACCGATTGGGTTATCTATCCATCCTTGTAGACCAAGTACACCGATACATGTTGACTGTCTTCCGTGGAGCAGATGGGATCTTCCAGCAGAACAATGCAACATTTCATATGACCAGCATTGTCCAGGAGTAATTCCAAGTACTTCTCTGGCCTCCAAATTCCCTAGACTTGAATCCCATAAAGCACCTGTGGGACCATCTTTATCGCCATGTTCTCCATATGGATGCACTCTCCAGTCGATGTCGGATGCACTCTAGTCTGCATGGCTCCAGATACCCTTCCCAACCTTCCAGCATCCTATTGACTCACTACCACGCTGTCTAGCTGCTGTATGTGCTTCACACAGCAGTTTTTGGGGAGATTAGATGGTGGTCATAATAACGTGATTTGACTGTGTATATTTAGATTAATATTACACATCTGCAGGTAATGGACCCCTTTTGGATTTTATTAAAAATAATAATCAATAGTTAACAAAAAAAAGGACAATTTCCTCTCTTACTGGTGCCAGTACTAGCTTTTGAGTGTGTTCCCATTTCTCTCATTAAACCCAAAATGCATAGAAGAAAAAAACAATTTATTTAAGTAGTTCTTCAAAATAGTAATTATTAGAAATAGGCTCATACAGGTCGTTTTATAATAATATTTCTGCATGAATTGTATATAAGTGTTTATGTGTGCATAAATGTGTGTATTATGTGCGTTTGATGTTCTACATTTATATAATTATAAATTACATATTTTATTTTTTCTTAGTCCACCTGGACATCTATGTCCAGGCACTAATATAAAGAACCTAATTAGATTGTATGTTCTTCAGGGACACTTGTATTGTCATGTAATGATTCTGTACATTGCTGTGTTCATCCATGGTACAGCAATTAAAAAACAAAAATAAAACAACATGGAGAAAATCGCGACGGTTGCCAAGTACAGTAAGTAACCTGCTTGTAATGGAACATGTGCTTTACAAATGTTTATTATATGTTAGATTTCACTTATTTACTTTCTGTGTGTATTTTTCAGTATTTTTTGAACACCCAAGGGCTCAAAATAGGTCAGCATTTCAGCTAATCCCTCGGCAAGGCCCAATTACACATGCAGAGTGGTAATTACATTTAATTGGACATGTTTTGCATATTATTCACATGAAAAAAAAAAGGTTTGCGCCAGAAAAGCCGAATACAAAATCTGCCTCAATCCCCCTATATTTTCTACATGGTAATATCAAGTTATTTGCATTTTCCTCACAATCTCATCCTTATTCTCCCACTAGCCTTATGTATATTTTAGGTTTTATCTTGTGGCTGTTGGCTGCGATGAGTTTCGGTTCTTTTTCTCCTCTCATTCCACCTACAAATCCTCAAAGACAAGTGACTGCCTAAAATTTGATGATTAGTGTTGAGGAGATTTGCTTTTGACAGGATACTCTGTCACTTCTACTCTAGATTTACTTTAATAAAACTTTCATTAACAGGATCATTAGCACAGCCTGATTTACTTCTGCACACTTTGTGGTATATGTTTCCCAGAGCTGCAGTTGCAATGCAATTGAATCTCAAAGTGCAAGGTAGCTACATTAATTGCTTCTGCACACTGCCTTTGCCATATAAATTAAATCTGTAGTCTCTCCTACATTACACTAATGATGCTGCAAACTGTGTTTGGATTGTAACTCTTGACTGTAAAAAGTTGCAGATATCAAGAGCAATGTTGTACTGGCATATTTTGCAGCAATACATATAGTTTTGGGTGTATTCCAGGGTCCAAGCCTAGGCCTAAGGCTACTAGGGGAGCTGACAACATTAAAATATGTATGGCTATCTCTACTTGTTTATTCACATCCTCTCTATTTTAACCCATATTAGTTCTTAATTGCATTAATTCTGATTGTTCCGCCTCTGCTCAAGCACAGGCATTTGGAAACTTGGCCTGTTGGCCTCAGATGACCACTGGCCTAAAGTAACACATTTATATGTTGTCTATGCTGCAGAATGATCTATGAGCAGGTATGCCATCTAAGTGTCCTGGATTATGAATGTATCTGATAGAGGAGAATCAGTAGTGTAGCAAACATTTTTTTGCACGAAAAAATAGCAAAATAAACATTTACAAACTCACCCTGATGTTTGCTAAATCTTTTCATTTTGAAAGCAGCAGCTTTTGGTAGTTGACCCCTGAAAATCCCTGCTAAGATTATCATAATTTGTTATGGCCAATCAGGAGAATGCTGAAACATTTGTATCAAACTCTGGGGTTCCTGTGTTGCAAAGCAGTCTGGGATATGTAGTCTCTCTCTCTCTCTCTCTCCTGGAGCTCCGATTCAGCTGTGAGCTCAGACCCCACCCAACCATGTGATTCTATACAGCAACAATTACTTCCTGTGATCTCTACCAGAAAGGTCAAACTCTGTATGTGGCTGCCTCTCCTCTGTGTACTCGGTTATGTAAGCTCCCTGTGGGTGTGCAAAGCTGGATTTTACTCTCCCGCATTTAACTTTGTAAATACAATGAACTTTTTTGATATAATATTTGTATGATACTCACTGTTTCTTACCACACATTTGATACCCAGAAAACTTATATACACATTTAATAATATATAACATTTATAGAGTTCAGCCTTGTAACAAAGTATGTTACATAGAAGATCTTAATTTATATCTGTAGTACATATAAGTATATATAATGGAATGGGAACAACACCCCAACACTCCACAGAGACAGCTTTCACAAAAGTCACTCATGACCTGTTCATCGCCATATCATAGAGTCACTTCTTAATACTAATTATCCTAGATCTCTCTGCTGCCTTTGACACAGTTGAACATACTCTACTTATCCAAATTCATCACTACCCTGACATCCATGACACAGCTCTCTTATAGTTTTCATCCAATTAGCAAATTGGACATTTCGTGTCTTTTTCCCTGGCACCTCTTCTTCCCCACTCCCTTTGACTGTTAGGGAGATCCCAATGTTTAGTCTTAGGCCCTTTTCTCCATCTACAGTAAACTCCCGATTATCCGGCACCTAACCAACCGACACTCTCAAGCAACCGGCACTGGCATCAATTCCCCATTTTAAATTTACTCCCGCTAAACCGGCATAACCAGCACTATATGGAGTTCGAGACTGCAAAAAAGAAATGCTAACTTTTTTTCTAATTATTTTTTCTGGACCTAAATTGCCCAGTTTAGGTGCTAATGCCTTTTTAAAGGCATTTTGAGGGATTTTGGGGGTGTTTAAGGGTCGTTTAGACCCCTAAATTCGGGAACCCCCAATTAACCGGAAACTACACATTTCTGGCAATAGGGAGTCCCCGTAGGTGCCCGATAATGGGGAGTTTACTGTATAACTCTGACAAAATAATTTGAATTACTTTATCCTCTATATGGAGATGATACTCAACTCTGTCTCTCACCACCAGACCTATCTCCTTCTCTTCTAGCACATGTTGTTTACTCAAGTATACAGTATCCTCCTGTATGTCAACTCAAACTCAACATTTCAAAGACTGAGATCTATATCTTCCTGCCCTCTATTACATCTTCTACTACTCAAACATCCCTCACTGTTAACAATGACACCATCACTCCCTCCTCTATGTCTTGGGGTTCTATTGGAACAGGTCCTCTCTTTCATTGCTCACATACAATCAATACCCAAATCATGTCATCTTCACCTAAAAACAACTTCAACATCTTACCCAAGATACAATTCAACTTATAATCCATTCTCTCACAATATCTCGCCTTGACTGCAACACATTGCTTGTTGGCCTTCCCTTCTCTCCAATCCATAATAAACACTTCTGCCACACTCAACACTCCTCTCAGTTATTCGCTCCACTGGCTTTGTATAGCCTTCAGAATAATATTTAAAATTACAATCCTAATATGTAAACCCATAGCAACAGTGCACCCACTTACATCTCTGCCATCAACTCAAAATACTCCCCCAACCACCCTCTTCACTCTGCTAATGATCTTTTTTTTTCTTCCTCTCTTTTCCTCTCACTCCTCCTTCAGAACTTTTCTCGAGCTCCGCCAGACTATCAAATTAAAGAAGCTTATTTACTTTCAGTGTTAACATGCTGAATCAACATACTCTACCAAACTGCTCACACACACAACCTATAGTGTAACACACAGCCATTTCCACTTGTGTCAGTCTACTCCCTTGATCACTGCCATTTTGTTCCTGTAATCCTCCTGTCTCACACCCCACCCTTACCTTCTTTATTGTAAACTCTTTGAGGCAAAGAATTTAATGCTTTTGGATCAAGTAGTCTGATCACCCATTTGTTTTATATTTGTGTTGTATTATATCTGAAATTGTATTTCTACTTACCGTATATACTCGTGTATAAGCCGAGGCTTATACTCGAGTCACTCTCCCCCTGTGTCTCTCTAACCCCCCCGTGTCTCTCTAACCATCCCCGTGTCTCTCAAACCCCCCGTGTCTCTCTAACCCCCCCGTGTCTCTTTCCCTCCCCCATCCTCATCCTCAACCCCCCTCCTCATTCTAAACCACCCCTCCAAATACCTCTCCCTTTCCCCTCTTTTACCTCCATGTGCAGCTTCTGCTCTGGCCTCCGCTCCTTCCGGCGTCTTGACCCGGCCAATGCTAATGAAGTGGCGCGCAATGAGTGCAGAAGGTGCTCATTGTGAGGCCCGTGATGAGCGCCAAAGACGCTCATCGCGGGGCTAGTAAAGTAGAGGGGGAGAGGCCCCCACTGTGTGGCAAACAGGATTACCAGGCTTCACTTTTTATTGCTGTCATTTTTGAAAGTATAGGTTGGTTGAGAGGAAATAGACAAAATAAACCCCAAAGGAATTGAGACATGTTTTTCTTTCAACTGTAATCCTATGTCTTAGAAAAAAGTGAATGGGTTCCCTGGTGGTCCAGTGGTTAGGATTCAGTGCTTTCACTGCTGAGGCTTGGGTTCGATTCCAGTCAGGGAACCAAAAGGTCACACTACCCCGTCAGCCAAGCAGAGTTGGGCTTGGTTAGTACTTGGATGGGAGACCACCTAGGAATACCAGAAACTGTATGCTGTGGTCCTAAGGAGAAGGAACTGGGAACAACGCCAGTATCTATGCAATGAAAACCAAATGGATCAGCATGGTGTGTTTTGCGGTTCATGAGGTCATGGAGAGTTGTACATGACTGAGCAACACAAAACACACACACATATATATATATAATTTCATTCTTCACAATATAAAGTTTATCTGTAGACCTACTGAAGTTAAGAATTACATTTATATTTCATATTCAATGTTATATTGTGTTGCATTGTTTATCTATAAGAGCATGCTTCACAAAAATAATAGAATAGAAAAAAATAAACCTTAATTCAAAAAAATAAAAAACAAAAAGCAGATATATTTTGTTTTATTAAAGAATAGTTGAATTGAATACTGAATAGAAAAAAAAACATGTAAGAGCGGGCAATATTAAAAAGGGATTCAATAGAACTAAGGCAAATGGACATTTTAGTGAGGAAGAGAAAGTTAAAAAGCTCTTTGAAAATGAATGTTGAAAAAGCAAAATGCTACAGTTCTCCTTTGCTTTTGTTACAGGGAAGTATCAACTTATTTTTTGCTTTAAAAAAATCTTTAAAGGATATTGGTACAAAAAAAGATATATGTTTGCAAATGTTGAGTCTCACTAAGCGCATAATTAATCATGGAAAAGTCATAAAACTAGTTTTTAAACTAGAATTTTTTATGAGAATGCTAGTCCCTAGAGGCATCCAGGATATTTTGGTGGAGATATCGGTGCGAGGTGAGTTTACATTTTTGTAGAGCTATAGTTGAATCTATTGGTACAGAATTCCTGCTTCTGGTTCTGTAAGGGGGAAGGCATGTGGGGTTAATTTCAATCTGATTCATTTATCTGACAAACACTATTGACCTCTCTCTGTTCCATCCTTCCCCACCCATCCTCCCACAATAAAAACATAGACACACCTACATGCCCCAGCTCAAAGAAAACAATGTAATAAACACAAAATGGATTCCTATATTCATGAACTGAGTCTTCACAGATTTTCTCTTGAAATGTTTTTATGTCAATGGCATATACTGCTGATAATGTTGCTAGTTTATCACACAAGTCCCTTTTGTCTTGCTCTACAGTGATCTTTTAAAGCTCAAGCTGTGTGCTAACACTGACTAAATAAAACCAAGACCCCCTCTTGTTGGCCCTGCAAGTGCTCTCATTGAGTGAGACAAATCCTTACATGTAAACTCAGAGAAGAGCAAACCCAGAGGAAATACTCATACTCAGACACTTAATGAGCTATGAGTGTCCCAGTGCAAGAAACAATAGCCTAAAATTTTTCAGGACTTGAATTAAACAAAATTGAGGCCCTAAAAAAATCTGGGGGGATAATTCAACTCTACTCACAAGACAGGAAGCAGTGGTGGATCTACGGCCAGTGCACCCGGTGCTGCTCTTGGGGGCCCCATTGCTGTAGTGCTCCTCAGAACCTTTTTTTTTTAAATTCTTTGTTTAAATTCTTAATGCCCCCGCCCCCTATACTCAAGCTCAGGAAAAAAATATGACCTTGAAAAAATAGGAATTTAATGTCCGACCCGCAAAAATCGAAAAAACATGAAAAACAAGAAAAATAATAAAAAATAAATAAAAACACATTTACACACAGCACATGGGGAGAGCCAGGAAGCCTGGGAGTGAGGTTGCAAGTAATTTTGAGCCTTATTTGACGTGTTACATCAGTCAAAAATCGGCTAAGTGAGAAACAAAATGGCGGGCGAAAAACGTAAAAAATTCTGAAACTGGATGAAAACGAGGCTGAGCAAAGCCAGGCACGTGGGACTTAGAAAATACATGAGGGCAACACTTACAAGAACAACGCCAGGGACACAGGAACAAACGGCAGTCAGCACGCACCACACAAACATTCAGCAGACACAAAGAGGAGAAACACACAGGGAAGGGACAGAGGGGAGATGGTAGAAACAGACACATGGCATTCCCAAGCACAAAACTTGCAGATTAATGAACCATGCAATGAGCGGCCCATACAGTAGGTGAGAGGAAAGGTTTGTAATGAGCGCTAAAGGCGCTCATCTCAAGCTCGCGATGAGTGCTGAAGGTGCTCAGAGAAGCAAAAGAATCACATTGTGTGGCAAACAGCTTTGCCTGGCTTACAATTTTCTTGCCGCCATTTTTAGATGGGCAATTCGCTAGTATATATATATATATATATATATATATATATGGACCATAAAGACGTCTGAGCGCCATAGAATTGACGCATTTGAATTGTGCTATTGGAGAAGACTGCTTAGAGTCCCTTGGACTGCAAGAAGATCCAATAAATCAATACTTCAGGAAATCAAGACAAACTGTTCACTAGAAGGTATGATCATGAGGCCGAAGCGCAAATATTTTGGCCATATCATGAGACGGCAGGATTCCCTAGAAAAGACTCTGATGTTGGGAGAGATTGAAGACACAATTATTGGGAGGGGCTGGTAATGAACCGGCGGTTTTGGTACACATTGGTACCAATGACAAAGTTAGTGGAAGATGGAGTGTCCTAAAGAATGATTTTAGAGAACTAGGGAATAAGCTTAAAGCAAGGACCTCCAAGGTAGTATTTTTGGAGATACTACCAGTGCCACGTGCTAGCCCAGGGAGGCAGAAGGAGCTTAGGGAGGTTAATGCGTGGCTAAAAAAGTGGTGCAGTGCAGAGGGTTTTGGGTTTTTAGAGCACTGGGCTGACTTCTCACTTGGGTACAATCCCTATAGCAGGGATGGATTGCACCTTAGTGATGAGGGAGCTTTTGTGCTAGGGGGTAGGATGGTAGAACGGCCCAGGGAGTTTTTAAACTTGTAGGTGGGGGGAGGGACTATATAGAAGTATTGGGGTAAATAGGGTAGAGAGGGAAAGGGATGAATTAGTTACCTATGGGGGAGGAGAAGGGAGGATGGTTACAATAGACAGTAGGGAGTTATTAATAGGGGCCTCAAATACAGTGGCAAGCACTTCACAATGGCAGAGCCATAGCAACATAAAGTGTATGCTTGCTAACGCAAGAAGTTTGCCTGGAAAAATGGACAGGCTAGAAATATTAGCAGTACAAGAAAAATGGGGCTTAATAGGCATTACTGAAACATGGTGGGATGAATCTCATGACTAGACTGTTAATCTGGATGGTTATAACCTATTTAGGAAAGATAGGGGAAATGGTAAAAGAGGAGGAGGGATCTGTCTTTATGTTAAGCCTGAATTTAAGCCTATAGTCAGAGAAGATATTTATGCAGGCACTAACGGCATCATTGAATCTTTGTGGGTTGAGCTAAATAGTGGAGGAGCTAATTCTAAATGCATATTGGTGGGAGTATGCTATAAACCCCCAAATATAGCTGAAAGTGAGGAGATACAATTATTGTTACAGATTGGAAATGCAGCTAAGCATGGGCAGGTTCTAATAATGGGAGACTTTAATTACCCTGAAATAAACTGGATAAATGAGAACAGCAGCTCAGCTAAGGGGAGCAGGTTCTTGAGTACACTCAGGGATCATTATCTGGCCCAGGTAATACAAGAGCCTACTAGAAATGGGGCCATCTTGGATTTAGTCATCACAAGTAATCACATATATAGTTGTGAGCGTACGAGTCGTTGCTCACGCTTGCGGGCTCGCGTAGCGAGCCCGCAAGAACTGCGTCCCTCGCGAAGCGAGGGACGCAGTTCACCGCAAATGCGGGTCCTCGCGAAGCGAGGGCCCGCATTTGCGGTTGTGGAGGCTCAACGTCGGCTGTGTTAACACACACATACACACACACGACTTTTTTAACAGAATAAACCCAACCGCCCAGCCAACAAAAACCCAACAACGTCCCCGCAAATGCGGATCCTCGCGAAGCGAGGGTCCGCATTTGCGGTGGTGGGAGCATCCCAACATCGGCTGTGTTAACACACATACACACACACACAACTTCATAACAAAAAAAAACTCAAAGTCGCCTCACACCCGCTTACACCAAGACACACAGACGCAAGACTTAACAAAAAAACAGTAAAAAAGGCCCTTCACACGCTCTTAACACACATACGCACGACTTAGAAACAAATACACTGCGTCGTACACGTAAAAGCTAACTGCGTATATCGCAAAAAAATACGGCAACATCGCAACAAAATACGGCCGCATCGGAAAACAATACGGCCGCGAAAGACCCATTCCAACCGCCGCGCATCAAAACATCACAAACACAAGAAATAAACACAACAAACACATAAAAAGCTTACTTACAGCACGGGGGGGCATCCGGCACCTCCAAAAGTTCATTTACACGTCCATTTAAGTCTAAACAAAGAGTTTAAACGACCGAAAATCGGCTAAGCGAGAGAAAAAATGGCCGCCGAACAAAACGAAAACGAGGCTCCAGACGTAACTACACTACACTTACTCGCAATAATGAAACACATACTATGCGGAACGGATCACACTCATATTAAACACCATTTTAACCACTACTACGCACAAAATGGCGGATGGAACGCAAATTGTAAGCTGGAACGCAAATAGCGCATGCGTATTGCGTTCTAACGGTCTAACTTTCCAGAATGTTCTACAAGTTTATAAATACTGTCTATTTGACAGAGAAAAATACATTTCTCCTCAGGTGATGAACAGAGTGACTTCTGAGATAACTGCTGCTAAAACTTGAGAAGATAATTCTTTCCTAATTTCCTACTTTACATTGTGCAAATTACAACTGAGAGGTAAGCTATAATATATTACTTATTTTCAAGACAGGACATCAAAAAAAAAAATTAAAGAAGACAAAGAGGTTTATGTATACTGACAAGTGACACGCACATATATGCGTATAATGTATACTGACATGTGACACGCACATATATGCGTATAATGTATACTGACAAGTGACACGCACATTTATGCGTATAATGTATAGTGACATGTGACACGCACATTTATGTGTATAATGTATACTGACATGTGACACGCACATATATGCGTATAATGTATACTGACAAGTGACACGCACATTTATGCGTATAATGTATAGTGACATGTCACATGCACATTTATGTGTATAATGTATACTGACATGTGACACGCACATATATGTGTATAATGTATACTGACAAGTGACACGCACATTTATGCGTATAATGTATAGTGACATGTGACACGCACATTTATGTGTATAATGTATACTGACATGTGACACGCACATATATGCGTATAATGTATACTGACAAGTGACACGCACATTTATGCGTATAATGTATAGTGACATGTCACATGCACATTTATGTGTATAATGTATACTGACATGTGACACGCACATATATGTGTATAATGTATACTGACAAGTGACACGCACATTTATGCGTATAATGTATAGTGACATGTCACATGCACATTTATGCGTATAATGTATAGTGACATGTGACACGCACATTTATGTGTATAATGTATACTGACATGTGACACGCACATTTATGTGTATAATGTATAGTGACATGTCACATGCACATTTATGTGTATTGCCCCTGCAACAAACTAATTAAACAACTACATTTAAATTACATTAGAAAAAAATAAGTTGGGACTATTAAAATACTATTAAAATATGAGTCATGTATACTGATATGTGACACGCACATATATGTGTATCATCTATAGTCACATGTCACACACACATTTATGTATGTTGGCCAAAAATAAAAATAAGGTTAATTTAACAATTAAAATATGATTCATGTATAGTGATATGTCACACGCACACAAAAAAATTACTTTCAACTATGGAAATGTGCTTCATGTATGTGACATATGTGTGTAGACCCCACCAAAAAATAATGTTAATCAATGAAATTAATTTACTGCAATTTAATAGATCACCTAAAACTCAATCTTTCTACTTTTTTTAATATTCAAACAGACTCTGCATCAACAGCGTCTCTCAACAATTTGCACCGTGCACTGTGAAGCACAATCCCTTTTAAAGAACACCAACAAAGAAGAAGAGGTAAGATACAAAAATACTTTAAATGCTGAAAAGGCCATGGTTTGTTAAATACAAATAAAAAATTCTATAATTCACTATTTCACTTTATTTTTCAAACAGACACTACAAGAAGACCGTCGGATTAAGATTGGCAGGAGGGGACCCTCTGTCATTCCACACTTCAATCAAGGTACAGTATTAAGTATAAAAAAAAAACCGAACCATGAGCCTTATTCAATTGTGAGTTGGCTAATTGAATAGGGCTTTATATAAGCACATAATAGATTTTTTAGACAGACATTTTTAGTTACTGAACTTCTAACCACAATCAAGGTCTTCACTAACTCAAAACTTCTGTCAACAAATATTTTATGTGCTTATATAGAGCCCTATTCAATTGGTCAAAACGCAATTGATTCAGGACCTAAATATGTTTAATGGCCGAGGGCCTCATTCAAATGTGATTTGCCCATTTCAATAGGGCTCTATATAAGCACATTTGGCTCAATTTAACTAAAAACTTCTGTTCAAAAATATTCTCTGTGCTTATATAGAGCCCTATTGAAAAACCAAATTCAATGAGGCCCTCACAATATAACAAATCCAGCAAACAAAGGCCCTCATTCAATTGATATTTTGGACAATTCAATAGGGCTCCAAATAAGCACATTTACAACCCTATTGAATTGGCCAAACTGCAATTGAATGAGGGCCAAAGTATGCAACATATGGTACACACAAACTGGTACACACAAAACAGGATTGTAACAAACACATAGCAAACTAAGGGCCCTATTAAATTCTCCCTCGTAGTTCTCTCGGTGCTCGCAAAAGGCAGTTTTCCTGCTGTTTGCGAGAACCGAATCTCTCGCAGCCTGCTTTACGATATGACTGCGAGAAAATGGCCGAGAATAGGCTCCGAGAGAGCTACGTAGCCTTAAATCTATGCACGAGTCTCGCATATCGTAAGAATCCCTACGTGGACAAAAAGTCCACGCAAGGGATCCGAAAGCCTCTACGTGCTGCCTCGGAACAGCCCGAGACAGCAGCGTGAGGCTCCCCCCCTGCACCCTATACACATCCCCATGCTGCAGGGGTCTCTATCAGGACCCCTGCAGCACCCCCACATTAACCCCTTGCAGCGGGGGTCCCCGATCTGCATAGATCAGGCCCCCCGCTGCATTTAAAACTTTTAAATTCCCCGCCGCGGCTCCTTAAAGGGACCGCGGCACACTATTAGCCAATCCCGGCCGCGGCACTTAAAATTAACCCCCCTCTATGCTGGGGGTCCCCATCGGGACCCCCGAAGTGTCCCCACATAAACCCATTGCAGGGGGGGTCCCCGATCTGCATAGATCAGGCCCCCCGCTGCATTTAAAACTTTTAAATTCCCCGCCGCGGCTCCTTAAAGGGACCGCGGCACACTATTAGCCAATCCCGGCCGCGGCACTTAAAATTAACCCCCCTCTATGCTGGGGGTCCCCATCGGGACCCCCGAAGTGTCCCCACATAAACCCATTGCAGGGGGGGTCCCCGATCTGCATAGATCAGGCCCCCCGCTGCATTTAAAACTTTTAAATTCCCCGCCGCGGCTCCTTAAAGGGACCGCGGCACACTATTAGCCAATCCCGGCCGCG
The DNA here is from genome assembly GCA_027410445.1 of Discoglossus pictus. NCBI lineage: Eukaryota > Metazoa > Chordata > Amphibia > Anura > Alytidae > Discoglossus > Discoglossus pictus. The sequence continues at coordinate 32,513,299 of CM050176.1, read as the reverse complement.
GCACTTAAAATTAACCCCCCTCTATGCTGGGGGTCCCCATCGGGACCCCCGAAGTGTCCCCACATAAACCCATTGCAGGGGGGGTCCCCGATCTGCATAGATCAGGCCCCCCGCTGCATTTAAAACTTTTAAATTCCCCGCCGCGGCTCCTTAAAGGGACCGCGGCACACTATTAGCCAATCCCGGCCGCGGCACTTAAAATTAACCCCCCTCTATGCTGGGGGTCCCCATCGGGACCCCCGAAGTGTCCCCATATAAACCCCCTGCAGCGGGGGGCCCCGATCGGCACCGATCGTGACCCTGCTGCAATTCAATTTTAAATTTCCCGCCTCGCGGGTCCTCAAAGGACCGTAAAGGTCCTGAAAGGACTCGCACTAAAAATAATAACCCCAGGCAACTATAATTACCCCATTAACTCATGATGGTCAATCCAGACCACCATAAGGCCTAAATTAACCCATTAACTCATGGTGGTCAATCCAGACCACCATAAGACCTAAATTAACCCATTAACTCATGATGGTCAATACAGACCAGCATAAGGCTCTATTTAACCCCATCAGTCCCATAAGGGTATATTATTACCATTATGGGCCTGTTACAACCCAACATTAACCACATAAGTGCCATGATGGTCCTCAAGGACCATCATGACACTAACTACAAACACTACACTATAACCCCCAATAAACCATTTAATCTAAACTAACCCCCCTCTACACTAATCTATTAACACTTACACTACCTACCTACACTACCTACCCCCTAATAAACCTCCCCAACACTCTAATTACAAAAAACAAAAAACCTACAGTACAAAAAACAAAAAAACCTACAGTACAGAAAACAAAAAAAAATTACAACCCCACCCCCCACTACAGAAAACAAAAAAATACATTACAACCCCACCCCCCACTACAGAAAATAAAAAAATTACACACCTGAAAAGGAAAGACAGATAAACACAATACAATACATACATATAATACATTAAATACATTACATACAATACATGACATTACATATAATATATTAAATATAATATATTACATATAATATATTACATATAATACATTACATACATTACATACAATACATGACATTACATATAATATATTAAATATAATATATTAAATATAATATATTACATATAATACATTACATACATTACATACAATACATGACATTACATATAATATATTAAATATAATATATTAAATATAATATATTACATATAATACATTACATAAATTACATACAATACATGACATTACATATAATATATTAAATATAATATATTAAATATAATATATTACATATAATATATTACATATAGTCCTAATCAAATACCCCCTATCTATCTAACATACAATCTATTTAATTTAAAATAAATCCTAACTATATCAAATACATCCCCCTATCTATCTAATATACAAAAAATCCTAACTACATACACAGACCCTTATTCTAAAATAAAATAAAATAATTACAGTCCTAACTACATACACAGACCCTAATTCTAAGCTAAAATCAATAAATTAAGACCACTTACCTTTAAGATGTTGCTTCAGATCACTAACCTATGGGTAAAACAAAAAAAAAAATTAGTACAAAACATTAACATCAAATAAATAAACATTATATACATTCTACATATTCAACTCACCTTTACAGCATGTCCAGTCACTGTTAAGCTCTTCCGGCGCGGCCCTGTTAAAAAAAAAAAACACAATACATGAATACATGAATACAATATATAAACAATAAATAAAATACACAAATAAACATCTAAATATACATTTAACTTACCTCCCCGCGATGTCCCCGGCCTTCTCTCCTTCAGCCCCGGCTGGGCCGCGGAACCATCCGCGCTCTAAAAAAAAAAAAGAAAAAAAACTAACGGAGGTCTGCACTGGCAGACCTCCCCGACGCTACTGAACCTCCCGGAGTCGTTTCCGGGAGGAAATTGGCATTGGCGGCTTGTGATTGGCTGAAAAAGCTGTCTATCAATTTCAGCCAATCAAAAGTCGTCAATGTGTGAGCCAATCAGGATGGGATACACCCCAATATCCCACCCTGATTGGCTAAAACACTTGTCTATCTTTATGGGAACCAATCACAACGCTCAGATGCCTTCAGCCAATCACTATGGGATACACCCCCACGGAGTGATTGGTAGAAGACATCTGCGCATCCTGATTGGCTCCTACATTGACGACTTTTGATTGGCTGACAGCTTTTTCAGCCAATCACAAGCCGCCAATGCCAATTTCCTCCCGGAAACGACTCCGGGAGGTTCAGTAGCGTCGGGGAGGTCTGCCAGTGCAGACCTCCGTTATTTTTTTTTTTATTTTTTTTTAGAGCGCGGATGGTTCCGCGGCCCAGCCGGGGCTGAAGGAGAGAAGGCCGGGGACATCGCGGGGAGGTAAGTTAAATGTATATTTAGATGTTTATTTGTGTATTTTATTTATTGTTTATATATTGTATTCATGTATTCATGTATTGTGTTTTTTTTTTTTAACAGGGCCGCGCCGGAAGAGCTTAACAGTGACTGGACATGCTGTAAAGGTGAGTTGAATATGTAGAATGTATATAATGTTTATTTATTTGATGTTAATGTTTTGTACTAATTTTTATTTTTGTTTGACCCATAGGTTAGTGATCTGAAGCAACATCTTAAAGGTAAGTGGTCTTAATTTATTGATTTTAGCTTAGAATTAGGGTCTGTGTATGTAGTTAGGACTGTAATTATTTTATTTTATTTTAGAATAAGGGTCTGTGTATGTAGTTAGGATTTTTTGTATATTAGATAGATAGGGGGATGTATTTGATATAGTTAGGATTTATTTTAAATTAAATAGATTGTATGTTAGATAGATAGGGGGTATTTGATTAGGACTATATGTAATATATTATATGTAATATATTATATTTAATATATTATATTTAATATATTATATTTAATATATTATATGTAATGTCATGTATTGTATGTAATGTATGTAATGTATTATATGTAATATATTATATTTAATATATTATATTTAATATATTATATGTAATGTCATGTATTGTATGTAATGTATGTAATGTATTATATGTAATATATTATATTTAATATATTATATTTAATATATTATATGTAATGTCATGTATTGTATGTAATGTATGTAATGTATTATATGTAATATATTATATTTAATATATTATATTTAATATATTATATGTAATGTCATGTATTGTATGTAATGTATGTAATGTATTATATGTAATATATTATATTTAATATATTATATTTAATATATTATATGTAATGTCATGTATTGTATGTAATGTATGTAATGTATTATATGTAATATATTATATGTAATATATTATATGTAATGTCATGTATTGTATGTAATGTATGTAATGTATTATATGTATGTATTGTATTGTGTTTATCTGTCTTTCCTTTTCAGGTGTGTAATTTTTTTTATTTTCTGTAGTGGGGGGTGGGGTTGTAATGTATTTTTTTGTTTTCTGTAGTGGGGGGTGGGGTTGTAATTTTTATTTTTTCTGTACTGTAGGTTTTTTTGTTTTTTGTACTGTAGGTTTTTTGTTTTCTGTGCTGTAGGTTTATTGTTTTTTGTAATTAGAGTGTTGGGGAGGTTTATTAGGGGGTAGGTAGTGTAGGTAGGTAGTGTAAGTGTTAAAAGATTAGTGTAGAGGGGGGTTAGTTTAGATTAAATGGTTTATTGGGGGTTATAGTGTAGTGTTTGTAGTTAGTGTCATGATGGTCCTTGAGGACCATCATGGCACTTATGTGGTTAATGTTGGGTTGTAACAGGCCCATAATGGTAATAATATACCCTTATGGGACTGATGGGGTTAAATAGAGCCTTATGGTGGTCTGTATTGACCACCATGAGTTAATGGGTTAATTTAGGCCTTATGGTGGTCTGGATTGACCATCATTACTTAATGGGTTAATTTAGGCCTTATGGTGGTCTGGATTGACCATCATTACTTAATGGGTTAATTTAGGCCTTATGGTGGTCTGGATTGACCATCATTACTTAATGGGTTAATTTAGGCCTTATGGTGGTCTGGATTGACCATCATTACTTAATGGGTTAATTTAGGCCTTATGGTGGTCTGGATTGACCATCATTACTTAATGGGTTAATTTAGGCCTTATGGTGGTCTGGATTGACCATCATTACTTAATGGGTTAATTTAGGCCTTATGGTGGTCTGTATTGACCACCATGAGTTAATGGGTTAATTTAGGCCTTATGGTGGTCTGGATTGACCATCATGAGTTAATGGGGTAATTATAGTTGCCTGGGGTTAATATTTTTAGTGCGAGTCCTTTCAGGACCTTTACGGTCCTTTGAGGACCCGCGAGGCGGGAAATTTAAAATTGAATTGCAGCAGGGTCACGATCGGTGCCGATCGGGGCCCCCCGCTGCAGGGGGTTTATATGGGGACACTTCGGGGGTCCCGATGGGGACCCCCAGCATAGAGGGGGGTTAATTTTAAGTGCCGCGGCCGGGATTGGGTAATAGTGTGCCGCGGCCCCTTTAAGGAGCCGCGGCGGGGAATTTAAAAGTTTTAAATGCTGCGGGGGGCCTGATCTATGCAGATCGGGGACCCCCCCCTGCAATGGGTTTATGTGGGGACACTTCGGGGGTCCCGATGGGGACCCCCAGCATAGAGGGGGGTTAATTTTAAGTGCCGCGGCCGGGATTGGGTAATAGTGTGCCGCGGCCCCTTTAAGGAGCCGCGGCGGGGAATTTAAAAGTTTTAAATGCTGCGGGGGGCCTGATCTATGCAGATCGGGGACCCCCCCCTGCAATGGGTTTATGTGGGGACACTTCGGGGGTCCCGATGGGGACCCCCAGCATAGAGGGGGGTTAATTTTAAGTGCCGCGGCCGGGATTGGGTAATAGTGTGCCGCGGCCCCTTTAAGGAGCCGCGGCGGGGAATTTAAAAGTTTTAAATGCTGCGGGGGGCCTGATCTATGCAGATCGGGGACCCCCCCCTGCAATGGGTTTATGTGGGGACACTTCGGGGGTCCCCATCGGGACCCCCGGCATAGAGGGGGGTTAATTTTAAGTGCCGCGGCCGGGATTGGGTAATAGTGTGCCGCGGCCCCTTTAAGGAGCCGCGGCGGGGAATTTAAAAGTTTTAAATGCAGCGGGGGCCTGATCAGTGCCGATCGGGGACCCCCGCTGCAAGGGGTTAATGTGTGGGGGCTGCGGGGGTTCCTATGGACCCCTGCAGCAAGGTGTTCATGTGAGGACACTTCGGGGGTCCCGACAGGGACCCCCGCATTGAGGGGGGGTTCATTTTAGGTGCCTGGGGGGGGTTTGGAGTACCCCCCACGGCAATGCTTATGTGGGGGACTGCCGCGGAGGTCCCTTTTAGGACCCCCGCAGCACTTGATGAGGAGTGGGAGCCTGCGATATCATCTCGCAGGCTGTCACTCCTCATGTACATTTACGCAGTGTAGATACGTACGGCCCTGCTGCGTAGCTCACACGTTGCTCGCAGCAGGGCTAATTTAATAGCATTGTAAGTTAGAGAAACTTTGCAGTACGTAGGGCTTAAGTAGAAGCCTCTTATTTACGAGGCTGGAATTTAATAGGGCCCTAAATTTATATTCTTTGGCCCTCATTCAATTGCGATTTTGCAAATTGAATACGGCTCTAAATAAGCACATAATATATATTTTTTCAAGAAGTTTTTAGTTTGTGAAAACCGTGCTTTTGGATAGATGCTTAATAAGTTAAAACTTCTTGAAAAAATATATGTGATGTGCTTATTTACACCCCGATTCAATTGGCCAAACTGCAATTGAATGAGGGCCTTTTTGTTTAACAACCTATAACCATTAGAAAAAACACTACATAAGTATAACAAAAGTGGTGCCCATCAAACAGGATTGTACGAAAACTCACACAAACACATAGCAAACTACATTTAAATTCTTATTTTAATGTTTAACAACCTATAAGCCTTAGAAAGAAGCCTAAATAAGCATACCAACATTGGTGCCCACCAAAAAGGATTGTATGAAAACTCACACAAACACATAGCAAACTACATTTAGATTCTTATTTTATGTTTAACAACCTATTAGCATTACAAAACTACATTAATAAGCATACCAACAGTGGTGCGCATCAAACAGGATTGTATGAAAACTCACACAAACACATAGCAAACTACATTTAGATTCTTATTTAATGTTTAACAACCTATAAGCCTTAGAAAGAAGCCTAAATAAGCATACCAACAGTGGTGCGCACCAAACAGGATTGTATGAAAACTCACACAAACACATACCAAAGTACATTTAGATACTTATTTTATGTTTAACAATCTAGAAGCCTTAGAAAAAGGCCTAAATAAGTATACCAAAAGTGGTGGACACCAAACGGGATTGTAGAAAAACAAAGAAATAATGTCATTTTTTAGTTCATACAAATACATTCAAATAAAATTACATTTTCATTTTTATTTTATATCAGATACTGCGTCAAGAACATCGGAACAGGAGTTTCAACTGAGGACCACACCAGCGGACGAGGACTTTCAACAGAGGACCAGACCATTGGACGAGGACTTTCAACAGAGGACTACACCATCGGACGAGGACTTTCAACAGAGGACCAGACGATTGGACGAGGACTTTCAACACAGGACCAGACCATCAGACGAAGGCTTTCAACACAGGACCAACAAAGATTCTGCTTCAAATCAAACTTCAACCAAGGTACAGTATAACAAGTAAAAAAAGAGAAAAATTAATTAATATTCTTCTTTAATGTTTAACCACCTATAAGCCTTAGAAAATAGCCTACAGAAGCATACCAAAATTGTGGCGCACCAAAAAGGATTGTAGAAAAACACAGAAATAATGCAATTTTTTCATTAATACAAAGACATTCAAATAACATAACATTTTCATTTTTATTTTATAACAGATACTGCGTCAAGAACATCGGAACAGGAGTTGGAACTGAGGACCACACCAGAGGACGAGGACTTTCAACAGAGGACTACACCATCGGACGAGGACTTTCAACACAGGACCAGACCATCGGACGAAGGCTTTCAACACAGGACCAACAAAGAATTTTGCTTGAAATCAAACTTCAACCAAGGTACAGTATAAAAAGTAATATCTATCATCTATCTCTTATTTGTCTTTTAGGGCCAATAATCTTTAACACTAAATACAAACTTCAATGTAAACTTAAAGAATAAATTGGCATAGTCCAAAAAAGTCTAAAAACACAGAATCTATACAATTTGTCATTGTAACATTCCAGTCCTAAACCCTAATTTAATTGCCATTTGACAAATTGAATAGTGCTGTAAATAAGGACATAACATCTTTTTGAAAATAACTTTTTAGTTACTGAAACACTTGCTTTTGGATACATGTTTAATAAATAAAAATTTCTTTAAATAATTATCTGATGGCCTTATTTAGACTTTTATTCAATTGACCGCATTGAAATTGATTAAGTATAAAATGTTAACACACTATTCATAACTATTTGTCATGAAAAACAACTTAACATCTCAAAATAAACTAATGGTACATTATTTTATTTTTACAGATTAACATGGCTGATAACGAGAGTAAACAAGAAAAGAAAAGACGCCAAGCTAGAGAACGACGACAGAGAGCAGACAGCCAGCAGACACCGGAGAAGAAGGAAATTCAACGAGAAAAAGAACGCAAAAGAATTGCAAGCAAAAGACTGTCACTTGCAGAAATTAAAGATATGTCAAAAAAAACAACAAAGAAAATAAAGCATTTACAACCTGTTGCTCAAACATCAGATGACATTTTACCAGAAAAAATACAAGAGATACCAAAAAAAGCAACAAAGAAAACAAAGCATTTAGAACCGTTTCATGAAACATTACATGACATTTTACCTCAAACAATACAACATATACCAAGAAAAGCAACGAAAAAAACAAAACATTTAGAACCTGTTGTTGAAACATTATATGACATTTCACCTGATGAATATGAAAGTCAAAATCCTATATGCTTTGCAAATTGTCCTCTACTCAAGTCTTTAGCAGTAGAGGTTCATAGTTGTGGGGACATGACTACTCAATGTCAGTTTTGTGAGGCTTATTATTTTAAACAGGAGAGACCCAGAGATGGACAATTTATTAGTTGTTGTCAAAAAGGCAAGTTCAAACTTCCAGAAAGGAAAGAATTTCCAATTTATTTACAAAATATTATGACTGAACCTACTTTTCCAAACTACAAAAATGTTAAGACAAACATAAGATCCTACAATAGTGCCATATCCTTTGCATCCATGGGGGCAACATTAGCTGCTAATGTACCAGGACATGGTCCTTACTGTTTTAAAGTCCAAGGACAAATTTATCATCGCACTTCCCATTTACATCCAGAGGAAGGAAATAAAAGAAAATTCGCTCAACTATATGTTCTAGATACAATGGAAGCTGTTGACCAACGTATGCAGATGGAAGAAAATAAAAAATGCTTACCCACTGTTTTCATAGAGCTAAATAACATTATGGACAACAATCCCTACAGTAAAGCTTATAAAAAATTGGCAGAAGTAGAAAATGAACAACTACTTCATTCACAAACACATCAATTACCAATGCCGAAGGTTAATATGGTGCTTAAAAGAGACAGACATACTGATAAACGTCGTTATAACTTGCCAACAACAAATGAGGTTGCAATGGTGTTTCAGAATGATGAAGGAGAACCACCATTTCAAAGAGACATTCGAATATATCCTAGAAATGAGGACCAACCGTTTATTAATATGAGTATCTTAAGTCCAAATTTAGATCCAATGACATATCCCATCTTTTTCCCACACGGAGAAGCAGGTTGGCAACCAAAATTAACTCTTCCCAGTTACCCAAATGCTAAAGCCAGAATCCGAAATAATGTTTCTATGCTTGAATTTAAAGTAGCTCAAATTGCCATTCGCAATGTATTTAATCCAATTTTATGTGGTGGGAAACTAACACAACAATGGATTATTGATTCATATTTGCAAGTTGAGGCAAATAATTTAAACTTTATCAAATATCAACAAGATAAACTCTGTGTAGAACAATATTCTGGACTCATGGACTATGTTGCTGACGTGGCTACAAGCAGAGACATGACAGCTGGCAAAGCCATCATTTTACCATCTTCCTTTCAAGGATCTCCTCGGAATATGAGAGAAAGATACAATGATGCTATGGCTATTGTGACAAAATTTGGCAAACCCGATCTATTTGTGACATTTACATGTAATCCACAATGGCCAGAAATTACACTAAATCTACTTCTTGGACAAACTGCTTCAGATCGACCAGATTTAGTAGCCAGAGTTTTTAAGATTAAATTAAATGAATTAATACGTGACTTCACTATAAATCAGTTATTTGGCAAATGTCTTGCTTATGTATATACCATTGAATTTCAAAAAAGAGGCCTTCCACATGCACATCTTCTAATAATACTTCAAGAAAAAGATAAATTAGATACTTCAGACAAAGTGGATGCAGTCATTGTTGCTGAACTACCAGATCCAGAACTATATGGTAGACTATATGAGATTGTTACTCATCGCATGATTCATGGACCCTGTGGTGACCTTAATCCACAATCACCATGTATGGAAAATAATAAATGTTCCAAAGAATTTCCAAAAGATTATAGAGACAAAACCTATGCCAATTGTGATGGATATCCACTTTATAAAAGAAGAGAAGGAGATAGTGCCATTATTCGTGGAAAAAAAGTGGACAATAGATATGTAGTACCCTACAATCCACATTTACTCATGAAGTACAACGCCCACATCAACGTAGAAGCCTGCACTTCCATCAAATCCATTAAATATGTCTACAAATATATTTACAAAGGTTACGATGCAGCTACTGTAGTCGTCAAAAGTGCAGACAACCCTGAAAGTAGTGAGTTAGTACATGATGAACTTGCATCTCATGTAGATGCTCGCTATGTCAGTGCGCCAGAAGCTATGTGGCGGCTTTTAAAATTTGAAATGCATGATAGATCACATGCAGTATATAGGTTAGCAGTACATTTGCCACAACGACATTTAGTCTATTTCCATGCTGGAAATGAAATGAATGCATTGGCCCAAAGTGAAGATCGTCACACTACACTAACTGCATGGTTTGCATTAAATTCCACTGATGCTGAAGCAACACAATACTTATATATTGAAATTCCATATCACTATGTTTTTGTGAATGGATTATGGAGACCAAGAAAAACCAGAGGCAATAAAATAATTCCACGAATTTACACAGTCAGTCCAAGAGATGTTGAACGTTTTTGCTTACGGATATTACTTTTAAATGTTCCAGGAGCACAAAGTTTTGAACAATTAAGAACTGTTAATGACATTGTATATGAATCCTTCCATTTAGCTGCAAGACATAGAAACTTACTCGCTGATAATACAGAGTGGGAAAGATGTTTAGAAGAAGCAGCACAATGTCAAATGCCACGACAGATGAGAGAACAATTTGCTTTTATTTGTATCTTCTCAAATGCTCCAAATGCATTAGCTTTGGGGGAGACTTTTAAAAGTAATATGGCTGAAGACTTTATGCGACGATACAATGAACCCATTGCACACTTAAAAGCGTTAATGGAAATCCAAGAAGTCTTTTTAACTCATGGATTAAGTTGTGCAAGTTTTAATTTGCCTGATCCAGGTCTTATAGATGACATTAACTTTGAAGACTATGACATTCAACTACAAGCAGAAAGAACAGAAGAAAGACTTGCAACTTTAAATACACTACAATTGCAAGCATTTCATGCCATTAAAAATGCTATAGATGATGACATGGTGACAGAGCGTTATTTCTATCTTGATGGACCTGGCGGATCAGGAAAAACATATTTGTACAATTTATTAATGAGTTCAGTACGAGCACAAGGAAAAATAGCAATGGCGTTTGCCACTACTGGAATTGCTGCACTTTTATTAGAAGGTGGAAGAACTGTTCATAGTGGATTTAAACTGCCAGTGCCTATTTTAGAAAATTCTGTGTCAGATATTCGCATGACATCCTTACAAGCAAAGAAATTGAAGAAATGTAAATTAATTATAATAGATGAGGCCACAATGATGTCATGCTATGCCCTCCAATGTATTGACCGTTTGCTTCGTGAAGTCATGGAGAATACTTTTCCATTTGGTGGAAAGGTAATGTTGTTGGGTGGCGATTTCAGACAAACATTACCTGTCGTTGTACATGGAAATCGAACTGACATTATCGAAACATGTATAAAGTCAAGTATAGTATGGAAACATTTTACCCATCTTCAACTGCAACAAAATATGAGATCAGAAGGCCAAACTGATTTCAATGATTGGCTTATTAAAATTGGAGAAGGCAGAACAGAAAAAATACTACATTTACCTGATGACACTGTAGAGATCCCACCTCATATGATTTGTCAACAAGATATTATATCGGCTATATTTGAAGGGAGCATAAATAACGAAGAATATTCCGAGCTTGCCAACCAAGTCATACTGACGTGTAAAAATAAAGATGCATTAATCCTCAATAATGAAATCTTAAAAAAAATGTATGCACCACAAAGAAATTATCACAGTGCTGATTCTGTACTTGCTGATGACAATGAAAGTCAGGCTAACTTTTCGACTGAATTCATAAACTCTTTAACTCCTTCTGGAATGCCACCACATATTTTGCAGCTAAAGAAAGGTGCAATTATCATGTTACAGCGAAATATGAACCCCAAAAAAGGCCTATGCAATGGCACAAGATTAATTGTTCAACAATTAAAGGACCATTTTATAGATGCTGAAATTTTAACTGGGACCCATAAAGGAGAGAGAGTTTTCATACCAAGAATAGATTTAGCACCAAGTGAAAGTAGTCTCCCTTTTATACTTCAAAGAAGACAATTTCCCATTATTATGGCATTGCCATGACCATTAATAAATCACAAGGTCAAACTTTCAAATCTGTGGGTATTTTCTTGGAAGAACCAGTTTTTTGCACATGGTCAATTGTACGTTGCGTTGTCACGGTGCAAAAATCCACAGGCTATTAAAGTTTACATTGAAAACAATGAAAGTCAAGGTGATTTATTAGAAGATGGACGTATTTTTACTAAAAACATTGTCTACTATGAAGTACTATAACTTTGAAGGATACAAATTAACGATGCCAACATTTTTTTAAAGCATTGCAAAATACATAACAATTGGTTGTTTAATTCAGTCATAATTAATGGAAGTCATGTTTATGAATGATTTGCCTCACAAAATACTTGCCTTGCATTGCTAGTAAAAATTATGTTAAAATGTTAAGTCACTATGTTAATGTTTCTAATGTTACAAGTTTAAAAAATATATTTTCAAGTTATTTCATTCAACAGATTACAAAGTGGATGTTAACAGGTCAAGCACCTTTTAAGTCACAATGTAAATATTGTCTGTTATCTTAAGATTACTACCTACATTAATGTTTATCGCCAGTTTATGTGCTCAGTAATAAATTACTTTAATTACGTACGTTTTAAGAAGAGTTTTACTGTATGCCTTCCTCTACATTCAATGTATATTCAAGTTAACAATTATTGTGATAGAAATTGAATTTTAATACTGATTAATTTAAATGTCAATTGTTTTTACATTCAAATGTTAATACTTTTAATAAAAAATTAGGTTACAAAATGTATTCACTATGTTCCTGTTTATAATGTTCAAAATTATACAAATGTTTTGTTAACTTCTAAACTTACATAAAAAATAAAGTTCAAGTTTAAAAATATATACTTTGATGGTTATTGCTTACATATAGTTTAAACTTCATGTTAAAATTCGCAACGTTTAAAGAAGGGTTTTTACTTTTTGCTTTCCTATTCATTCAATGTATATTAAAGTTAACAATTCTTCAGATACTAATTACATTTTAAAAAACCATTACATCAACATTTTACAAAAATACACGTTCATATTAAAATACTTACAAGGGTCAAAAATATATGTTAATAACTAAACAACTTCACAAATATATACATCACATTGCCGTCATTTTTTGACGGGCAAGTCGCTAGTATTGATATAATATCAAATGTTAAAATAGGGGAACCCTTGGGAAACAGTGATCACAACACAGTCTCATTTGAGATTGAATACAAAAAACAGAGTTGTAAGGGGCCAACAAAATTTCCAAATTTTAAAAGAGATTAAACTTTAATGGGCTACGGGAAGCAATACTACATATAGACTGGGACAAAGAACATACAGGGAAAAATACTGAAAATAAATGGACAACATTCAAATCCTTACTAAATAAACATACTCATCGGCATGTACCATATGGAAATAAAATGAATAGGAGTAAATCATATCCCATGTGGCTTAACAATGACTTAAAGATCATGATGAAGAAAAAGGAACATGCATTTAAATTATACAAGAAGGAGGGAACAGAGGCAGCTTTATGTGACTATAAGGAAATCAACAAGGCTTGCAAAGGGGCTATTAGACTGGCTAAAATTGAAAATGAGAAGTCAGTTGCAATGGAAAGTAAGAATAACCCTAAAATATTTTTTAAATATATTAATGGGAAGAAGGCCAGGAAGGAAGCTATAGGAGCATTACAATGTGACACAGGCCATCTGATAATTAGTGACCAGGAAAAGGCAGATGAGCTAAATAGGTTCTTTTCGTCGGTATACACAAGGGAGGTACCAGTGGTTGGGACACTGCAACATAATGGGGCTACACAACCATCACTAAATAATTAGTTAACGCAGGAAGAAATCCAAAAGAGATTGGAGAAAATAAATGTTAATAAAGCCCCAGGTCCTGATGGAATACATCCAAGGGTACTGAGGGAGCTGGGTTCTGTAATAGCCAAACCATTATATCTAATCTTTCAAGACTCACTCACTACAGGGTCACTACCGGATGACTGGAGAAAAGCAGGGGTGATACCTATATTTAAGAAGGGATCTAGAGCAAATCCGGGGAATTATAGAACAGTGAGCATCACATCTGTAGTTTCGGAAGCTTTTAGAAGGGTTAATAAGGGACAGAATACAAGAATATGTCTATTTGAACAGGATCATAGGTAGCAGTCAACACGGATTTATGAAGGATAGGTCATGTCAGACCAATCTAATTAGTTTTTATGAGGAGGTTAGTAGGAACTTGGATCAGGGCTACTCAGTGGATGTAGTCTTTTTAGATTTTTCAAAGGCATTTGATACAGTGCCACATGGAAGACTAGTGAGCAAACTAAGGGATACAGGAATTGCAGTAAATATCTGCTCATGGATTGAGAGCTGGCTAAAAGACAGGAAGCAAAGGGTTGTTGTGAATGGAACATACTCCGATTGGTCTAATGTGATAAGTGGGGTTCCTCAAGGTTCAGTATTAGGTCCTCTCCTTTTTAGCATATTTATTAATGATATAGAAGTAGCACTCGAAAGTAGTGTCTCCATTTTTGCTGATGACACTAAGTTGTGCACGGTAATAAAATCAGATAATTATGTACTTTCCCTACAAAGGGATTTGCATAAATTAGAGAAATGGGCGGCTAAATGGCAGATGAGATTTAATACAAATAAATGTAAGGTTATGCATTTGGGAAGGAAAAATAGCCATGCAATCTATAATCTTAATGGAGCAAATCTTGGTGTATCAGATATTGAAAGGGATTTGGGAGTGCTTGTAGACAACCACTTAGGTAACAGCGCTCAAAGCCAAGCAGCAGCTGCAAAGGCAAGTAAAATATTAGCATGTATTAGGAAGGGTATAGAAGCCAGGGAAGCAAATATAATTCTGCCACTATACAAATCTCTAGTACGCCCTCATTTGGAATATGGAATACAATTTTGGGCACCACTTCATAAAAAAGAAATTTTAGAGCTGGAAAAATTACAGAGAAGGGCTACAAAACTAATAAGGGGAATGGAGGGGCTAAGTTATGAAGAAAGACTAACAAAATTAAACTTATTTTCGCTAGAAAAAAGGCGTCTACGAGGGGATATGATTAACTTATATAAATACATCCAGGGTCAGTATAAAGATTTGTCAAGTGAACTTCTTGTAGCAAGAGATTTTCAACTGACAAGAGGACACCCTTTGAGGTTAGAGGAAAAAAGATTTCCCCTTAAACAAAGAAAAGGGTTCTTCACAGTTAGGGTGGTTAAACTGTGGAATTCTCTACCAAAGGAGGTGGTAACAGCGAATTCGATAGACAACTTCAAAAATGGGTTAGATATATTTTTGAATAAAGAGGGCATTAAAGGCAATCCTAGATAACTAGCGAAGGAATCTTGATCCAGGGAGAAATTTGATCGCCAGTTTCTGGGGTCAGGAAGGAATTTTGCTTTTTTTCCCCTTGTGATACAATTGGCAAAGTTTCATTGGGGTTTTTTTTCTGTTTGCCTTCCTCTGGATCAATTAACAATTAATAATAAATAGTGCACATTAAAAAGATCAATAGAGTTCTAAAAAGGTTGAACTTGAGGGACTAACTCTTTATTCATCCTCCAATACTATACTATTAATAATTATTTAATCAACAAATTAATTAATAACTAATCCGCATATTGCAGATCAGAGGAGATCTTAACAGGTTGAACTTGATGGACTGAAAGTCTTTTTTCAACCTTAATTACTATGTAACTATGTAAGAAGACGGGAGTGACAGAGGCTCAGATGGATAGATGTTGGTCACTGAAGCAATGAACTTGAACTTGATGGAGCTCAGAGGGGCAGTGACTGAGAGATACACCTGGCGTGCTGTGGTCCATAGAATCACGGAGAGTTGGACGCAACAGAATGAATAAACAACAACAACAAATATCACATATTATAATTGTCAAACTGCGAGACATCGTCATGCTTTGTGCTATTGTGCAAAGCAGTTGAGGCTTAAAACTCGCAGCACTTAGTCACTGAGCGCCAAAGGCGATCATTGCCTGCGAGCCTCGCATAGCGAGGCGAGCAGTTGAGACTTAAAACTCACAGCACTAAAGCGATGAGCGCCGAAGGTATAGCGAGGCGAGACGTTAAGGCATTGAAAAACGCGGGACTTAGCCTGCAAGCAGTTAGGAAACGCAGGATTGCCTTAGGCTGCAAACAACTGAGGAACTCTGGACTTAGACAAAAAAAATTTGAAGGCGTGAAAAAATACGAAGTTAACGGCCGAACCGTGTAATTTGAAAAACACAAAAAATTCAACAAAAACCTCACACACAGCACGGGGGTGCAGCAAGGACGTCTGGTAGTGAGATTGCAAGCAAATGTAAGCCGAATTTTCGAGTTTCAGCACTCGAAAATCCACTAAGCAATAAAAAAAATGACGGACAAAAAAATAAAAACAAAGCTGCACGACCCCAAACCACCCAAAATACCGCCAGCAGCTTAACACTTACCCAAAAACGTACAAGGTACAAAATACAATATTACAAAGGAAGGAAAATGCTTGAGAGCCGCATAAAACATAGACAATCGCCACCATTTTACAGCACTAACTTGCAACTAATAACATTACGAATCTATAATGGCGTTTTACCCCACTAAACCAACGGTTTGGCCTCTCTCACACAGCGTATTAACAGTGGATATAAAAAGTCTACACACCCCTGTTAAAATGTCAGGTTTCTGAGCTGTAAAAAAATGAGACAAAGATAAATCATTTCAGAACTTTTTCCACCTTTAATGTAACCTATAAACTGTACAACTCAATTGAAAAGCAAACTGAAATATTTTAGGTAGAGGGAAGAAAAAATATAAAAATAAAATATTATGGTTGCGTAAGTATGCACACCCTTAAACTAGTACTTTGTTGAAGCACCCTTGTGATTTTATTACAGCACTCAGTCTTTTTGGGTATGAGTCTATCAGCATGGCACATTTTGACCTGGCAAGATTTGCCCACTCTTCTTTGCAAAAACACTCCAAATCTGTCAGATTGCGAGGGCATCTCCTGTGCACAGCCCTCTTCAGATCACCCCACAGATTTTCAATTCAGGTCTGGGCTCTGGCTGGGCCATTCCACAATACTAACGAACAATCAACTCAACACCTTGTTACACAAGTAGACACTGACACCCAACTTGTGTCACATGTCATTAATTCAGAGCACCAGGGTTACCACATATTACCTGCCGTACAAATACATTTACAACCCTCCTCAACAATAATCCTGTTTTAGCATTCAATATATATCCCCTGACATGTAATACCACGTCATAAGGTCATAAGTTTTAAATAAATATATAATGTGATGTGCATAAACTGAAATCTCAATTTTATGATATGTTGTCATCTTTACTGATTTTTTATTTTATTTTACTGGGGTTACTATGTGGCTTTATTGTCTCTGACGCACAGTTTCATACCCGCAGCTGCTTTAGAAACATGTAAGGACAGGGGTGGCGCTACCAGAGGCACAGACGGTGAAGTGCACCAGGTCCCTCCTCTGGTTTTGCATTTTTTTTTTATAGTGTAAGGCTTCTAACCCTGACTTAACATACCATGGCACTCCCTGACTTCCCCTGCCCCCCCTGGTCCCCACTGTGCTCCCCCCAACTGAAAATCTCTACTGAAATGTGGAGCATTTCAGCACACTGGGGATGTTTGTCAGAGAAGAAGGTAAGAGAGCAAGGGCTGCAAAGTGACAGCAAAGTGCAGGGTGGGTGGGGCAAAGGAGATATGTTTGGGTGCTATGTGAGGTAAATATATATATATATATATATATATATATATATATATATTTCTTTAGTGCAGCATAACTCCCTTTCCTGGGCCCCCCAGGCTCTCTTGGCTGCACCAGGGCTTAACAAATCACTAGGAACGAAGATAAAACACACTACTGATTTTTCCTACAGTAAATAAAAAGCTAACAAATTAAATACACTGGAGCAT
Organism: Discoglossus pictus; assembly: GCA_027410445.1. Taxonomy (NCBI): domain Eukaryota; kingdom Metazoa; phylum Chordata; class Amphibia; order Anura; family Alytidae; genus Discoglossus; species Discoglossus pictus. Next base: position 32,495,337 of record CM050176.1, on the reverse strand, counting down.
AATGTAAATATTGTAGGCAAATTCCCTTACTTAATTGGCAATTTAATTTCATGTTTATACTACACTCGTATTAATAACCAGAATTCCTAGTGAGCAAACATTTTTTTGAAGATTTTAAAATATAAACTGTGTCTAAAAGATAATTTATTAACTTTTAGATACAGCTTAATTACTGTTTGTAAAAACCTCCCCTAGCACTCTAAGTGAAAGGAGAAATCTAAATCAATTAGCTGTGTTATATGACTATTACGAACTAAATTGGTCTGCATAATTTATGTTTGTGCTGTGCAATTACTATTTGCTTTTAATTTCTGATTACAAATATCCCTCCACATCACTAGACAGAGAATCATACAGCTATGGTACCCCTTATAGGATGTAATGAAACTACCCAGCTTGGTGTATATTATATTACTGAGGGCTGATGAAATACAGTTTATCCAAATTATTTAGCAATTCCCTCTGCTTACCTCTTGGATGCTGCCATGTCAGATTGTCTACCTCCTCCCATACCTCAGAGTATATCATTGTGTGAGGTGAGTGGACACCATGCTGTGATTCTCCATGTTTAATCTTTCATTACAAAATGGCACGCTATGGATCAAAAATCCTTTCTGTCCTGGGGTGACTAGAGTCGATGAAGGCAACAGCCAGGAGTAGAAAGAAAAGTTTATTCAAAACTGAGCAGTTTTAAGGCACAGAGGAATTACATCCAAATTCTGAGCAATTCTTTGTTACAACACAGTTGGTCTTATACCCCAGAATACAGAAACAGGTAATTACTGATATACTTGGTAAATGTTCATTGGTTAGGTAATACATTAGTTCATCTGGGCGTTAACATTTAAAATGAGCCTTATTCTAGAATTATAAACATTATTATCTCAAAAACTGACCGATTCAATGTAGAACTAGTTTTTTGGGCTGTATGGCAGAGCCTTATAATGTTACACAGTTGCAAGCTTATCAAAGTACATTGTGTGATGCACTTTTCTCTATTTGGCAGATAGTAACTCAAATAAATTATTTTATGCTAATAAGGCTTTGAAGTTTTAGCGCTTTATAGACATCATTTATTTTATTCTCCTATCATTTCCCCCTTTGGAGTTGAAGACATGCCTTGATTGTCCATGATCTCCATAATCTCAAACCATGGCCATATCCGATCTATCTTTAGGAAAGTATTCTTATCCCATCCTCCTAAAATCAATGGTATGACACAAAATAGGGTAGCAATGATAACCACAGTTCCCCCCATCATTAATGCCTTTTCTTTTGACTCTTATTGCCGGTCAGAGACACTTGCGTGTTGATCAGTGGGCTATTTGCATCTGGTAATCTTGAGCTTTAGGGGATCGTCTTGTGAACTCTTTCCAATACCTTTAGATTTCTTGACTCTGATGTGGTGGATCAGGCGGCCACTCCATTTATTTTGTCACCTGTAGACGTGGTTATGAAACCCTGCTTGGGGCCTATCCATTTGGTCCTTTCCACGTCTTTATCCACACCTCATCACCAGGTAATTAAACATGCACCAGTTCAGTCGTTGAAATGGGCATTCTCTCAAATGTCCACCTGTAAAGAGAAAGCAAAACATGAGACAGAGAGTGTACATATTTCACGTGATTCAAACATCCTATGTCTAACAAAAACATTTCCCTTGGATAGATGGAGGTCTATTGTACACAAGCTCAAAGCGGGACAGCTATTTGAGTTGTCTGGGGTAATATGGATACGGATAAGAAGCAGTAGGCGTCTTTTTAGACATTTTAGCCAGATGAGTCTTCAGGGTGACTTTCATTTTTCCACCTTTCCACTAGACTGCTGGTGCCAAGCAGTGTGTAACTTCCACTCAATGGCAAGGGTTGTATACTCCAGTATAATTTTGCATTGTTCTGTGCACAGATAACACATTTTTCTACAGTTCACTTGGCATATTGGGTAAGACGAGGAATTATCAGATGTCTCCTATAAAATTCAGTTATGGTTTCTGTACCCAGATGAGAAGATCTATGTAAGGCTTCTACTTCTGTCGGTGCAAGATGTTCTGGTATTAGCATCTTTTCCGTGAAAGTAACATGCCAGTTTTCCTGTAAGACTGCCCCTTCATCTTTGGCCCTCTGCTTTAGGGATTGGGACATGGATTCCATCTGTTATGATACACCCTTCTGCAGCATGTTTAACTACTAGGTCAGCTCTTCTGTTCCTTTTGTGATCTGGGATTTTTCCTTTTGATGTGCCTTGCAGTGGACGATTGCTATCTCATTTGGGACCCATGCTGCTTCAAGTAGACTTAGTATTTTGGGAGAATACTTGACTTACTTGCCTCCTGCCATCAACAGTCCTCTCTCCTTCCAAAGGTCTCCATGAGTATGAAAAACTCCAAAGGTGTATTTTGAATCTGTACAGAAGCTAATAGTTTCCCTAGTACTCGAGCAGTAGGAGAGTGTGTGGCACATGAACAAGGACTTTCTGTCCTAGGCTCAGTTTTTCTGTGGCTTTTATTAGTGGAGTTGTTGCTACCAAGGGCGCATCCTGATGCCACTGGATCCAATCTTTTTGACAGATATGCAACTGTGCCACTGTTATCCTCCTAGTGCCTAACCTCTGGGGCAGACCTCCAGCTGCAATCCCATTCCTCTCATGGATATATAGATCAAAGATTTTTGGGTGTTTGAGAGTTCCAAGCAGGGACGTTCATCCATCTCTTCTTCATTTGGGTTTAAACTGCTCTTTGCTCTGATCTCCAAGTAAAAGGATCTCTATTCCCCACCTTAGTATTTTCATTGGTCTTTCACATACTGCAGTAAAACTCTCTTTACAGGAACATTCGGATATCCTTGCAGTCCCAAAAAGGGTGGGGCTATTTTGTACCATTATTATCCCCCTTATCTGGTCTTGTCTTTTGACCGAATAGTCAGACAAATATCACATATTATAGTTGTCAAACTGCGAGTTGTCGTCACACTTGTGAGCCTCGCGAAGCGATGCGAGCAGTTGAGACATTGAAGCCTTTCCGACGACAACTGGCAGTTTGGCAACTCCCCCTGCCGTACTGCCGGTGCACCACCTAAGCCTAGAGACCAACCCAACTCCCCCTGCCCTACTGCCGGTGCGCCACCTAAGCCCAGAGACCAACCCAACTCCCCCTGCCCACAGCCTCCCCCTCATCCTCCATCATCCTCCTCCCCCTCCCTCATCCTCCTCCTTCCCCCTCATTCCCCCCCCTCATCCTCCTCCTCCCCCCTCATCCTCCTCCTCCCCCCTCATCCTCCTCCTCCCTCCTCATCCTCCTCCCTCATCCTCCTCCTCCCCACTCATCCTCCTCCTCCATCCTCATCCTCCTCCCTCATCCTCCTCCTCCCCCATCATCCTCCTAAAAACATTACTATCTCAAAAATATATAAAAAACGGTGTGTCTGACTAAGCAAATTTAGGCAGGAAAACAGACATAAAGCTAGTTTTTAATCATAAAAAAAAGTTGATGCAACAGCTAGACTCTGGAGGGATCCATGTTTATTCCTAAACATAGTCTTCAAACATTTTGATTTGCTCTATATCTTTTTATCCCAATGGCTTACATAGTTGCTAATGTTGTTCGTTGGTTACCTATTTCACAAAAATGCTATTTAAATCACCTTTAGACCAACTAGGAGCAAAACACCATATAAATTATTGATATTTTGAGTTTCTGGTCCCTTTAATACCTGCTTAGAATCTTCTTTAGGAGAAAAGAAAGTAATGACACCGACTAACATGTGGTTAATATAATCTGTCCTTTTTATACCTACACTTAGCATTCAAGATTCTCCTCATTTCTTGGTACGTTACTTCTTGCAGTGTCAGATATTTTACCTCTGGGAGGTTTTAACTCGTTGGCCAATGCCCCATTGTGGATACTTGACTGTTTGACAGTCATCTATCTGCACAAATTAATTATCAGCACTGATATATTTCAAGTGAATTGCAGATTATCCTCTCTTTATGTGTCACAATGTATCTCATTCCACTCTTTGTACAGTAATTCTGAGGAAGTGAACATAGGATACACAGCGGCCCCATAAAAGTACAGGACATGACAGTGAATAATAATAATTGTTTTGTAATGTATACCCTGATGTCGATGAGCAGAAGCGAAGGGATTGTATTTCACTCTTAATTTTACGATGTCTGACAGTGACACAAACAATTATACTGAGAAGCAGAGGGAATCGGCAATTCCACTTTTGTTTTTGGCGTTACATGTAAACGTTAATCTTTTTCTCACTTTAGAATGTGCCCATTTTCTCTCAAGGAGAGCTGCTTATCTCCAACTCCATGCACTTGGAACCTGAACTAAAAAAAATGTCAAACCAGTCAGACTCTAGTCTAGATTGGGCATGCTCAGTGTAGCGGGGAACGGGGCTATGATGTCTTATGCACTAATACTTGGCAGGCCCTATGGTTACCATATAGCTATTACCTCTAAGTAGACAGCGGGGGTGGAGCTAATGATGTCACAGGAAGGAAGTGACATTATAGCCCAAGCTGCTTCTAAGCTCCATGATGGTCCAGCCCCCAGACAGAGCTAATCACACCACTGACAAGGCAATGGGAGGAGAAAACAGACAATTAAAAAAGTAAGAAAAATATACATTTTTATTTATTTTAAACTGAATACTGATTTAGTTATTAGTTATACAGATTAGCTATCATTTGCTAGATATGATCTATTCTTTGGTTCTTGGTCTTGATTGTTCTTCGCTCCTAACGCAATCTTGAATCTGGCTGCGGTCTGTGACGCCATAGGCTGCAATGGGCACACCAATACATGGACTCTTTATTGGTTGATTACTGTTGTTGTGCCTAGGAATGGCAGTAATTTGTCAGCTTCATGGATTTAATGACACATCCATCTATCTATCCCTTGTTAATTCCATGCAGCTGACATGTCAGTGTCCTTGTTGGTCATCATGTACATGTGTGGTCTGTCTCATTATAGCGCACAGTCACTTGCTTGTCCTCCTTGGCCATCATCCTCCTCACCTCGGCCCTGATGTCGTCAAAATGGTGCTTGACGGAGCTCACATCCCTTTGCGCTTTGCCCACGGCGGTTACCTCAGCGCTACCTCCTTCCATACCTGGGCCCTAGGTTCTGGCCTAACTTCCCTATTCTCCACAAAAATCACATTCTCCTTGTGCGTGTAGTTCAGGGCCCTGTGCTTGCCCTTAGCCTCTTGCCTTCCCGACTGTGGACGGGTATCCTTACCTCCCTGACCTGTTCCTGAGGCCTGTTCCTCCCCTGAACCACCACCCCCAAGATCAAGCCCCTCTTTCCCTGGTCTATATGTGCCTGTTGCAAGGGCCGCCCTGTTACAACCCACCTCCTCCTATCCTTTGTCACACAACGTTATACCGTGATTCGATCGTAACAGCGGATCGCATCTCGGCCAGTCCATTAACAGTTTGCGGCCGCAGAAGGGGTTTTTATGGGCTTGAGGCTTCGGCCCGTGAGAGAATAGCATACCTGGTAGCAGAAGGATATGCAAAGTTTGGTCAAAAGGTCAGCAGGTATCAAGGTCAAGGTGCATGTAGAGAGTCAGGGACTGGCTTTGACAAAGAAGTCAGTTACTTGTGCACTTGTATGTTTTCCTCATGAACCTTTGTGCCTGACGCAGTCTCTTTCATCTTCGGATGGCCACACTTCCGTCTCCCCAACCGCGCATTGCAGCGTGCCACTACGATTTGACCCTCATTACACTGCAAGTGCACACAATATTCTAGTACATTACATTTATTATAAGCCCCTCTAACTCTCTCAGCAAATTTAAGTCATTTTCAAAAATATTTTGGAACCATGCAACTACTTGGGGCAAAGCTGACTCCCAGAGTAATTATCCAGTTATAAAAAATATCTAGGTAACAAAGTATCAAAGGAGGGATTGCAGATAACCATTTGGGTCCAAATATAAGAAAATTACTTTTTATAATGTTAACTATAGAAAGATTACTGGCACATAGTGACATATTGGTAACAACCTATATAGATATATGTATTGTCCATTATAAAGATCAAAAAGAAATAGTGTTTAATTAAGCAACTTTATAATGATGCTCAAAGGAGTTAAATTGCCATTCATAATAAAGCTTTACACAAACTATAATACCGACAGATTTGCTCTCTTTGTTTAAATTGTTGGTTTCCCAGATTCTTAAGTGCCATATTACCATGACAACTCAATGGTTCCTACCATCCCGTCTGCAACATTTGCTACTCATTTATATGAAATAAGAGTCAAGTTGTCATAATCACCATCACAGGCTGATACTTCCAACCACTCCTCTAGTAAATACATTCACATCACTGTGAAAGGAGATTATAGAGAAAATCCCTGGAGAGGCACAATTATTTATATGGTTTTGCTTCAACAAGTGCATTCCACACTGACAAACATTGTCCTTTTATTTATACACATGAAGATTATTCAAAACAGAAACAAAGAAGTAAACAAGCGAAAATACTTTTACTATCAAATCTATATTTTACCTGTAGTATAAATTCTGCTAATTGAAATGTTGAATTAATTGCAATAAATATATTCTGTCATAGAATAGGGACGGGATTTTTGTTAATTGATTGGAGGTTTTGATATATGATACTGACCCACCTCCCCTGCACATGCTCAGAAGCAGGCAGCTTGCAATCATAGCTACAAGTTCTGTACAACAAGAACATTGTACAATAAACATATTTTGGGAAGTAGTTACTCTTTTAATAGGTGTACCCTATTAAGTCTGCATTGCAAAACTTATGTATAAAAGTTATGTTCTACTATATGGAATGGTACCATCCAAGAGTATCTGCTGTGTAATACTGTATGTTAATGAGTGGCACATATATAAATTGTTAAGCAAGTAATAGAGTTCAAAGGAGAGCGAAATATGAAAAAAACTTAATGACTAAACATAAATATGCGACGTTGTTTGTTTCTTAGTGTCCTGAAAGCTTCTTGAGACCTCGGTTGGGTGTTTTTCTCATGTATAATTCATATTTAACACTTCCTTGTTATTACCCCAATTCTATACTTTTTAATGAGAGTCATGAATTTCTTTGCTCAGAGGCCTACTACCTCTGTGAAGCCCTGTGAGCAGCATACAACACCAGCAGTTATGGAGAAGTTTTTGGAAGTGGCCCCATCCCTGGAGCCAATATCTTTACTAATATTACCACTGTAGGCGTGGTATTATATCTGGGGACATAGATTTACTTCAACTATATTTTTAAACCACACAACTTTTTGTTATTTACTGCCTCTCCCCCCTACTCCCCATCCTTCTCCCACTACTGGTTTGCATAATATCCTCCTACTCAAGGGTCTAATGTCTTTCATGTTTCCTAAGCTCACATTCTCATTCCTCTCTCTTCCTGTTTTTTCTGTCCCTCACGCCATGTTTTCCATTTTCTTGCAGTGCCAAATCTTACCTACAAACAGAGGCCTACTACCTCTGTAAAGCCCTGTGAGCAGTTCTCTCCCACCCGCCCCTATTCAGATTTAATTTCTAGAACCATGAAATCACCTGACTTTTCTACTTTCAGATTACATGTCTCACCAATAGGGGTCAGACTAGAGCCTCTGATCTCAGATCCCTCCAACTAATTTATAATCTTTCTAACTTTCACTCACTTCCTTACCTCTCTTCCTTCTTATTCCTTATCTGTTACTCTTCCAGAAGGTCTCTGCCTCTTTCATTCCCTTTAGATTGTAAGTAGTGAGTTTCCACCTTGTGTATCACATAATGTTGGAAAAGCTAAAGTGACTATCTGTCTCATGTCTAAAGTAGCTTCAGGAAAGGTATCTAGGCCTCTTTTGTAATAGAATATATTTGACCAATGCTTACTGTGTTTTTTCCCATGATTGGGATGTGTAGAGATTTGCTAATCACATATATAGTTGTCAGTGTTGGGAATGCTTATGTTGTTGGTCACACTTTGCGGCCCTTAGGGCCACAACCGCGAGCCTCACGAAGCGAGGCGAGCCATTGACCACGCAGGACTTAGGCTGCAATGAGCGACGAAGGCACTCATTGCACTGCGAGCCTCGCGAAGTGAGGCTAGCAGTTGAGGTACGCGGGACTTAGCTTGCGATGAGGGCAGAGGCGAGCAGTTTTGGCACGCAGAAAATACGAACTGTAGGACTTAGGACTGAAACCCGTACATGCACTGTACGCCTTGCAAAATTACGACTTTAGCAACCGAACTACGAAACTGAAAAAAAACAACGAATATGCCTCAAATTAAATTACACACACCACATGGGGAGAGGCAGGGAGCCTGTAAGTCAGGTTGCAAGTTAATTTGATGCTTATTTGCAGTTTTTGCCTGAGCAAGAAACAAAATAGCTGCCGAAAAAACGCAAAACTACGAAAACGAGGCCCAAGGACTTAAAACTACCCCAAAGGACGTAAAACTAGCCCACCAAGTCACTAACACTTAACCCAAGGCAGTAACACAATCCAAGACAGTAACACTCAAGCACAAGGTCTAAAAACTATACAGGGGGAGAGGCTTGCAATGAATGTCAAAGGCGCTCATTGCGAGCCATGCGATGGGTACTGAAGGTGCTCAGAGGGCCCATAGCCTCTCATTGTGTGGCAAACAGCATTGCTAGCCTTACAATTTTACTCCCGTCATTTTTGACGGGCAATTTCCTAGTTTATTATAATAGAGCCTCAGTTTAACATTTTTAGTTTGTGAATCTAACTACTAATATTATTTAACTGTCTTTTGTTTACAATAGATAGGAGAATCCCTTAAGGTTTTAAAATAATTTCTGGTTTGCACGTAGGGATAGTAATGGTTATTAGGGATGTCATAATGTAATTTTAGATCAGTAAAAGGGTGGTGTTTTTGGCAATTCGTTGTTAAAAATAGCAAAGTCCTTTCTCATTCCATTGATTAAAAATTCTGCTTTTGAGAAATGGTAAAAAAAGATGGGTTGTCCTGTACAGGGGTGAATGATGACATCATCTCTGAGGTATGGAAAAGCGTTTGAAAGTGGTGCAAGGCATTTAGCGAGTCTTTGAATAAAAGGTTGTTTACAACTGGAGATTTAGAATAGTTGTCTTTGTTATATATAGGGAATCAATTAAAAACAGTCGTGTCATACGTTCTTTTAAGTCTTTATTGGTGAAAACTTATAAATTCAGTGTCCAGTCTCTTGAGATTCTTAAGAAAAATATTACATTTAACCAGAGTACATTGGGGAGTGCCACTCCTACCCTGAATTTAATAGGTATACATTTGACTAATAAATACATTGACCTTTAAGTTTCCAGAAAAATCCCAGAAATATTTTGGTAATATTTTGAATACATGTTTAAGTTATCATCATTTGGGAAATGAATCAGTGGTTCTCAAACCTCTCCTCAGGACCCCACAGACACGCTAGGATTTCGATTTAATAGTGTGTGAACACCGGTGAGGTAGGCCTGTTGAATACTAATTGCCTCACCCGTGTTCACACACTGTTAGATCGAAATCCAGGCATGTCTGTGGGGTCCTGAGGAAAGAGTTGAGCAATACTATAACTACTGCACTCCAAGTATCAAGTTCTTGAATTATTTTAGTAATGGTAGGAGGGATGTTCAGGGCATGCATATTTGCTAATTGTATTGCAATGTTTATTCCTAGATATACAGAGCCTTATTAAATTTGCCCTCGTAGTTCCCTAGATCCTCGCAAAAGACAGTTTTTTGCTGTTTGCGAGAATACGTCCCTCGCAGCCTGCTTTGCGAGATGACACCAAAAAACAGCTGAGAAATGGTTCCGAAAGAGATACGGAGTCACACGCAGCCATAAATCTTTGGGGTGAACCTTTTGCACCTCGGAAAAATCCCTATGGGCACAAAAAGTGGAGGCAAGGGCTCCTAAAGCCTCTACGTGCTGCCTTAGAGCAGCCCGACACCGCCATGTGATGCTCCCCCCTGCTCCCTTAACACATCCCCATGCTGCAGGGGGCCCTATCGGGACCCCTGCAGCCCCCCCCAAAATTAACCCCTTGCAGCGGGGGTCCCCGATCAGCATCGATCAGGCCCCCGCTGCATTTAAAAAAATGTAATTTCCTGCTGCGGATCCTTAAAGGGCCAGTGGCACACTAATAACCTATACCGGCGGCTGGGGTACTGCAACTACCCCCGCGGCAGCAAACATTAACCCCTCTTCTCAATGCCGGAGGACCAACATTGAGACCCACAAAGTCTCCCCAATATTAACCACTTGCTGCAAGGGTCCAGAGGGACCCCCGCAGCCCCCTCCCACATTAACTCCTTGCAGCGGGACCCCCAAAGTCTCCCCAATATTATGGGGGTCTGTATTGACCCCAAGGAGTGACAGTGGTTAATTAAGGGCTTATGGGGGTCTTTATTGACCCCCATTGAGTAACAGGGTTAATTCAGGGCTCATGGGACTCTGTATGAAGCCCCATGAGTTTATAGGGTTAATTAGGGGGACTGTATTGACCCCCATGAGTGACAGGGTTAATTCAGGGCTCATGGGGATCTGTATAGAGTCCCATGCATTATAGGGTTAATTAAGGGGTTGTGGGGATCTTTATTGACCCCCATGAGTGACAGGGTTAATTAATGGATTATGGGGGTCTGTATTGACCCCTATGAGTGACAGTGTTAAATAATGGCTTATGGGGGTCTGTATTGACCCCCTATGAGTGAGAGGGTTAATATATGGCTTATAGGGGTCTGTATTGACCCCTATGAGCGAGAGGGTTATGTATTGGCTTATGGGGGTCTGTATTGACCTCCATGTGTAACAGGGTTAATTCAGGGCTCATGGGGCTCTGTATAGAGCCCCATGAGTTATAAGGTTAATTAAGGGCTTATAGGGGGTCTGTATTGACCCCCTTGAGTGACAGGGTTAATTCAGGGCTCATGTGGCTCTGTATAGAGCCCCATGAGTTATAGGGTTAATAAAGGGCTTATGGAGGTCTGTATTGACCCCCCATGAGTGACAGGGTTAATTAAGGGTTCATGGGGCTCCTTTATAGAGACCCATAAGTTATAGGGTACATTTAAGTGCTCATGGGGCTCTGTTTACAGCCCATGAGTTAAGGGGTTAATTTTAGTTGCCTGTGGGGGGTACTTATAGTACCCCCCGCAGCAGGGGTTAATATTTTTTTGCGCTGGTCCTTTCAGGACCATTATGGCTCTTTAAGGACCCGTGAGGCATGGACATTTGAGAATTGTAAATGCAGAGGGTCACTATCGGTGGCAATTGGGGACTCCCTGCTGCATAGTGGTTAATGTGGGGGGCTACAGGGGTCCCTATGGGACCCTTGCAGCAAGGGGTTAATGTGGGGACACTTTGAGGTCTCGATGGGGACAACCCAGCATAGAGGGGGTTAATTTTAGGTGCCGAGACAGGGATCGTTTTATAGTGTGCCTCGGGCCCTTTAAGGATCAGTGGCGGGTAATTAAAACAAATTAAATGCAGCGGGGGCCTGATCGATGCCGATCCAGGACCCCCCGCTGCTAGGGGTTAATGTGGGTGTCTCTTTGGGGGGGCCTGATGGGGACCCCCTGCATAGAGGGGGGTTAATTTTAGGTGCCGGGGTGGTAGTTGGAGTACCCCCCACGGCAGGGCTTATATGTAGGTCTGCCGCGGAGGTCCCGTTCAGGACCCCCGCGGCAATTGATGAGGAGGGGAAGCCTGCAAGATCATCTTGCAGTCTGTCACTCCTCATGTACATTTTCTCCGTGTTGACATGGACGGCCCTGCTGCATAGCTCACATGTTGCTTGAGCAGGGCTAATTTAACAGCGTTGTCACTTTTCAAAATTTGCAGCATGTAGGGTTTAAGTAGAAACCTCGGATCTACGAGGCTGGAATTTAATAAGACTGACAATATGGTCATGTGATGTCTTAAACCTATTTCCCTACCAGGAATGTATATGACGTGTATCAGAATTGTTTATACAAAATATTTCAGATTTGTTGAAGTTCACTTTATAGCCTGAAAAGCAGTTGAATGTATTAATGATTTGCCCAATGGATTCATTGAGGTTAGTGATAAGCAGTAGCATGTCATCTGCGAAATGGACTACTTATAGTTCAGATTTTCATATATGTATGCCTGTATATTATTTGAGCTGTCTATTTGATACAGCCAGTTATTTAGAACCTATGTTGAAGAGCAGGTGGCATAAAGCGAACCCGCCTCATTCCCTGCTTTTTGGCTTCAGACATGCCACTATTTGGCAATAATTATGAGAATGAGCTTTTGTTAGATACTTTGGATTCCTTGAAGATATGGCCTCTTATAGCAAATCCATCCATTGTCTGGAAGAGATGTTTGTGATAAATGAAATTGAACATTTTCTCAGCATCTACACTAAACACTAAAGAGACAATGAGTATGAAGAAGTACTTCAGAGGCTTCATTAGCCGTAAATTGATTTTCTGCTGTTTTTGTGCCATTTCTATCAGTTACAAAGCCAGTTGGATCACCATGGATCAGTGTTGGCAAGATGACTTTCAAACATTCAGATAGTTTTTTCATATAATTTATATTCTATGTTTAAGAATGGGATTGGTCTGTAAGAGCTTGGATCAATATTATCTTTATTCTGCTCATATAGCACTTGAATTGTTACATTGCAAAAATGTTGGGGAGGAGGGTAGCCCTCTAAAGAATGGCTGGTGATTAGCGCTAATATTGGCATTATGTGGGGTTCTGAAATTTTAAGAAACTCAGCTGTTAGGCCATCTGGACACAGGACTTTATGAAGGCATATATACATATCTATACACACACACACATATATATATATATATATATATATATATTGTCGTGGCATTATATGATTGTCTTCTGGTTGCTGTTACTACTGTAAACATATACATACTTACAGTATAATAGGAGGGGTGAGAGAAGTGCATTGCCACCCAATAGTGTAGTACAGTAAAAATTATTCCATAAAAAGAATCAAACATATATAAAATGTGCCCTCACATTTGTTATCCTCATAATCTGAGGTATGTATATGGCTTCAATGAGACAATACCCGTGGTCACCACACTTCTCCTTGTTTGTAGTCCTGGGTCCTACCAATGTAAGGTGTACCCAATGTTTCGCCATAAAAATCTATTTAGATATATCCTGTTTACTTATCACTAGGAGCACACTGATCCAGGGGATGTATGGAGATAAACACCCAGACTGCTATTTGGCAGTCCCAGGTCAATACACACCACACTCAGGATACTAGAGGAACAGGAGTCCCCTTATTGATAGTGACAGTGACACACTTATCTGACCGTTGATGGCCTACAGCACTCAAATCAGATATAAAGTATATGAATATGAGTTAAAATAATGTGAGGTAAAAATTCACGCAAATATAGCTCCATAAAGCTCCCATATTCATAGGGGCAATCCAAGCTCAAAGATACAATAAAATAGAAAATACAAATAAATATTACAACATTTTTCTAGGCATGTTTTCGCATAATAAAATAAGGCTTTCACAATGGCAATGTATCAGAATTTCAATATGCTAGTAGTCTACTCATATTTCAGGTGAAGGGTTAATCATTCTCCCTGTTACTCACAAATACTTTGAGTTAATAACAGTGCTATCTGACAGGACCTGGGCAGATGCCTTGAGAACAAAACATACAACACTGTCTCAAGATAGAGAATGCTAAGGCTTACGCATTCATCCTCAAATCTCTATTGTTTCAACCAAGTGCTTATCAAAGCAGGTGTTTGATTAGACACAATAGACTATTCTATATCCCAAAATACTTGACTGAGACATAGTTGTACTTAAGGGCACATATATTGCACAATAAATTAATTTTAAAACACGGGACCTAACTGCTCCCCGGCGGGCAGAAACAGACTTACACAATCTGTTTATTGACACATTAATTTATGCATATACGCACAAATAAGACATAAGCCATTGTAATTGGTGGAGATCAACCCTGTGACAGGGAGAGAGAAATAGTTTATCAATTAGAAGGGGGAATTCTCTGGGTCTTTTCAGGGGTTTTCTGACTGGCATTTTCTCTGGACTATTCCTGACTGTCACTCTCTGGTATAAACTTATGTCCCCTTATATTTGATCTAAGAAATTTTACTATATCTGTTTATATCCAATTTCTATCCTATCTTTCCAAAAAGAACCAAAAAGCATTAATTCTAAACAATTTGAGGGTAAGTTCCTATCCGGTAAGTCCCCTCCTGTAAACTTCATTCTGGGTAAAGTATGAAGTGAAGCCTCTATTATTAGTCTTTTTAAAAGAACTACCAACTTGCCCGTCAAAATGACGGTCAATAAAATCTGAAGCCATGGAAATGCTGTTTGTCACACAATGTAAACCTTTTGGTACTCTGAGGGCATGCGGTGCTCATTGCGAGCCTCTTGTCTTGTCTATTTGTGCTCCTCTGAGCACCTTCGGCACTCATTATAAAGAGAGATATATATTCATCTATATTTACTTAATCAATAATTAATTAATTAATAATTAATTGAATAAATTAATATAGTTTACCTATTTGTAATTAATATATTCAGCAATTAAGAGTCTGAAGAACTAACAATCTGTTTATATTTTCCGGCACCATACAATGTACAGTATTGGTGTTAGTGCCCTTATGATAAAGTGTAATGAATGTCCTAACTGTGCATTCTAAATGGTTTGTGTGCACGAGGGTAATCCGTTGGTGTAGTTGTGTAAATCGCCATTGTAGATTGGTAATGTTATTAATCTGTTAAGCGTCTTGAATGTATTTTCCGTATTTTGTAATAGTGTATTTTGTATTTCGTTCGTTGCTTTGAGAAAGTGCTACGCGTTTGGCAGCGTTTTGTGCAATCCGGGGTCATGTATCCTCCTTTTCTTTTTTTTCGGAGGACATTTTTTTTGTTGCTTAGCCAATTATTATGTGGTGAAAGTCTTTGAAATCGGCTTAAATTCATGTTGCTTCTCACTCCCAGACGTCCTGCGTGTTCCGCCGTGCTGTGGGTGATATTTTTGTTGTATTTATTTGTATTTTCTTTGTTTTTTGTTATGTTTGTTGGATGTTTGCAGTTCGGCCGTTAACCTCATATTTTTGCTATCTCATATATTTTTTTTTCAAAGTCCCGCGTCTTGTATTTTTTTTCTAAGTCCTGCGTCTTGTATTTGTTTTTCTAAGTCCCGCATTTGTCAACTACTTCCAGCCTAAGGCTGTTTGTAGGGAAGCTAATTTGTTTGTAGGCTAAGTCCCGCATGTTTCATTCCCTCCACTGCTTGCCTCGCGAGGTTTGCAGGCAATGAGCGCCTTTTGCGCTCATCGCCTAAGTGCTCCGAATTTACCAGCTAAGTGCTCCGAGTTCAAAGGCTCGCTTGGTTGTGCGAGGCGCGCAAGTGATGAGCGCCTTTGGCGCTCATCGCCTAAGTGCTCCGAGTTTCATGGCTCGCCTGTAACGCTCATCGTTAAGTCATACGTACTACGCAAAGCGTGACGACGTCTCGTAGTTAGACAATTATAATTTGTGATTGAAATAGTCCTCATACAATCTTTCTGCTTCGATTGATAAGGTGGGTACAAGCTGAAAGAAGGTCATGAATTCCAAACCATTATTGTTTTCTACTTGGTTCCATTTTATCAAAAACAGACTGATTGCTTTGATAAATTAAATGTAATCAGTTATGTTATAAAACACCTTATTAAATAATCCAATACATAATACAAAGGTTATTTAGCTTGCCATTTAGTTACATTATAACTTACCGGTAAGTAGTTTTATATTGCTTCAGTATATAATTACATTTTCTGGCTGTTATGTAGGTTTTAACTCTGATTTTGCTATTTACTGTTTACATAGAGTAACATGCTATATCACTGAGTATTAACATCAAATATACTGTACGGAAAAGATTCTAATTGTTTATCCAAGTTTTGATAAGACTTTATATACTTCTGATTATTTTTGTGTTGAACTAACCAAATATATACTGTTCTCAAATAGATTCATATCCAAGCTTGATAAGATTTTGATCGTTGCTTATTGATTCCTATATTGAACTAACAGAATTTAAAATGTGTTAAAACAAATTGTTGTCTAATTATTTAAAAGGATTTGTATCATTGATTATGGGATCATCGTGCTACTTTGCAACGTAAGTAGTCTTCTACCAATGCTCTCCATCTTAGGGTGTAAGTTGCTGATAACTTGCCTTATCTCTGGATACAAGTAGCACATATACCTTGCTAAGTTTTTTGTACTCATTTTGCTAATCTCTATCTTGTTCTAACTGAATCTAGAATCTGTAAATTGTTTGTTGAAAGATCCCTTTGAATGATTTTGAATATGGTTCATTGATTTTATATTGTAATCTGTCTAAAAACCAAAGCTTTCAAGGTATAAATATATGGGATTGTTTATTCTTGATTTTACTTTTGTCCCAATAAAATCTATTCTGCAATAAAGATTATACTTGTCTATAAATTGATCATTGAAGTAAAGAAGCTATATTAATCTATAAATTGTAATATTTATGTCATATCAAATTGCATGACAATATATATATATATATATATATACAGTATCTCACAAAAGTGAGTACAGCTCTCACATTTTTGTAAATATTTTATTATATCTTTTCATGTGACAACACTGAAGAAATGACACTCAGACCAAACATATATACACATATGTCTTTATGTCTATATATGTTTTCTATGATATATTGTGTTGATTCCCCCTATATGCATTTACCTGATGATGTCAGATGCTGCCTCCACTCTCTCTGCATCGCTGTTTACGTTCAATTTGAGTTTTTCATCTCATATCTGTGTTTTTGTGCTCTTTGTGCCTTATCCGTTTATCTGTCATTTAGGGATTATTTCCACTACCTTTCCTCAGTATAGATGTCTACTTTTGGTGGTGGGAGTGTCATGGTCTGGGCCTGCATGAGTGCTGCTGGCACTGGGGAGCTACTGTTCATTGAGGGAACCATGATTCCCAACACGTACTGTGACATACTGAAGCAGAGCATGATCTCCTCCCTTCGGAGACTGGGCCGCAGGGCAGTATTCCAACATGATAACGACCCCAAACACACCTCCAAGACGATCACTGCCTTGCTAAAGAAGCTGAAGGTAAAGGGGATGGCCAAGCATGTCACTAGACCGAAACCCTATTGAGCATCTGTGGGGCATCCTCAAACAGAAGGTGGGGGAGTGCAAGGTCTCTAACATCCACCAGCTCCGTGATGTCATCATGGAGGAGTGGAAGAGGACTCCAGTGGCAACCTGTGAAGCTCTGGTGAACTCCATGCCCATGATGGTTAAGGCAGTGCTGGAAAATAATGGTGGCCACACAAAATATTGACACTTTGGGCCCAATGTGGACATTTCCACTTGTACTCACTTTTGTGTGTTGTAAATTAAGGGTTAATATATATTAGAGGTCAAATATAAAAAAACTTACAAAGCTCCTTCTCTCTCTCTCTCTCTCTCTCTCTCTCTCTCTTTCTCTCTCTCTCTCTCTCCAATGCAAACAAACCCACCAAGACCTGTGTGTTCACTTGCTCAGCTACAGCATAGTCAATAATTTACAGTTTTCGCGCCCTTTAAAACCCCTTCCTACGTCGGTAAATGCAGTTCCCCGCTTTCTATTGGCGGTTAGGCCTGCGTCAAACTACGTGATTACGGGTTTGGATCGTAACGGCCAATTGCATCTCGGCCCTCCTTTTAACAGTTTGCGTGCACGTGAAAAGTTTATGGGCTTGCGTCTCCGGCCTGTAACTTGCAACATGGTTAAATTTAATATCTCTGTAACGCAGCAGATTTTCAAGGAATCTCATTGCGAGCTTCTCCTCCCGTCCACTGTACGGGCCGTTCCTTGCAGGGTTCAATAACCTGCAACTTTTTTGCTTGGGAATACCATGTGTCTCTTTCCACCTTCTCCCCCCTGTCCCTTCCCTGTGTCTTTCTCCTCTGTGTGTCTGCTGAATGTTTGCGTGGCGCGCACCGACTGCCATGACTAGTGTTGTTTGTGTGTTACTGTCTTCGCCGTCTTGTATTTTCTAAGTCCTGCGTTCCTGGCATTGTTTGGCCTCGTTTTGAACCTATATCACATTTTGTTTTCTCGCTTAGCCGATTTTCGATCTACGAAAAACGCCAAATATGGCTCAAAGTCCCTTGCAACCTCACTCCCAGGCTTCCTGGCTTACGCCCTGTGCTGTGTGTGTGTGTGCTACGTTTTTCGCCAGCTATTGTGGCCATCGACATGAGCACCTTCTGTGCTGATGTCTATGGTGCTTTAAAGTCCTGCATGCCTTCGGCGCTCATTGCAGCCTAAATCGCGTGGGCCTCGCGATGAGCCCCTGCGGAGCTCATTGCAGCCTAAGTGCCACGGCGCTCATCGCAAGGCCTGCAATGAGTGCCTTCGCCCATCATTGCAGCTTAAAAGTCACACGGGTCTCGCAGTCGCGTGCCTCAACTGCTCGCCTTGCTTTGTGAGTCTCGTAGTTGCGGCCCTCGTTTTGCAAGGGCCACAATTATTTAAAATTGTGTGACCAACACTGACAACTATATATGTGATAATCAAATTGATGAGAGACTGATGCAGTTTGTTCAAGAGGGACTTCTGGTAACTAGCAAGAATAGTATTTATCAAAATATATACTCAGAGCTTCCGCCTCCTTTTCTGATGTCAAAAGGACCCACCCATTCAGCCCTGCTTAATATTTAGATGACCCATATCAAGTCAGTCTCCATCACTGTCTTAATTTTGGGATGAAGCTGTTGAGTCTCTGTTTTTGGACCATGCAGTACTGGAGGTGGATCCATGGAGACCTTTATAAACGCCATGAAAAATTCATACATGTGCTGGTTACAGAAGAGCAAACGTGATTACTCCCTACCCCCCCACTAGTCTCAAACAGATTGGTGCAAATTCTTTCCTTTCTTTATGGACATCTAAGTATTAATCTTGGAACAACATTAGACTCTTATTTTAACACTAGCGACTTGCCCGTCAAAAATGATAGCAACAAAATTTGAAGCCTGGCAATGTTGTTTGCCACACAATGCGAGGCTCTCCCCCCTCCTACTTTTGGACCTCGCGATGATCGCCTTTGGCGCTTATTGCGAGCCTCCCCCCCCCCCTCTACTTTATGGGCCTTAGCTGCTCATTGCAGGCCTCGGCCAACCCGCAATTTTCGTACCCTGCAATGAGCACCTTCGGCGCTCATTGCGAACCTCTCCCCACTCTCTCCCTCCCGTGTCTTTTGCCGTCTCTCCCTCCCATGGGTCTCTTTCCCCCCTCTCTCACCTCCCTTTCTCACCCCTGTGTCTCTTTCCGCCCCCCTCACTCCGCTGTGTCTCTTTCCATCCTCTCCCCCCTCTCCCTCCCTGTGTCTTTCTCCCCCCTCTACATCCTCGGTGCACCGGTTTGTATATACGGGTGTGAAACCATTTGCGGGCTTGGAAATTGTTCATTTTCCACAAGCTCGAAATGTGTTTCCAATTTATGGGCTTGAAAAAAAAGGTTACGTCTTTATGGCCGCCATTTCATTCCTCGCTTAGCCATTTCTAGACCTCCCAAAAATGCCAATTAAATATCAAATTAGCTTGCAACCTCACTTACAGGCAGCCTGCCTCTCCCCCTGTGCTGTGTGTGAGGTTGTAAGTATTTTTTTAATTCATTGGCGTCTTTTGGCAGGCTTGAAAAAAATGGTGGCCGTTTTTTTTTAAGCCTGTAACTTGTAAGCCATTTGGAGCCTCTCCCCCTCTCAAGCCAGTCACATGCGGGCCTTGTGATGAGCGCCTTTGGCTTCATTGCAGCCCCATCAAGCCAGTCACGTACGGGCCTCGCAAAAAGCGTCAAAGGTGGGGCATGCAATGAGCGCCTTCTGCCTTTGGCGTTCATTGCAGCCCTGTCAAGCCACTCAGGTACGACCCTCGCAATGAGCGTCTTCAGCGCTCATCACGAGATCTGCAATGAGCACTTTCACGCTCATTGTAGCCCCAGTCAAAGCCATAACTTTTGGGCCTCGTGATGAGCGCTGCAGGCGTTATCAAAAAACTCGCAATCACGACAGCTATATATGTGATTTTAGATTTGGAAGGCTTTCTATTTTGATCAAGTTTGTCTGAAAACTTTGGAAGATTATCGGCCTTGGACCTTCGACCTAAGGGAGCCCAGTCTTTGACTTGATCCATCTGGATCGGTATTGAGTTTTCATCCAAGCCCAATAGTCTTGGCATCATCCTGAGCTACAAATGTCATAGCCAGTCATTGTTCCTGAACCCCCACCAGACATACATTGTTGTGTCTTGTCCGGTTTTCCAAGTCTTAAGCTTTAAAACATTTTTAGATAGTTTGTCAGATTACTTTTGTATGGTTATTACATCTGCAATTTGCATTGCCGTATTTTTCTCAGTTTCATCTGTCTTCTGTTAAATTTACCAGACTTAAGAAGCAAATCCACTGATATCTGTAGTTTGGTAGCTTGCGCAGTACAAAGGATTTCTATTATCTCCTTGATTATTGCGGTCAGTTCTTTGTGGCTAGTGATGACAGGCACGGGAATGTCAAAAACATCATTCATTTATATCATACACTGATTCTTTAGAAGGTATATTTTGTCTTCCGTTGAGTTTTTCTTATCCTTATTGATCTCTATTTTATCTCTATATTTTTCTTTTCCTAGTCTTTGATCTTTAGGTTTCATCTCAGCAGTGGGTTTTATGAATTTGTCCATGAGAGTACAAGAAGGAGAAGCAGGCGGTCAGCAGTTTTTAATAGGATACTGTCTTGTCTTTAGTTTATTTTTGAGTTACACATTTCTTATTTTATTCAATATTTTTTGTACTTTTTTTGTGTTCTCTGTTACGTGTTTTGAGCTTGTTTTATTGTTTGGTGTTTTTTGTTGTTTTTTTAATTATCTACGTTTTCACTATTATTTTGCACCCTTCCTTTCTTTTTTAGATTTGTAATGTTTCCTTATTTTGCTTGATTTTATTTATTTATTTTTCTATTTCAGGCAGTATGAAAGAAAATATAAGTGCTTAGTAGCCTCTTCCATATGAAGGCTCAGAATGGAGCCAGAAGCTAAATTATGCAAGATTGTTGTGTTCAGTCGTTCAGTCGCTTTCTGAATCTTCATGACCCTATGGACCTTATCACGCCAGGCACAACTTGTGTCTGGTTGTGTTTTCTTCCATAAGGTTTTCATGGCAAAGATATTAGAGTGGTCTGCCAGTTCCTTCTCTAGTGGACCGCAATTTGTCTGACCTCTCTGCTATGACCTGCCCATCTTGGGTGACCCTACATGGTATAGCTCACAGCTTCACTGAGGTACACAAGCCCCTTTACCACGACAAGGTAGCGATCCAGGAGGGAAAAGGATGCAAAACTGAGTTGTAAAAGCTTGCAGATTTTGCAATTCATCCTAATGCCTTTCATTGCTTTCAGAATTTTAAAGTACAGTAGAGTGTGTTTAATAGCTGCTGCAGTTGTCAGAACTAGTGTCTAACCTCCTTGCGAGTCCTATCTAGTACTCGTAATATTTTTTTGTACATTTTCGAGAGGCAGGTCAGATTTAATTTGCGAACTTATTGAACTTTTGTAATTGATTATCTATTTTGCATCTTTAGCACTTTTGGCGGGCTTGAAAAATCAATGGAGGAGATAGGGCTGAGTTAAGTCTTTGGCTAGCCGAAGTGATTTTGGGCAGGCGACTCTCAATTCAAATGCAAGGAGCTAAATGTAGCCAATTGAATATCCATAACCATATCCATATCCATAATCCATAGCTGCTTTCCGAGTTCAAGTAATTGCAATTTGGCCAATTGAATGGGGCCCATAGTCATGATTATGGTACAGTGTTTTTTTCTATTTCCTTACTAGAAATACATTGGAGGATTTTTCAATCAACCACCATACCCTACTTAGGACCCTATTAAATTCACTGATTTGTAGCTCCTGAAGACCGTAAAGGAGCTTGCAAAATTAGCCTCTTTTAGCAGCCCGCAAACAGTCTTCAGGTTACAGGCTGAAAATCACTATGGGCTGTCAAAATCGTGACTCCGACCCAGCTAAGCCTTTGATCTTTCAAGCCCGTAAATATTATAATCACAAATTTCTATTAAATTGCTACAATTCCCCAAAGATGAACTTGCGTTCAAACCCATAAACGGCAAACATAGCCAAAAATATTACGGGCTCCAAATAGGACCCGCAAAGGGTTTACAGCCAATTCCTTAACACTGTAAAAGACAATACAGACACAATAATGGACTTTAAAATATGGATAACGCAATAAAATACATTACAATTTATTGCACAACAATCCCCAAATAAAAAATAGGCATTTAAAAATATATATATTTTATCATATGTTGGAATGGTCATGCATATGCCAATATGAAAAGCCATGCTGCAACATGCATAAAAGCAATTAGAGACACATTAAATTGCAACACAAAAACATGAAACTGCCTGCCATATTAACCCTTTCTCACTCACAGAGGCTCTCATGTGGACCCTAAAGTATAACTATAATTGCATATACATCTCACTTATCACATCTACATTGGGAAAATAAAAAGTGGCCACATGACATATATCAAGAATCAAGGATTTTTTTATATTTGGTTGTTCAGTCCTTCAGTTGTGTCCGACTCTCGGTGACCCTATGGACTGCAGCACATTTAGCTACTTCTCTGTCTGTGCTTTTCCACAAGGTTTGCATGCCAAATATACTGGAGTGGGTTGACAGTTCCTTCTCCAATGGACTGCAATTTGTCTGACCTCTCTGCTATGACCTGCCCACCTAGAGTGACCCTACATGGTATAGCTCATTGAAATACACAAGACCCTTCACTACCACATGGTAGCAATGCAGAAGGGGATCAGGGAACATACACCACACTAATGAACTCTAACTAATCAGGAGGGGGGGGGGGGCGAACACACATGGAGGCTGTGCAGAAGCACGTGGAGCAACAGCCAACTCACCTCCATCAGGGGTAATCTTTGCTACGCCCATCCTGGAGAGTCCCACGCCATTGCTGGTGGCCATGTGCCAAGATGTATACCCATTATCATTTGGTGAAATTATATCAAGTGTTTTGCTATCAATCAATTTACATTATCATATTATTATTATTATTATTATTATTATTATTGTTATATGTATTAATCTATTGCATAGTAACTAGGGCTCATTAGTTTACTGATATTGGAATGTGACACAAATGTAATGTATGTGGATGTTCCAAAACCCCAACCATTGACAACACACTGACACAGTTACAATGGTATAACAAAGCTTTATTTTATACACAGAGCACAATCATAAATGTACAAGACTGTGCATTAATATCATGGGTGTGGTGTGGGTGGATCATGAAAGGGCAAGAGGCATTTCGGGTAAAACAGGGATACCTACAGGGGGGTAATACCATTGTCTAGAATAATCATAATGCATAGCACCTACCAGGGTCACATTTGGTCACTACACCACTGCAACCAGAATCTGGTAAATAAAAGGATCATCACAAATCCTTCCATTTCATTGAAGAAAACATTAATGTGCATAGCTCTTACAACTTGTCTATATCTGCTCAATGAAACAGACGATTCCACCTCTGAACTGTGTTAAAAGGAGGAGGATAAAAACAAACAGTGCTAAATACTGTAACTGTAACAATATACCAACTCACCTAATTCCCATCTTCAAGCATTACTATTAGCTAGTTCTCTGTAGAAATCACTGGCCATTACCATTAATAATGAAGTGTTTTCATTGGTGGTGGTGGGGGGGGCAGACATCCCCCCAGGAGGCAGCGTGACATACAGTGGCTGTGCTGGTGACGGTGGTTGTGGCTGTGGCATGGGGGGAGGAGAGGAGCGGCTGGGCTGCGGGTGCACGGGGGAGGCCTCCGGGATGGAGGAGGTGGGGCTGGAGATCAGAGCGCGGTATATGGCGTCTGTAGTCAGTTGCTGGTCCGCCCCCATCCTGAGCAGCCAGGCCAGGTAGGACTACGTCATTAGATAGTGTCTCCTCTCCTCCCTATTTTGCCTGGCCAGGCTAAGCATGACCTCTGCATGAATGGCGGAGATGCTGGCCTGGATCCCCTGATGACACGTCAGTTGCTGGCGCATGATGGCCAGCATCTCCCGCCTGAGCAGCCTGCTTTGGTGGTGGTTGGGAGGAACGTGTGGAGGGGGGTGCGTGCTGGGTGAGAAGGTGGCAGTTCTGGCCCAGTGGGGGTGGGTCTGGGGCCCGGCTGGAGCCTGGGTCCATAATTCAGGTTGGTGGTGGTATGCCTGATGGTGGTGGCCAGTCAGACGCACTCCTCACCTCCTCCTCTCCTCCACCACTTCTCACCTCCTCCTCCTCCTCCTTCACCACTCCCCAGGAACCACCATTCTCTCCTCTCACCTCTCCTCTTCTCCTCTTCCCCACCTCTCAGCTCCTCTCCCCTCCTCTCTACTCCCTCCATAATAATCCCAAAAAGAATTTTAGGACAAATCAAAATAAGTATTTCCGATGAAAAACATAAAATGTATGTTTTATGTGTATACTAGTGACTTGCCCGTCAAAAATGACGGGGGAATAACATTTTAAGCCATGGGAATGATGTTTGACACACAATGTAAACCGTTTTGTACTCTGAGGACCTTCAGCAATCATTGCGTGGCTTGTACTGAGCCACTTCGGCGCTCATTGCGAGGCTCTCCTGTTGTGTACTTTTGGTCCTCTGAGCACCCTCATCAGTGATGATAAAGAGATATATATATTTTTATGTATATGTAGTTAAGTAATAATGAATTATTTATTAAATAAATTAATATACTTGAAGTATTTATAATAATATATGCAGCCAGCAATAGGCTGAAGAGCTAATAATCTGTTTGTATTTTGCGTCTGCATACAATAAACATTGTGAGTGTTGGTGCCCTGCTTATAAAGTGTAATGAATGTTCCAAGTGTGCATTCTACATAGGCTGCGTGCGCGAGGTAAAGCCGTTGGTTTATTGTGTAAAGCGGCATTGTATAATCGTAATGTTATCAATGTGGATCGTGTCTCGTGAGCATTTTCCAGCTTTTGCAATAGTGTATTTTCTAGTTCATAGTTTGATGTGTAAAGTGCTGTGCGTTTGGCAGTGTTTTGCGCGGTCCAGGGTCGTGTAGCCTCCTTTTCATTTTTTTGGCTGTCATTTTTTCCCTCACTTTTTCGAGTGACGAAAATCATCTAAATCGGGTTAAATTTGCTTTCCATCTCACTCCCAGACGTCCTGGCTGTTGCCCGTGCTCTCTGTGATGTTTTTGTAATTTATTTTAGTGTATTTAGTGTGTTTTTATTGTTTTTTCGTTTTCGCAGTTCGCTCGTTAATCTCGTAATTTTTTGCGTCTTGTATATCTTTTTTTCTAAGTCCCGCATTTGTAAAACGCTTGCAGGCCAAGGCGATCCAGCATTTAGGAAGTGTTTTGTGGCTAAGTCCTGCGTGTTTCATTGCCTCATCGTGTTTGTGCTGATATTTGTAGCGCATTGTAGCGCCTTAACGGCCCATCGCCTAAGTGCTATGTGTTAACAGCTTGGTGCTCATCGCCTAACTCGTACGCATCACGCAAAGTGTGACGACATCTCGCAGTTTGACAGCTATAATATGTGATATTAACTGTTGTGGGATGGGGAGTGGTGTGTATGGAGTGACCTAGCGCTATGCGTATCTGTGTATGTTATTTAATATCTGAGTATTTGTATTATGTGTAATCTGTAAAAATGTGTAATCGAAGTTTAAGTGTAAAATCGTAGTTAGAATAATATCACATATAATAGTTGTCAAACTACGAAAAGTCGTCACGCTTTGCGAGCTCGTGAAGCAAAAGTTTGGTCCGCAAATGCGTACCCTGGCAAAGCGAGGGGACGCATTTGCGGAAGGTGGAGGCTCCAACGTCGGCTGCAATGAGCCAAAGGCTCATTGCAGGCCACAAATGCGGACCCTTGCGAAGCGAGGGGGGTGCATTTGCGTAGGTGGAGGCTCTACAGCGCCTCACACGCTGTTACACACACAAGCGGCACTTTACCAAAATACATCTAACACACAATCACTATATACGGACACAAAAAAATACGAACCGCAGGACTTAGAACGGAAAATTTACGGACTTAGCAGACAAAAATACGAGACGCGGGACTTAGACAAAAAAACATTACGACATTGCAAAAATACGACATTAACGGACGAACCACGCGCACCTGAAAACATTAAAAACACAATAAATATACACAAAAAATACATACAAAGCTTACCCAAAGTAAGGGGGCGCACCCGGGACCGCTACAAGTGAAGTTACACCTCAATTTAAGTTCAAATTCCCAAGTTTAGACACATGAAAATCCCCTAAGCGACAGAAAACATGGCCGCCGAAATAAAACAAAAACAAGGCTACAGGACCCCAAACACGCAAAACACTACCAAGCACATACGGCTTTTCAAAAAAGCCGTACGAGGTACAAGATATAATCTTACCAAGGAAGCAACATCATCCACAGTCGCGTAACACATTCACCGCCATTTCACAACACTAACTTACACAATGCGGAAGTACACAGCCTCTCCTCTATTTTTGCTCGCAATGAGCGCCGAAGGTCCTCACGGTAAAAAACGTTTTACATTATGTCTAAAACAGCATTCCCTGACTCATTTTTTGACGGGCAATTCGCTAGTAAAAAATAAAACCGTAAGAACCTGCTCGAAATAATTGCCTACACTCTCAGCTCTCTATATCAGCTCAAACTACCAACTCCGGGACCTGCGCGCTACTTTATGATAATCTACAACACAGTAAATGCATGGACGCGTGGAACGCAACTTTATAATCTCTCTCTGTCAATCATCTTTTGCTAGCTCGCTTTCTATTGGCTGAGAGGCCTGTGTCGCAATCCGTAATTACGGGATTGGATTGTAACTGCGGACCGCTTTTATTCCAGCCCAACTTGCGGGCCGGGAAAGGTTTATGGTCTTGCAGCTTTGGCCCTTTGGTTGCGGCCTTGTTCAATTTTATTGCTCTCTAACTCTTTCTAATTTCAAGCCAGCAGACTTACGGGCTGTACGATAGCCAGTGCGGGCTTGGAATTTAATAGGGCCCTTAGGGCCTCATTCAATTGCAATTTGGCCAATTGAATATTGGCTCATAAATAAGGCACATAGCATATTTTTTTTAAAGAAGTTTTAGTTAGTGAAAAACCTTGCTTTTGGACAGATGTTTACTAACTAAAAACTTCTTTAAAAAGTATATGTTAGTGCTTATTTAGCACCCTATTCAATTGGCCAAAATTGCAATTGAATGAGGCCCTTAGTGTCTGGTCAGAGCTTTTTACATCACATGCTTCTCCATCACATGCCCAGAAACAGACAACAGCAAGTATAACTGCAAGCCCTGTTCCTGCAGAAATATAAATTCCCCTGGCATCTGTGCAACATCACCAAAGTATCATGGATGCCTCCAGAGATAGCAGAGACATCAACATTTTTTTTTAATAAAAAAAGCTTCACTTTCAAATCATGCTTTTGGCCGGGATCACATTTTTTAAACATACTTTTTTTTATTATCCTACACAGGTCCTTTTAAAAGATTATCTCAAACCAGACAAAACCGCAGTTTTCATTTAATCACAAAAAATGCAATTTTTTCTATTGCCAAAAATGATTTGAGATATGCAACAATGAGTCAAGGTTACAATATTAGATTGTGTTTTTTGGCTCTAATGGATGTTGTGCATTTAATGTGTATGGACCAAAATAAATCACCAGTGTATCTCATGCAAGATGCCAGCCAGCGTGACTTGAAGGACAGAGCAAATCGACCAGAAACACTTAATGTAAATGTTACACTTGCACATGTGATGGGGGATCAGAGCTCCTCTTTCTGAATCTGTGCGCTGAGAGCAAGGACATTACCCAGTATCATGTTCAGTCAAATAACCACACGGCAATTATACAATTGGGTTATATTTATCACAGCTGACTATCTGTTGATAATAATAAGTATGATGATGTTAATTGCTTTTTTATAAGGCTCAGTGGATTCATGTATGATTGACGGCCGGATTAACTCTTTGATTCCAGGCATTATGGAGACAATGCATTTAAACACAAGGAAAGAGAGAGGTTTTGGTGTTTAGTTTTATAACTAGCAACTTGCACGTCAAAAATGACGGGGCAATAAAATTTGAAGCCATGGCAATGCTGTTTGACACACAATGTAAACCTTTTTGTACTGTGAGGACCTTCGGCGCTCATGGCGAGCCTCTTGTCTCGTTTATTTTTGCTCCTCTGAGCACCTTCGGCACTCATTATAAAGAGAGATAGATATTTATCTATATTTATTTAATCAATAATGAATTCATTATTTCTTGACTAAATTAATATACTTTACCTATTTGTAACTAATATATCCAGCAATCAATAGCCTGAAGAGCTAACAATCTGTTTATATTTTCCGTCAGCATACAATGTACAGTTTGAGTGTTGGTGCCCTGATGATAAAGTGTAATGAATGTCCCAACTGTGCATTAGAAATAGGCTGCATGCACGAGAGAAATCCGTTTGGTTTAGTTGTGTAAAGCGCCATTGTAGCTTGTAATGTTATTATGTGTTACGCAGCCGTGAGCATTTTCCCGTCATTGTAATAGTGTATTTTGTAGTTTGTTTGTTCCTGTGTGAAAGCGCTACGCGTTTGGCAGTGTTCTGCGCTGTCCAGGGTCATGTAGCCTTGTTTTAATTTTTTTCAGCTGCCATTTTTTTGCTCGCTTAGGCAATTTTCGTGTGGTGAAAGTCGTCGAAATTGTCTTAAATTTGCGTTGCACCTCAGTGCCAGACGTCCTGGCTGTTCCCCCATGCTGTGGGTGATGTTTTTGTTGTATTTTTTTTAATTCTCTTTGTGTTTTTTGTATTTTCGTGGTTTGGCCAGTAACCTCGTATTTTTGATATCTCTTATTTTTTTTTCTCAAAGTTCCACGTCCTGTAAAGCGCCTTTGTAGAGATTGATAATGTTATTAATGTGTTAAGCGACTCCCAAACATTTTCCGTCATTAGTAATAGTGTATTTTGTAGTTTGTTCGGTACTGTGTTACAGTGCTACGCGTTTGGCAGTGTTTTGCAAGGTCCGGGGTCGTGTAGCCTCGTTTTCGTTTTTTTCTGTGGCCATTTTTTTCACCCTTAGGCGATTTTCGTGTGGTGAAAGTCGTGAAATCGCATTAAATTTCCGTTCCACCTCATTCCCAGATGTCCGTGCTGTGGGTTATGTTTTTGTTGTATTTTTGTTTATGGTCTTTGTGTTTTGGGGATTTTCACGGTTAGGCCGTTAACTTCGTATTTTTTGCATCTCGTATTTTTTCATATTCTCAAAGTCCCGCGTCTCTTATTTTTTTTTTCTAAGTCCCGAATTTGTCAAGTGCTTGTAGGCTAATGTGATTGCGTGTTTACTAAGTGTTTGGTGGTTAAGTCCCGCGTGTTTCATTGGCTTCACTGCTCGCTTCGCTTCACAAGGCAAACAGGCAATGAGCTCATTGCCTTTGTGCTGCAAGTTTAATTGCCTTAACAGCTCGCCTCGCAGCGATGAGTACCTTCGGCGCTAATCGCCTAAGTGCTACGCGTTAACGTCTCGCCTCACCACGCAAAGCGTGACAAAGTGTGACAACTTTTATATGTGATACTATTGGTTTTACTACCAGATAAACTTTGAACTCTTCTGGATCACTACCTTGTCGTGGTGAAGGGGCTTGTGTACCTTAATGAATCTGTGAGCTATACCCTGTAGGGTTACCAAAGATGGGCAGGTCATAGCAGAGAGGTCAAACAATTCGCGATCCACTGGAGAAGGTGCTGAAAACCCACCCCAGTATCTTTGCCATGAAAATCTTATGGATGAGCACAATCAGACACAAGATGTGTCT
Source organism: Discoglossus pictus (assembly GCA_027410445.1). Taxonomy (NCBI): domain Eukaryota; kingdom Metazoa; phylum Chordata; class Amphibia; order Anura; family Alytidae; genus Discoglossus; species Discoglossus pictus. The sequence goes on along the minus strand of CM050176.1, from coordinate 32,465,372 downwards.
GACGCAACGCGGTCCATAGGGTCATGGAGTTTGACAAGAATGAGCGACTGAACAACAGAAAACTTTGACACCCAATCTTTTTTAGGTTGTATAAATGATGACTTGTTGCATTAAAGTACCATATTTTAAATCATGCATTTAGAACATTTTAAATATTAAAAAACGCTTTTGTATTTGGAATTAGTGGTTGATAGTATATAGAAATATTTTCAAACATTTCAAAACGAGCAAGGGACATTTGCAATTTTTGATACATTCACACCCGTATATAGCAAATGCAGAAGAAAATCCTACGAGTACCAGATAGGACTCGCAAGGGGGTTAAACACCTGATCGTAGAACTATAAATGCAAATCAAAACTCAATACTGCACTTTTAAAGATGGGGAAAGCCATGATAGTCATTAGAATGAATTGCACAACAGTCTCAAGCTTGCAGATCTGCAATAAATCTTTTTTTTTATTTACATTTAATTTCTGTGTTATATCAATCTCAGTAATCAAGGAGTTAATACATATCAGGCCACCCACATGGACTAGAACAGTATTGCCATTCATTTTTATTATTTTGTACATTGCCAGATTGTGAGTCTGATCGCATATTGGACCTCGACGTTTTACTATTGGCTGTTTCTGAATCGATAGTTACGGCCTTGCTTAATTGATCATGCTCTGAAATGCTACTTACGGGTGCATGGTTTACGGTTTAGGCTTTCAGCCAACTATTTGCGGGCTTGATCATTTGAAATGCTCTGTAACTGTTGCAATTAAATGGAGGCCTAACTGTATGACTTTTTCCTAATTCTGCTCCGACACAAGGTTTTCAAACATATATATGTTTTCAAGTGGGACTCAAATGTATGGAGGAGCGTGTTGCACAAATGTACCTATATTGATCACCTATTATTGAGCTCACAGTCTGTGAAAATTACAAACTGGCTACTTAAAACCTACAGCATTGACACCCCTTCATATTAGCCTGCTGGACAGATCTCCTGGTCGAGGCCTACGCAATACAGAGGTCTTCATCACACTGCCATCTCTCATATTATGAGTCCTTGCAGCTAAAAACGTGACTTATCTGAAAGAAGGAGGCAAAAAATGTCTATAACGTAGGTACAGAATGTCCTAAAAGAGTGGAATAAAACCAGAGATCGTGCCTTTATAAACTCACCATGCATAAACATTAACCTTTCCAAGACGTCCTACGATAAAAAGGAATATGGTTTCTTAATTTCATAACTGTAGTTTCTATGGCAATGACTGACACTCAGTTATGAAAAATGAAAAAAATTTAAAATAAGGTTCCAAAAGAGTGAAAATTATTGAATTTGGGCAGAATGTGAATATGACCTGTTTAGGTGTTGCTAGGGATCATATTGGGGGACATGAGGATTAATAGCAACCCCCTCTCAAGCTTGCACATCAGCCCAAATCCGAGTTTACATTAACTGTTTATTTTCCGGCCGCAGCCTGGCCAGGTCTTGAGGTGCTCCAAGCACTCTGGACTTTTTACATGGATATGTGACATAATTAAAAAAATAATTTATTTACCTGATTTGAGTATAGGGGAATGTTGTGCTATGAATGCTAACACCTACAATCACTTTATAGTCTCCTCAGAGTGCAGGATGGCTTTATTTCGGCTTTATAATGTGCTTAATTGGTGCTAGCGGGACCTCTTTCCTGCAAGTAAGCTGCGGCTCGGTTTTAGCCTTGCAGAGAGGGTTCCTGGAGCAATAGAATAGCAACCGGGCTTTTCTTGCGGCCGAAACTCTTGCAGCCGTTTTAGACCAAAGGCTTTCCTCCGGCGCAAGCAGCCGCAAGGGATAGCAAGGCGCCGGCCGCAAGCCTGCCGGAGCCCCCGGCCGGAGGGGAATAGAATAGGCAAATAGCTTGCGGCCAGTCCTTGCGGCCCCGCATCTCCTACGACCAATAATAGAATGAGGCCCATAGTATTTAAAAAAAAATCAATTCCCTCCTGATCCCAGACACCGGAGACCGGACTTCTCCCTGGAACAATACAGCCTCTCTAATTATCCAAGATAACCCTTAATTCCCTTTTTAATTAGAAATAAATCAAGTATAAAACAAGTTTAAAAAATGCATTCTGGGAATCTGGGCATGGACATGCAAATATACCCACAAAGGCTTTACTCTTTAATCCAAATACCATTTCAAACATGGCTCCTTTTAAGCATGTGCCTGCTATATTACACAGCTTTAAGCAAATTATATAAACAGAGCCCTAGTTTTGCAAGGGTTATTTACAATGTTTCCGAATAATGTCAGTTTTGAGACCAAAATACCATAACTATCAAAGAACTATAACAAATTTGAAAAATGATGAACTATAAATACTGTATATGATGTAAAGTAAAAGCGCAGCCAATCAGATTCAAGGGTGTATCCCCATCTACCATTGAAGACAATCAGGGATGAGCAAGCCAGAGATAAGAGGAGGGGGACACTCAGTTCGCTAGTTGTGCTATTGTTGGATCACTATTCTACAATGTTGATTTGTGAGGTTTAAGTAATAAGTGTTGATTAAATAAAAAAAAAAGAGCTACCATGTTTAGTAAGACTTGTGGAGATGGTACATTTTATTGGCTAAATCAGTAGGGTTAGATTGTAAGGTTTAAAGGTCATAGCCTCCTCCTCAAAGCAAGACGATGGTCACACTGTAGATAATATTTACATTATCGCATCAGAGAAAAAGGAAGTATTTAATGTACTTGGTGTAAAAAGTTTGCTTAGAGGTCCAAAGAGTTTCTGTAGAAAGCAAATGTTTCAACAATGTTGATGATAAATTTCTTGGGAATGGATTCACTTGATATTGAAGGAATCCAATTGAATCCATATCTTAAGGTTCCAAATCTCTGCATGGATTTGCATTCCCAGATCATTCTGTCTCTCTGTATCCTTACATTTCCCATAACGCCATTGAAACTCTTGACCTAGGCATACGTGACTCAGGTACCTTACCCTTAACCCACCACCAGAACACCCAAATAAGACACGTAACACCAAGATGGGGTATTAACAGGCCACAGCTTTATTACCACAACATATGATAACAGTTAACAAACATCCAAGGTCGCTGTACCTGCCTGCGGAAGGAGATCACCTTCCCAGAGGCCCAAAGGAACCCCGGGCCCAATGGACCTCCAGTATCAATCAGGACCAACCAGGACCGGATACTATACAAACCAATGAGCTCCTACCTAAGATGAATGCAGCACCCCAGCCAAAAGCTATGACAAATATCGTAAACTTAGGGATGGAGGGCAGGAAACCACGGTTTCTGGACCTTGTGAGGTGAAAGGGTGGGAAACAGCTCCGTTTAACAACTCCCCTTATTCCCCACCCACTACAACTTTTCAAACCCTCCCCTAGCCCGGTCAAAAGCCCCCTTCTCCCATTCTGTCTCCAGGGGCTAGCTATCCATTTGGCAGAAAAATGTCCACCCAAAAGGGAATCAGATTCAGGAAACTGCACCTCCTCATTATAAACAAAAAACAAAAAATTATGGACTGAGTACAAAAAGCATGACATCGCATGAGCAACCCAGGACAAAATTGTGTGATTAACCTGTCAACACACAAAATACGCAGATGAACTATATGTACTGTCCAAGACTCTCCTTTTCTCCCACCAAATCAGGATCATTGAGGAAAAAAAGATATAAAATCATTAAGAACACCAAAATAATTATAAAACCAGCCAACAAGGGAGGGGCGATGATGATTACGAACACAAGTGACTACATATAAGAAGCCCACAGGCAACTATCTGAAGATGGACACTACTGCAAACTACAAAAAGATCCCACAAACACTTACATGGCACAAAGCATCCTACACAGTCTCCATTACAGTATTAAAAACCAATTATTAGGCTTGAATCCTGCAATTCCAAAAGTGGACTCCCTCTATATGCTCTAACAAAAAACAACTAGTAGTAAGTAACTCACGTAGGAAAACTACAACTAATGGAACATTCATCTACAGTCAAAAAAGAAATGTAACGTACTAATATAACTTCAATGGATAAATTACCAATTACAATCACGGACCACATCATAGAGCGAATGGTAACTTATTATGCAAATCATCAAATGTGGTACACCTCATCATTAAATAAGAACAAAACCTATGAATGGACATTTCTACCAAATTGGCACAGCTTCAATGATCTGAGGATCTGAAGATCACAATACTGTCATGAATCAGCCAGTGGCCATATTGTGTTTGGACAAAGTTCATGGCTCATGCTGTGGAAGAAAAGGTTTGGGGCCCACTTGTTATGGATATATTGTTATGTTGTGGTATAGGGGATAAATTATTATAAGTTTATCCCTTAGCATATTCCCATACCTCCCATGTTTAGGCTCATTGTAATGAGTATCCTGTGAGGATCTAATGGGATATATTGGTTGTATGTGGGTGAAACATTGGTTGTTATATTTGTAAATATGAATGTATTTATTATATTAGTATGTTATTATATTGTAGAGGGGAAGCCGTTGAATATAGCCAAGCCTCCTTTGTCCCAAAGGCCTGTTAATCCCATTAGCTAAGTGTCCAGCAGAGTACTAACAATGGGAGCTCACAGCTGGAGAGCAGACAGGCAGGCACCCAGAAACAATGGGATGGCCTGAGGCCTCTCAGCCTTTCTAGCATGGGCACAGGAGATGGTCTCTCTCTTGGGAGCTAGAGCCAATGAATTAGTTAGCCCTAACCCAACCCAGTGGGTGGGCCTGGGGAGGAGTCTCATGGTTCCCATGTAGGGACCCTGCATGATTGGCCAGAGGTCATTGGGGGCTGGCTAAGGGTAGCCACTCCCCTATCCTTGAGTGCTGTGTTTAAATATGTTGTTCCTAAATAAAACGTTGTTCATAATTTTCATCAAGACTTTGTGTGCAGGTGTATTATTGACCCAGGGGCATATGCTGGTAGAGGAGATCGTTTCTGACTCCCTTCCAGGTTTCACAGGCACACTACCAAAAGCTGGGACTTATGCTCTTGCATCTACAAAGACTGTTCATTGGTCTGGAGCCACCCAAACTTAGGTCTAAAACCTACAGGAGATAAGAGGACTAGGATCCTCTATACTCCATCATCATTGTAGGTTGTGACAAATACTAATGGGGATCTTCAGGCCTCAGAAAGATCTGGGAAAACCAGTCCATGCTGAGATTTGGAGCCTTAAGATATGGATTAAACTGTGACAAGGAATGTATGTAACATTAGTCTATATCAAGTGAATCCTCTCCTGGGAAATTTCTCATCAACATTGTTGGGCCATTTGCTTCCTACAGAGACTGTCTGTACCACTTAGCA